>VXBC01001712.1:114177-173724 GCA_013399945.1 Ploceus nigricollis | reverse complement strand
GAAAAAAAACAAAAGTAGAAGATGCAAACACCAAATAAATAGCAAAAATACTGAAGAAAATGGCCAAACTAAAGACAGACTGTTGTTTTAATAAGAACAGGATAATCAAGATGACTAGTGGATAAAACTTCATCCCTCAGCTAGACAGCAAATTCACAATGAGATTCAGCCAACAGCACCATCATCCTGCCTCCTAGTCCAGGCTCACTTGTACTTAAGATACTCTGTGATACATTTGTCAAAAGAGATCAGTGGAAGAATGTACCCATAATTTCCAAAATCTGTAAAACTCTTGAGCCAGATTAAAAAAAAAAAGAAAGATGTCTGGGTAAAGTGATGAGTTTTTAGTTGAAAGTTGGCACGGTATGTATGTGATTTTTTTCCACCTCCGTAAGTCACTATGATATAATATCATGAACACAGTAAACCCCTGCTGTGATAAATTTATGATTTAGCAACAATTGCAGGAGAACTGGAAAATGCAAGCAAAAGGATTTCTTAATAGAAGCCTTTCTGCCCCCACTATCCATTATGACAATTTTTTCCTCCCTGCATTAGCAAAAGAGGTAAAGTAGTTAAGACAGGGCAGGTGGCAGGTTTCATGTTCAAGTGGCCACAATAGCTTTAACAGCCATGCCTGGAAAGAATTGTATAAGGGGAAGGATTCCTCCTCAACCTCCTGAGTTGCTGTGTAATGCAACTCAGACTTTGTTTCTTCTGAGAAGAACTTCTATAAACACTTCTTTTCCTTGGGTTTTATGGCTGCTCTCACAGCTCCAACATTCTGACAGTATTCAATAGCTGCAGTGGAGCTCAGACAATTTGTGGTATGTCCCTGTTTTGCAGGAAGACAATGAGCTAGCAACACTAGTGAAAGCAGGACTGGTATTCAGTTAAATAGATAACTACATAGGTCAAGGGGGCAAAGAGAATAAAATATTTTAATGTGTCCAAAACATTGATGTTATTTGTGCTGGTGATGGTTATTTGTGATGGTTTTGTGCTTCACAGTGATCTAACCAAAAGGATACACAATAAAAAATAAAAGCCACAAGCAGTGGCTTCTACCAGCTGAGTACACTGGTACATAGTGTAGCTTATGGACACATCTCCCATACTTCTTGTACCCAGAATTCTAAAACTATTTTAAGAAGCCAGTTTGAGGGGGTTGTTGTTCTCATTGTTTTGTTTTTTGCTGGTTTTTTTTAATGCCTTCACTTATGACAAATAACCTGAGGCAAATCTCCTAAGGAAACAGAACTAGCAGAACTATAGGCATTCCATTAGTACCTCCAGGAATGATATACACTACTCTCTTTTCATTACATTCTGCTTCTGCAGTGATCCCAGTATGTTTTCATATGTTTATCTACACAGTGTGTCATCAGACCTGAAGATTCTATTTTAAAATTACATTCTCTTCACAATGAGAATAGATTATTTCAGGCTATTTCACATTTTCAAATTATAACCATGATGCATGAGGAAAGCATTTAAAATTAAATCTTCTAAAATCAAACCAAATTAGTTTTGAAACAGCTAATAGATTCAACATTTTAAATTCTTAGATGACCAACACCCTCTTTTTTCTTAGCTAAATGCTGACACAAAAAAAACCCCCTAAAAACCACCAAAACCAACCAACAAAAAAAAAAAAAAAAAGCCCTGAAAGAAGCAGAAGGAAATTACTGATTTCCTAAAAAAGGTATCTCCCAGTTATTTCACCAGTCCACCTGGTTTAGTCCATACACTAGATATGCTTGTTCAGCTAAAAGGAAAGATGACATTGTATAAAAATCAACCACACAAGTAAGATAACTAAGCTCTTAGAACTATTGTCAAGTGACCTTTTTACACTTTTGACAATATATGAGGAAGTTCTGTCTTGCCACCACTTAGTCATCAATTTAAAATAAAATAAAAAAACCCAACCAACCAATAAAAACCTAGTTTTCAAAGATCAGAACAAGTTGCACTTAGCTGTCATACAACTTAGAAATAGCATCATCTAGAAGATTTATAATGCTAGGAGCTAAAGAAGAAAAAAAAAACAGAAAAAAAAGAAAATAAAAAGATAAAGACACACTAGTTTGACATATAGGCCAGAGGCAGATCTTCCCAAAATTTTTGATTACACATTGAGAGAAATACAGGCTTTAAAAAGGCACAGAAATGCTGAAAGAGATTCTGAGAGATCACTTAATCTCCCCTATCTTCATTTTCCCAGGATAAAACAGCAACATTAAACAAAATGTTTGTCCAGACTATGCTCAAACCCCTTCTATTATGCAGATTCCACAGCCTCCCCCAAAGAATTTATTCCAGCACTTCAGCCTCTCTTATTGTAAAGGTATTCCTAATACGTAACCCACGTTTCCCCTGTAGCAGCTCAAGCAAACTATTGCCCTGCTTTATCTACAGCAAACTTTAACAAAACATTATTCCTCTGTGAAACATTTTCTAACATACTTGAAGACCACTGCCATCAGTCTCCCTCAGTCTCATTTTGACCAGACCAAAACCATCAAAACATTCAGTCTAACAGCCTGTATTTTGCAGATCTACATCTTTTTTGTTTTGCTTTTGATACCAGTCACTTGGTCCTAATCTTTCTTCACAAACCTGTCCAAAACCACACTATACTGCAGCTGAGGTCTGATCAATGGTGGGGAGAGCAGCAGAATTACTTAACACAGCTTTACATAAAATGCTTCTATGATTTTAATTTATTTTTGTCTCCCAATAACGCACTGATACTCCACACCCAGAACCAATCTGCAGGATAGGCCAAAGGGGCACACATCTCCCAAATCCCTTTCTGATCTGTTGATACAGATATCATCCCAGTAAAACAAATATAGAACATCCCTTGCACAACCTTAGCAGGACTGAGCTCAACCCTTACTCGGCTGAGCACAGGAGTAAAGTCTCCTGCATTCAAACCTCACCCATCTAAAAATCATGCAGAATAAAAGTCTTAATCTTTCTGTAACAGTCACAAGCACAAACAAGCCTGAAAACTACATGGATTAAATAAAGGCAAGCTGTTGAGTAATTTGATTTTTGGCTTCAATATACAATGTCTACCTTTGCTCTTTCCAGAAATTCGGTTACTGTTCCCTAGGTCACCTCACAGCCCGTTCTCTTTTCACAAGCATTGGGAGAAATTAGACATGTCAATGAAATTAAAAATAAGATGATCCAGATTTATTTCATCCAAGATCCAATGCCTTCTCTAATGCTTAAAAGTACACCCGCAGTTCTGCATGAGGTGAGGTGTATGTGTGCACATCCACCCAGTCAAACATTTTGAGTAAGATGACAGCATGGCAAGCTGTACTTGATTTAACATGTCTAGAAAGCTGTAGGAACACATTATTGAAATGTAATTAGTTTAGCACTCCTACTTTTTGTTATTTCTGTACTTCATATTTTTGCTGCATTTGTATGATGTTACATATATTTCATTAGTTGATACAGCTTAATCTTTGATATTTCATCACTTTCCAAGTACTCAGTTCCACTCTCTTGATGCTAACTAAAAGGCTTCCAAAAAAGCAAAACACAATCCAACTGCCTAATATGACAGCAACTGAAGAGGGATATGCACTGATATTTTTGTTTCCATTCTTATTGCCACTATTGCTATTACACACACTTCTCTAGACACCGATTTCTGACTAGCCATGTCTTTACATCTTTACATCACTTCCTCCTCCTGTCTTGCTCAGAAGCTCCTACCACAATCTTTTCCCTGCAGTCAGAACTGAGCTTTCAGACTTCCTGCTTCTATCTCGCCCCTGTTTCTCTACCCTCTTTTTAAGCCCTGCTTGCTTCTTCAGCATGCTTGACAAACAGGAAAATAAATAATTTCAAAAGAAAATTTGATGCTTCCAGGAAGCATCAGGTAGGAAGCTTCTAGGAAGGAAGAAGGTAACTGAAAAGAAAATAACTGGAAAAGTCTTTTCTCCTTCCTGATTATCACAGGGATACAATCTCTTCCTTGCTCTCTTGTCAAGGAATAGAACAGAGAATTCCACTATCTTCCTCATCACCACCTCCACGACCCTCCAAAACACTTTAAAATTTTTAGTTGTCTATTCTAGGAGAGGCAAATAACCAAAAAAAACAAAATAGAGATGAGTGTGAACAGTGTACTGTTTGAAGTCATTTACTACAGCAACACTTGTTTCATTCAAGTAGGTTTCCTCTATTAATTTTGACAAATTCCAAAAAGATGCCTACTATCTGCAATACAGGTTTTTTGTGTTTTCTATGGATTGCTTCACTTAAAAGTACCAAAGGAGCATATGCAGGCACAACTGCTGAGATTGTTTAGAAAGACCTAACTGTGTTTACTTACATACCACAAGCCCTTTGCTGATAAATTCTCTCACTGACACAGCCTTTTAGAGCAAGACAGGAATTCACATTCAATTTTGGGAATGAAATTACATTCGGTTTTGTCCTGTGGAAACCCATAATGTACAAATCACGCAAAGATTTGAAATCTGAAGTCTCTGCCAGCAGGTTTTATGAATCACCTATTGTCTTCCTTGTCTTTTTGAGCACTACAAGGATTCTTTATATACAATCCTCAGGCAATGAATATCCTATCTTAAAATACAGCCATTCTCCCTGGTAATGAGATACATAACTATCATCTCCCTTCACATAGTTGAGAGTGATCCAGAAAAAGATACCAACCCAAATAGAGCATGCAGTGTGGTTTGATGTCTGATGGAATGGCTTCAACTCATTTCAATAAACTTATTGGACAATAATTCTTTTAATCTGTACTGCATTTATTTTGTTTAAATAAATTATATTTAAACTAGATCCACAAATGGTTATGATGATAAAGAGCTAAATTTTAGCCTCGAGTTATATCACTTACCAGTCCTAGGTCTCTTTTCCAAGGGATGAGAGAAACTGATTGCATGGAACAAGCAGAACATTGAACAGGAGTGTGCCCAACCCATTCAGAAGTAAATGCTGATGACCTAAGACTGCTTAGTTCAAATCCTTAGTTCAAGACTGCTTAGTTTAGGGCTAGACACTTTTCTTTGAAGACCTATGTGACTTCACTACAGCTGGATTCCAGACACCACTATGACTGCTATAGCAGTCCTTGGGGAGCTAATCCTGCAGGAGAGCTCAGCTGAGTGTACTTCTAACGATAGGCAGGCAGACAAGTGCTTCAGCTGCAATTTCAAATATGAATTACACAAAATATTAGCACCCAGTCTTTCCCAGAGTGAAGTACTTGTCCTGAAACAGAACTTCAAGCTCTTCAAGAGTCTCATGCTTGAGTTCACATCAGTGCATCAGGCTTGGGGCTGGATGCTACTCCAGCTGTGAGCACTGCATTCAGGTGAACAAGCCTTTTTAAGCTTCCATTCAAATTATCCAGCTTCTTAGGTACCTAAGCATATCTGGACCCAAAAGGCTTTCACTTAAGTGAGATGGTAACAAAGGCCCAAAAGCCACATTTAGACACAGACATCCATCTAAGGCACATAGCTAAGGTTAGGGTTACAATCCTCATCTCGGCTGTAATAAAGCAGCAGTAACTTTACAGCCCACCACAGCAATTTTCCACTGATGAAAGCTGCTGCAATGCACACTCTCATAATGAAGTCAACATCTTTACACACAAACTTACAACCATACAGGAGCTTTAATATTACCAGCTAAATACTATGCCACTGTCCACTTTATCAACGGGACTCTTTCACAAGGTGGTCTGAATTTGGTCTTGTACACTGAGAATGAGACTCACTGCCACCTGAAATTCAGTACTCATCTGAAATTATGCCTTTTGCCTAAGGTTATTATTTAGGCTTCTTTCACAATTATAATACAAATATTAGACAATAGTATTACAAGTCTCAAGCTGGAAGAGCATTTCTCAAGAAAATAAATTCTTGAGATAGAGTTTCTCCCTCTCAACATACACAATTCCCTCAAATGAAAAAAAAATCCAAATTGCAAGAGTCAATGTTCATAATTTCTAGGAAGAATAGGGAATAAAAATTAAATTACCTTACTAAAGTATATCCACTTGACATTTCATTTCCTGAAGGGAAACAGCCAAAAAGCACTAGGGAAGTCAACAAACTGTAAACAGTGACAAAGGACAGGACATCATGGAATTAAGTTATAAATGAATACAGCCGCCTCTGCATGCTGAATCACCATTAAAAATCTTCTGTCTCAGCAGTGTATGAAGCCAAGATCTTTTTTTTCCCCCTAATTTTCTGAAGAGGGAAAAAATGACAACAGACATAAGGATGTCACTGATTCTGAAATCTCAACTTCACAGGGTATGAACCTTCTTACAGTAACTTTTTTGTCAACATTTGTTCATTCCTTCTAGCATAGGCAATGGCACTGACAGAAGAGCACTTTCATATCTCCTATGAAGAAAACCAGACTCAGCTACTTGCAACAATTAAGAATGAATTCTTGATATCAAAGACTCGTATTACAGCAATTCCAAAGTTAGCCAGGCTAAGGGACTTTTAATGTTTACTTGTGTGGGTTCAATAGATCTCTATATCCACCTAAATTAACATTTTTTAAACATCATAAAGGCCTTCCCCTACAGAATTTTCTGGAAAACCTCTTATCTTCTTGAGAAATGTTTGCTTTTGGAGCCAATACTCTTTCATCTCAGAAGCTGAGATGCATTTGTCTCAGCCCGTATTTTCCCCCAGCAATTACACGCTTTGAACTGATTTTAATTCTGATTGCCAGATCACCATGTTTTTCCAACATTCTTCCTCATTCTGCTGTATATCAGTCTCTGTATTTTAAAGCATGGAGATGAGAATTCATTTTTGGGTGAATGCAACATTTAAAATAGTTTCTATAAAAGCACCAGCAGCCTTTGCCTGTCAGGCAGACATTTATTTTCTAATGAGCTCAGGGCCATAAAAACTTTTCAGAATCCAAAGAGAAAAATACAGTACATTTTGAGGGGTGCTGATTTTCTGGCCTCCTCAGTTGTAAGCCCTTTATGGACACACAAACAATCACAAAGACAGCTTAGCAAGAGTATTGTTAAAATGCCTACAGCAACAGTATACTGAGTGAAATAGCTTGCATTTATACAGAGCTATTCTGTCTCCAAGGTTTTCAAAGAACTCCATAGTCTTTTATAATTGCTAAATAAACTGTATTCATTTGTTAGTTATTTTTTTCAGAATTTGTCACTCTATTTTTTGAGGAAAAAGCAAAGTAAGTGTGCTGCTTGGTTTGCTAGAGTTAGCTGCAGTAATGTGAATCTACATAACTCAATTTATACTTAGAATTTAGCCTGTTGTTTCCAAGTCTTGCTGGAATCAAAAGTAAACTTTAAGTGGCTGTTACGAATCACCATACTGTTCCATAGCAGGAAGAATAATGCTCTTAAATGGCAGAGAGGAAAATAATGCTTCACACTAAAATTGTTCTTTGAAAAAGCCCCTGTGCTGTTTGACCCTGATGCTGACAGGAAAAAAATTTTATCTTAAACTTTTTACTCTCTTAAAAATCCCTTCTGCCTCTGGAATGAGAGGACAGGCTTTGAACACACATGCATTTGAGAAAATGAAACAAAAAAGTCCCCAGCATTTATACACTTACCCCATTCCCTTGCAACTGACTATGTACAATTTTAGAAGCAATACACGAATATCAGTTGCCATGAGTGACTGAAGCAAATTTGACTCCACATTCCCTCCAAACAGACTATGTTGTAATTGTTCAGTTATTTCTTAATGTTAGTCTTCTAAGTGTTCATTCTGGTTTCATTCACCTCATTCTGCTGCCTGTTCCATGTTCAGAGCATAGCCTTAAGATCCTCCCGTATCTCCAAATTTCCCGAAACTTCTAGTTGGGAATATTACCCCTGTTTAACTCTAATATCCATAAATACATTGATAGGCACAAGTTACAAGCATCACAATGTAATGATCTAGTTAAGACAAGCCAGAGAGAATTATTTTGCTGATCGTGAAGAGCAGTTCCTCAAAGCAATATCAAGAATGGTGGAAAGAGTATCTGACCCAGTGAAGACCAGAGGCAGTTTTTCCTCCAAAGTCTGAACTTGGGTAGAATGTCAAATCATATAGATGCATTTATATGCAACACATATCTCTCTGTGCACTTTTTTAAGCAGTAAAATATTTATGCCTTTTACAGCTGTTTACCCATACTTCCTGGCAGGGAAATACTATTATTATGAAGTAAGTGTCATTTAATGAAGTCAGAATGGTGCAATTCCACAAAAATAGTTTAAATTGGAATTTCAAAGTGACACCTGGGATTTGCTCAAATCAACCTCTGAAGTCATCAGTGAAGCCAGCATATGTAATTACATATAAACTTACAGAGGAGCTTCACTAAGTTACCAGTGTATTGTGCTGCCAATATAGGAAAGCTCTTGTTACGCCAAATTTGGAACAGGGTATTCTGCACATCACAACTCCTAAGTGCTGGGACATTTTCTTCCACATTAAGCTTGTTTCAGTGTATAAACTTATGTAAAATACGATGCAGTATAATGTATCCACAGTTAGAGGAGTTACATGACTTTCATATTGTTTCAGCTTCATCCTTACACAAGAATTCAAGAGTTGTCCATAGAACCATGAGCAGATCCTAAGAGTCCAAAAGCCATACAGTCATACTTGTCCAACTTCCAGCCACAACACATACAACTAAGACACAGTAGAGTGCTGCAAGCCCAAATTCACTAAACGTTATGTAACCTTTTCTACTTAAATTCAAGACATGTTTTCATTTACTACCTAAAGTAGAGACAAGTTCTCTTTAATGAATTTTATAAAGAATTTTGGTGAAGACCAGAACAACCCAATCTACCTAGAAGAAAGTAGTGTTCCACAGTACTTAACAGGTAACTTCAATTGCAAAATTCACATACTTCTCACATTGTCTTCCTGAATAGAGACATTAGTCTCGTTTTCTTTCTTATCCTCCCTTCTTCCTTGGGACAACTTCATTATACAAACAAATGCCTTATTTACTTCACATAATACAACTCCACTTGTAGGTAAAGTACTCCTGAGGTTTTTTTCTGCTTTCAGTGCATTCTGTGGTTGCCTCAGTCACTAATTAATACATTTTCTCAATGTGCCTCTAAAACAGGGAAATAGTGGCATCATCATTGTGCTTATGAGTAAGTGTACGCTGGTGAGAGGGTGTACAAAATTGTCCTCCACATGCAGGCAACACCAGACAACTGATTTCAGAAGCAGAAATTTCACTGTTTTCAGCTCAATGGGCAAAATGCACAGTGCCACTAAACACTAGCCCACAGACATCTCTGGCTGGAAAATGAAGTGTGTATTTAAATGCATTTTCTGAAGAACCATATAGCAACCAGAAGTGGATAGAGTGAAACTGAGAACTTCCTAGCCTCTTCCTGCTGTAATAAGCAGCTCTCACAACAGCTATGTTGAAAAGAATTCCAAAAAGACTACATTTAGAATTTGTTTACTATCATATACATTTTAGACCAATAGAAACTGCACAAAATTCCTTTAACTAATCTTCTTCAGCACTGTATTTATAAATCCAGGGATACAAGCACTGATATTTAGAGGATTCATGCTCAGATGACTAGTGGTTACTATTTAACAGTGCCATTAAGGGACTAGTGGGAAATGTCTGAGGTAGATGTACCTGAATTACTAAAAAAAACTTCCTACCGTTTTATGGACTACCAGGTTGCAAATAGAATTTTATAGCTGAGATTTCTGTGCTGCTGCCATTGCTACTATTAGAGAATTTTTCACTCTGAGGTTCCAAATATTTAGGCAGATTACAGGTGAAGTGTGATAGTATGTACTTTTAAGCAAGCATACATCCCTTGAGAATTACTCAGAATTTGTTTCCCACAGGACAGAAGTTCAAAATCCTTGACAGTAGAAATGCTACCTGCTACTGGCAGGTAAATCAATTTCACATCCCAGGGTGACTCGAAATTATATAATTGCAATCCCAGTGGCTTGCTGAATTTTCAAGCTCTGTTGATGTGACACCTAACCTTAGAGTAAAATTCAGCTTAAAAGCCAAAAGAATAGGCTATTTACTGTTTTTAATCAGAGTACTATACTGCATGTTCTGAACATTATCAGAGAAGTGAAACTGCTTACAAATGCACCAGAGTAAAAATTCCAGAAGACATCTTGAATTAATTTTAATTCAAAAATGTTTAATGTGACTTAACTTTAATGTTTTTTACCCCAGTATATCCAAAAGCTCATCTGACAACACTGTGATGGGACATTTAAACATGACTGACTTCCTATAAATCAGAAGTTGCTCCGAAGCACCTGGTCATGTTTGGCAGTTTTCTTCCTAGTGTACCAGTACCCCACATCTCGTTTGTTTCTGCCAGGACAGACCTGTCTCTAAAGGTAACAAAAGACTGACACTTGTTCCAGTTTCAAGACTACCCATTTTATATCACTGGATTGAATCAATCTATAGAAGTCCAGAAAAATCAAAACCAACTGCAGCCACAGCTAGAGAAAAAAGTTTATTCTATGGGGTACATTTTTCACAATTGCCAGTCTCTGGCACAGTGTTAATACTTTGAAGTAAAATGCATAGAAATGCTCATAAAAACCCAACAGAATGAGTAGCTTTGCACTCCATGTTAATTGATAGCTATGAACTCTTGGGCAATGCTACCAAGTATTACCTGGCTACTATTATTTTTCATGTTTAAAAAAGCTTTATTTAATGTCACCGTAAAAAAAAAAGTTATGAAGCATTCCGTACTAACTTTCTGGCTTCTGCTTTTTAATAAAATCATTACATTTTCCCCCTCTTCCTTTTCAAGTATCTCCACATGGCCATTACCAATTCCTCTGCTCAATTAAAAATGAGGCTGTCCCATTAAATAAGATTATACATTTAAGAGCAATAACAAAACACCAGGAGATCATCAGCCACTCTCATAAATGAACTAGACAATGAACATCAACCATAAGCATAAGCTAACTCACAGGGTCATCTCTGGTCAAGACAAGATTAAGAACTTCATTTTTGTGGTTATCACAGAACACCTGACGTGAAGATTCACATCCTAATCTCACCTCACTGTAGTTAATTCAAACATCCCTAACATTAAAATACTGACAGCTGAAATTCAGAACTCTGAGTCAATTTTTATGAAAACAAGCCATCTTCTAATCTTCAAGTTCATCCCAGCACCCCCAGAAACCAGAAAACCCAAACAGATATGGCTGGCCAAGTTCTAGGTCTCCTGTTCAGGCTAACAATACAGAACCCTAGACTCTAACAATATATAGCTCTAACTGCACTCTGTACTAGCAGATACCTAAACTGCTTCATCAGAAGTTGCTGTCACCAACTCCCACCTCACAGATGTAGGAAACAGGCGAAACAGGCAATGGGACTGGTTTTTAGGCTGACAGAGCGCTCAAAATCAGAAAATTTGACACCATCCAAATAGCTTGCATTTTACCTCTGAGTCAACACTTAAGTCATAGCTTATCAGGCCATAGAAACTCTTTTTACTACTTGTCCTCTGGCTGTTTTAGGACTCATAAGCTTTTCAACAAGGGTAGAATGTTTTACTAATGCACTGCTCAATAAGGGGTTTCTTAGAATTTGCTAAAAAACACTCCTGTCTTCAGCTCCTGGTTTTCCTTCTCCTAGTCATGTCCCTCAGAGCACTGTAAGTGACAGTGGGGCTCAAATAAGCTAGAAAGAGCTAGAAGCACTGGCTCCCTTGTCTTACAGCTGCATAGAGTCATCTCCTTATGCTACTACAGAAGAAAAAAAACAATTCACAGAATCCATCCATTTAGTGGCAGCTTGATACTTGTGAGTACCACTGAGTGTATTGAAGGCAGAATATAATAGAATAGAATAAATAGCCTGGAAAAGGGAGCCAAAAGGAAAGATTTTTTTTTTTTTTGTCAGTATCCAACCTGGAACAGTCACTCCAAATACTGGAGAACTATAACACCTGGAATTTGTAAACTCTCTGACTAGTAAGAGTCATAAGAGATGGTCACAATCCAATCCTGGTGGCCATTAATATTTTATTTGAAGGAAAACAACTGCTGACTGGAAAAAAAGCAGTATTATCTTATTTACAAAAGAGACTATTGCTTGACATTGACAGTGTGACTAAAAGAAATAAATCTTTCTGAAACTTCTTAGAAAGGGAGATAGTGCATTGCAAGAAGTATGCTTCAGCACTCTGAAAATGTTAATTGAAAGACCTCCAGCTGCCCACTGTTCTTCCCATTAGAGCCAATAGTCTCATTTACCATCAACAAACTTCTACTTGAAGAAAAGGAAGCAAGGAGTTGTATTTAAGTGTAAATGGACAGACCATATAAAGATGTGCAATGCAGAAATGCAAATATACACAAAGGAATTCTAGTTAAAGATTTAGGAGGTAAAGGCTCTTCCCTAAAACTTCAGCAGAACATAATTCTTTGTGCTACAGCAAAGGAAGTCTGTCAGGAGACTGCAAGTACCTTAAGGTCTCAGTGTTATTCAGTCCATTATTCAGCTGCAGGAACTTTTTTCCAAATCAAGCCAGCAGACCTTCTGTAATACCTAGCCCATAATTCATCAAGCTCTTCATCTCCTAAGCCAAAACTTGTCCTCAAGCTCTGCACACAATGAGGCATGAGCCAAGGCCACAAGCTGGGCACCTACACAATCTTTTTTTTATAAATATGAAGCAGAAACTCTCAGGCAGCTCCATACTGTGCAGAAGTTCATAAACACGTAATAAATTAAATATAGAGAAAAACAGTCACCAATGAGACCACAGTCCTGAACTCCAGCTTTCAAAAAAAGATATCCATCATACTGACACTGGCTACACTCATAGATGTGCCTCTTCTAGCAAAGCATTCACAAAGCACCCTTCTCTGAAGAAAAAACTATTATCTAGAAATAACATTATACGTTTTCAACAGTGAATCAGGTTTAATTTTTTTTTTTTCTCATCCAGGAAATCTGTTTTGTTTCTCCACAAAATGCCAAATATTGAAGCATTTGCTAATCTAAGAATTCTCACATATAGTTGTTTTAACCTTTCTCTGTCTTCAAGTGTTACTGCAGAAAATTTCAAGATCTTAAAAAAACGGGAGTGGGGGCTTTGTGGGGGGAGAGAAGGGAGTGTGCATTTTGTAGTTGTACTCACATCGCAAAGGTGATGCAGGTTGATCCTGGCCCAGTCTCAGTGGTAATGAGCCCTCAGTGGACTGCTCTCCTGAAATCACTTTTTTTACTGGATAATATTTGGGCTTAATCACATATTCCTGTGTTTGGCCATGATGAAGATTCATCATTAATGTCTGAGATGAAAGGGGTATCATCCTGTTTTGGAAAGAGATATAAAAGACAGAACAATGTAAGAATCAATAAATTAGACTTAGAAACTACTTGTAAAAAAATTGAAGACAAATTCAACTGTACTCCAAATTCTGAAAATACAGTTCGGGAAACCTACTTTACAAGTAAGCACCTAATTTTCCAAGCATTTAGCACCTTCATTGTCTTGTCAGCTCAAACTCCTAAGAAAGAAAGATACAGGGATATATAACTTTCTTTTTGACCTGGCAAGAGAAATATCATGGACAGCTCAGAAAACAGGGAGGAACAGGGAAAAGCTCTGATCAAAATGAGTCGCAGCTCAAATTTGTTAACACACAGAGCTTTCCAGACAGGTCAGAGAAGCAGTGATGCATTCAAACCTTATTCCATTTCTTACAACTCTCATTCCATACAAGGTATATTAAGTAGAACCTAAACCCTTCCCCTTCTGTTCCCAGAAACCATTTCCTTCTTCCCCATATCCTTCTAGCAAAAGAGCAAAGCACTGCTCCTCTTCCCCCTTTTCAGACTGTTTCTCACCTAATCACAAGGTTTGTGTCCCAGAGTCACATTACTTTGCCCATCCACTTTCTCTTTGCCTGCACTATTGAACATCTCTGACAAATGTCCCATAACCACACATGCCCCATAACCACATGGCCTCCCGTAACAACAAATCCATTTTCCCTTCCTGCTAAACAAGAAGATTCCTTCAAGCTCAAGATTCTCTCACTGCTAATCCTGACTCATATGGTTAGATGCCTCCCTATGACCTCAGCTTTTCACTGCACAAGGCCTTACCAACTTTCAATAACAATTCCCTCCTCTCCCTATCAAAAAGTTATTTAGCAGCTGTCAGCAGTAGGAAGAATTTCCTCACTAACAAACTGTCCTTCACTCTTCCAGCAATCTATAATGCAGCAGACTGGCCAGCTCTTAGCTACAGGCAATGAAACTGCAAGCTGCTTTGGGGCCCCAAGGCTGAAGAATCCCACCACCTAGGAAGTAATAACACATTTTCAAGTAACAAACCTATTAATAACATGCCTTCAAGGACCCATAGTTAGTGCAGATCAGACACTCCTTGGAGAGCAGAATCAATTACCAACCTAATAACAGTGGCAATCAGGACTACATGGTCCTTCGCTCAAATGAAGGCATACAGAGTTGCCTCCTTCATTCTCAGCTGAGGGTCTGTAACTAGTTTGGTCTTCAAAAATGGAAAAATGGGGAAAAAAGTTATGGGATTTGAAACAACCATCCACCAGAGCCACAGTTCTGCAGGGTAAATAACTGTCCTGTGAGAATAAGTCATGAACCCTGTATTAGAAAGGACAGCTGAGCAGCACTTCCCCACAGAGGTGAGACTGCAGAGCTTCAGCTAAGAACTTAGATGACTACTGCATTGTTTTCTGACATGTGGAGTCTAAGCCAGCCCCTATGTCCAAAGCAATGCCTAACTCCTTGGTCATGTTATTCAAGATGCTTAGTAACTGCTGTAGCCAATGGATTTGTGGTTAGAACAAACAATGGGGTTTTGTCATACACAGATGCTCTTTTCCTCAAACTGATCCAAGTTAACAAGAGCATTCATTAATAGTGACATTCTAAGTCTCCTATGTAGAACAGAAACATAACTGCTCAGGCTGTCTCCAAGTCAATATTTCTAATACAGTACTTACACAGTCTCATTACATTCAGTAGAAGTCCTTTTGCCAGACTAAGAGAAAATACTGTATTTTCTATGTTGTGTTTAGGGTTCCTACCAGAAGATCAAAAGAGAACCTTCACTGGTATTGGAGGTCAGGCTTGGAATTCAACACAGTCTGATAAGAGGTATGACCGGGAAACCCTCAGCCTGGGATAAAGCTGAGGCCGTTGCCTTCAGTAGTGCTTACGTATGAATTTCATTTCTTGGAAGAATCGCTGCAATCACTCCTGCACAACCTTTTTTTCCTAATGGACTCCATTTGAAGCCTGCGCTTAAGGACATCCATTTCTGGTTTTGCACACAGAAGAGTGTCTATACTGAATGCAGAAGCAGGACTTGACAGCAGAGATCAAAATACTAGATACAGATGCTGCCATTTAAGTGGCTGAGTGTTTTCTGTCAAGGTTATAATCAGTTGTAAAGCATTACAGAATCCCAGAATGGTTAAGGTTGGAAGGGACCACCGGTGGGGTGGTGGGGGGGGGTCAACCTCTGCTCAAGCAGGGTCTTCCTAATGATCTCTGATTAGCAGTCCCCTAATTACCTTGGCTGCCCTCTGCTCAAACCTGCTCCTGGAGCTCCACATCTCTCTTATCATGAGGGGTCCAGAACTGGACTCAGCACTCCAGATGTGCCTCATAAGGGCTGAGAAGAGGGACAGGATCACCTCCCTTGACCTGCTGACAATGCCCTTCCTAATGCACCCCAGGATTCCATTGGCCTTCTGGGCCACAAGGACACACTGCAGGCTCATGGATGGCTTGTTGTCCACCAGGCCCCCCAGGTCCTTCTCCACAGAGCTGCTTTCCAGCAGGTCAGACCCCAGCCTGTGCTGGTACAGGACCTTTCATTTGCCTTTGAACTTCAGACAGGATGGGCAGTTCTTCCCTGCCCATTCTCCAGCCTGTCAGGATCCTTCTGCACAGCACTCTGGGGTATCAGCTGGAGATATCTTCCCAGTTTTGTGTCATCAGTGAACTTGCTGAGGAGGCATCTACCCCTTCATCCAACTCATTGATGAATGAGTAAACAACACGGGACCTGGTCAAGTCTTCCGCCATTCAGCCAGTTCTCAAACCACCTCACTGTCCACTCTTCCAGTCTGCACCTCCCAAGTTTGCCTATGAGGATGATGTGAGAGACAGTGTCAAAGGGCTTGGTGAAGTTCAGGTAGAGAATATTCAATTTCAATTCAAAGATGACCATGAGTGGCTAGCTATGATGTCTGCCATCTTTCTCAGCCCTCATGGATGCATCCCATCGTGGCCCATGGACTTGTGGATGTTAAGTTTGTCTAGGTGATCTCTAACCCAATCCTCCTTTATGAAGCAGAAGTCTTCCTTCCACCATTCCTTTTCCCTGCTGTGCCAGGTCAGAGATTCATAAGGGCTGGTCTTGTCAGTGAAGACTGATGGACAGAAGGCATTCAGTAATTCTGCCTTCTTTGTATTCTCTGTTACCAGAGTCCCCATTTCATTTAAAAACAGGCCCACATTTTCCTTAATTTCCTATTTGTTATTGATGTATTTTCTTCCTGTACTTGATATCCTTGGCCAGGTTTTTAATTCCAGATGGACCTCAGCCTTCCTTGTTGCATTTCTGCATACTCTGACAACACCTCTATTTATGTTTCAAGTGTTTGTGTATCTCTCATTTGTGCTTGGGTATTGAAAGGAGTTCTGTGTTCATCCATGCAGGTCTCTTGCCTGCTTTGCTCAATTTCTTGCTCATCAGGATGCACCATTTTTAAGCCCGAAAAAAGATCCTTGAATATTGACCAGTTGTTGGAAGGATCCAACTGTCTTGGATCCTTCTTCCCTGAAGGCACATTCCAATGATATTTGTAAAAAAAAAGTCCCTGAATAGGCTAAAGTTAACTCTCTGGAAATCCAGGGTTGCAATCTTAATTGCTGCCCCTCTTCTTCAGTATCCTGTAGGATGCTGAGCTCCACAATGTCCTGGTCATTGTAGCCAAGGCTGCCCCAATCTTCACATGTTCAACAAGGCCTTCCTTGCTTGTTCGTATTAGGTGCTTTTGTTTTTATTTACCCCTTATCTTGCCACACATCCAGCCACACTGAAGTCCAACCGTCAGCCTACTAAAATTCATCATAACACTTGAAATTATAAAAAAAAAATTTAAAAATTCATTAAAAAACCCAACAACACACCATGCCATGCCAAAAACATGAACGCCATATGTTGGAGGCTGAAAGCTTAACCACTAGAATTTACAAAAGTTGCCTCTTCCTTCCTTCTCAGGTATTATAATTTTCTTCCTTAACTTATTTTGCATTAAATATTAATGTTACTAAATTACTGCTAAGACAGTTTTGGTTTCCAAGAGTGGCTTAGTACTACACACGAGAGCCGTAAACTTTATCAATCCAATTCTTTAAAAGGAAGCACTTCCTCATGATGTGCAAGTTGTTACATTTTTGTTTCAATGTAGACTAAACCACCTAATCTAAATCACCAAGGTATCTGCTAACAATAATCACACAAAACCAAAGTTAAGACTTGTCTAGGCCCTTCTTAAATACTTATGCTCAGTTTTGACGATCTTGGTATATAACTGACATTAACTTAATAAACTTGACAAAAACTTTCCATTGCTGAAGTGTACACCAGACAGATAAACAAATGTCTAACTGTACCTTCAACAAACAATACAATAAATACTAATAAGGTTGCAAGAGCACTGCGGAGGAAGAAGTAACATTTCCAGCTAACTATCATGAAAAACAAAGCTGTCTTGCTTGACAAACCAGAGAAAGAATGTGATGTATCAGAATAACTCTGGCAAGCAGAAATAAGATCGACAACACTTGGCATGAAAAGCACTGTCTAGACTAAACTAAGACAAACCTCACTCAGGTTGCTTTCTTTATTTTATTTACTGTAAGCCTGATGCTCCCATGCCTGGCTCCTAGCTAGCAACATTTCAGAAAATATTAATTGTTAACACTACTGCTTCATGCAAACGTACAAATTAATTCCTTCTTCATTACCTCCTCCTAAAGTCACAAAGAAAAATCAAAAGGAGAAGAAAACCAGTATTTTCTAAAACTATGAGATAGTAAAAAAAAATCTCCAAGCCAGTTCAAAAAGCATGGAAATAGAACTAACCCCCTACCCCCCCGTAAATTGTTAAAATTCAGTTGCTAGTTCAGCCTGACCTTTGCCAGCTGTTTCCTCCTTCCACTGCTTCTCTGATATATTGTTTTTTTCTTTTTTTAAAGATACATGAAAAAGTTTAACTTCCCAGCTGATGATGAACAGATGGGATTTCTCCAAAGCTCTTTACAATATCATACCCATCATCAATCAAGGATGGCCTATTTCACAAGGTCCTACCACAGTAACCAAAGATGAAAGAGAGAGGCATTCAGCTTTTCTTTATTTTCACCATGGCAGAAGATCTGCAAAAAATTGATTTTATGTGCAAACATGTATTTTTAGTGCATATTTAAAAGTCCTGTCCCTGAAATACAGTGCAACACTGCAAAACAAGCACTGAGACCTGTCTGTCCTACAATAATAACCCTACAATGTTGCATTAATACCTTCTTTATACAACTGCCTTGATTTATAACTTTGCAATACATTTTTTCCCCAGGCAAAATTTTGCAAAGACAGTAGTTTGGATATGACTAAATAGCTTTCAAATAATACCATCAAGTTATTAATTCCTACTTTTTTTATCACCTTAAAGAGTTAGAATATTATTTACAATATAAAAAATATCTTCTTCGATTATCATCAAATTGATTTGGTATGAGGTAATACAACAAATACAACAAATTTTAATCAAGACATTTAATCGACACCAAGATAAAAAGGGTAAAAAGGGATTCAGAGTTGTTTCTGAAGGTTCACACAGAAATGTGAAACATTAACTTTTATCCACAAGTACCAGTTTTGCCCCTCTTATATGGAATTTCTGTGCTAAAAGCCTTGTCCAAAACACTTTCAGGGATTATCTAACTCCTAAGTGTTTGCTCATAAAGCTAGCCCTGTATTTGCAGGCTCAACTGAATTGTTCATTGGTTGGATCCCATTTGTCAGCATAACCTGGTGTAAGAGTTGAACTAAAGCTCTGTGAAACACAACTCTCTGAAAAGAGCCCAACTATGACTCCATTGACACACTTCATTTTTCACAAACAACACAAACTGAAATGTGTAGATTATGAACATTCTCCCAGGTCTCTAAAGAAATACACTGAGTTTTCCAGAATCACAAGCAATGATTCATTTCCTAGATGTCAAAAAGCAGAAAGAGCTCTTAAGGCAAGAGAAATGTATCTGTTGGTTAAATATTCAGATGCAGAGCAACAGTACAGATGCTCGGTCACACAAGCTGAAGGAAGCTACAGTTCTTGCAAGTTATGCGACAGCAGGCAAGCACTCCTCATGTAACACAGCATTCAAAGATTAAATTTGAAGAATATTCCTTCTGTAAAAACTTAAACTATAAATGCTAATTCTATCAGTTAAAAAAAAGGCAATGTTTGCCTACTGCATCTTTTCATTAAAAGAGGTATAAAAAGTTTGCCCCACCCTACTGCCAAAGTGCCATCAAGATATAAGTGACGCCAATTTTTAAAAAATCTTCTTATAGTACTAAGTCTTAGGTATCCTAAACCACCATTAAAGAAACAGTATGCATGAAGGCTAGAAAAATCTGAGACAACAATGAACACAAACCAGCTGAGTCTAGGTCTCACAGTAACAGCAATTCACAAACTTCCCTTTTCACCATGCACCAAATGAACAACTAGGAGTCACAAATTATTTGTTACCTCATGCGTACTTTCACTAACACTTAACCAATGAAGCTCTTCACAAATCCAGACAAATTAATTTGACATCTGGATTACTCTATATAGATTTCCAGCCATACATATATCTTCAACTTTCCAGACACCTCTTATCAGTAAAGTTTAAGGAGGCAAAAAAAGAAAAAACTCCACAACAGAAAACCTACATGTGTTGCTGACTTGTTCTTGTTCCTCTGCTTTTATTGGTTAACTCTTCATTTTGGGGTTTTTTGTTGTTGTTTTCCAGGATGCTACATTGATAATCCTACAGTCAGGTAAGATATTTTGTCACTATCAAACTCAGCTTTTAAAAGAGTGGCTGCTAATGTCACCAACACCTGCAGTAAGAAATTGCCCTTAAAGCATCCACTGTGTTGCAGCACTGAGTCAAGATGAAATTCACTAGTTAGTAGCAGACTTACTCAGCCACAGCACTGTGTCAGTTCAATACACTATCTTCAGTAAATTCATGTATGTTTTTCCCTTTCCTATTTTACATTATATTTGCTACAGAAAAATTACTTTTGTTTCCATAGTACTAGTGGCATGTTACACTGACACCATGTCATTAAAAAAATTACTTGGATCAAGACATATTAACTAGTATAATTTCTCATCTGTCAACTCATGAGACAGACTTTGGTATTAGAAAAGCATGTTGAAATGATAACTAAAAATAGAAACAAACTCCCACAATGGATGTTATACGATAAAGGCAAGTGAGCACAGCTGCTGCGAAGCAAAACTACGCATCACTAATCTATTCAAATTCTTGAGCATGTTAAACAAGAGACAAAGGAGACAAAGAGCCCAGTAGGTTGATGTAATTTATTTGAAATTTGAAAAGAACTCTGAAGATTTATATTACAAGAGACTACTAAGAAATCTTAGATTATTAAACAGTGCTGTAAGCTTAACATGGGCAAATATATGGAACACAACAGATTCATTTTCTTGAATATATATTAATTATAATATATCCTTTTGAAGTTTATTAACATATACATGTTTTGCTAATACCTCAGTTCAGGTTAATAAGTAACTTAAAACTATAGGTAATTTTGTTACAGTAGTTCAGAAAATCCTCAATTATTATTTTGTCTTCCAGACTGGGAATTATATTCACACAAGATAAATGCTCTCTGGGAATACACTTATCTCCTTGTCTGAATTAAGTAGCAATCCGTCATTTAGGAATATAATACCTAAATAAAAGTAAAGATACTAGTAATGAACTGAAAACCTTGGCCATTTTTAATATTCTGACAGGTTAATTCATGATTACGAAAAACATAAATGCAAAGAGCAAGTAACTACCCCATCAAGTTTTTGCAAAGATGCAGATGGATTAGCAAAAAATGTTTTCTCACTACTGCTTGTTATGTCTAGAAAATGTTTTACAATTATGAGCTTGCTGGTATAAACCAAGTTTCTCAGAAGAAGTCAGATATAAAGGAATACATCATAGGTTTATAACCTTTTTATAAATTAGACCTATGTACAAGTAGGAAAATATACAAACCCCCAGGACAATTAATGGTGGCTAGACAAGAAGAGACAAAGACTTTGAGTACCTGGACAGCAGAGGAAATTGAGCACTGATGAACAGGACAATGTGCATCAGAAGCAACCAGCACGTGTCACACACATAAGTGATGTCTACAACGACTGCAGCCAAACAACCAAGAGACTCTCGCATCAGCCCAGTCAAAGTTTCCAGCGTACAAAAGTGGATCAAAAGATAAAACTCAAAGCATTACTGAGGTGCAAAGAGCTGAGACAAAATAACAAGGAAGGTTTTAAAGGCATATTCACAAAGCTAAGAGTGTCCAGAAAGTACACAGACACGGGAAAGCCCAACTCTGATTCCAGAGAAAATTCTTTAGGGAATACATGAGAGAAAGACACAAAATAACACTAATTAAAAATTAACTGCAGTAAGTTCTAGAGTAAAAAAAGAAATACTTTTTCCACATAATGCATAATCAGAACTATGACAAGATATAACTGATCATTATTGCTTTCAAGAATGCCAGTGTAATGGTTGATGAGAAAACCTCAAATCTGACTGAGATCACAGAAAAAGAAAAGTCAGAAATCTTTACGCTTAAGGATATCAGTTTCCTAAAAAATGTAAACTGACCTTACTTTTCTCCTGCTAAAGAAGTGCCAGGTGTGCAAGTTGGAGCACTTTATCCCTCTGTAATACACATTGATTTCTTACATAAGCAACTACTAGCAGATGTATACAATACTGACTTTGCCCAAGTACTATACACAAGAAGTGCTCATAGGAGAACAAATTATGTCTTCATGTTTGAGTGGGAAACTGGTCGCTGCACATTAAGAATCTTAACCACATTTACTGAAGGCTTTCTACATTTACTTGACAAGAAGTATAATTTATGATGAGCAAGCCTTGGAAATTTCAAGATTAAATCCAGACTCCATCTTCAGTATGTGTATTCATCAGCAGAAGCTTTTCCTGGTATATGAAATCAGCAGTAAGCTCTGACAGACTGTACTGGCTACAGATACTCTCCCTGAAACACCATAGGGGCTGCTCTTCCTAAGTTACACCACAAAATTTAGCAATCCTAAAAATGGAGGGTCAGAAAAACTCCAGACCCTAAAGTTTACCCAAGTCCTCCACAGCAGTCCCCTAAATTCAAGTGATGAAACAATGGCAAGCTTCCTACCACATCCAGGAAGTCTGGAAATCATGCACAAGAACAGAAGTACACATTGTGCTGTACCCCAGAAGCTGAAAAGATTAGTGGTGAAAACTTTTGGACATAGAAATAATATTTGCATTAGGCCAAGAATACTTTTACCATCTAAGTTTTTAAATGTATAATTACTTTCTTAGCTGAATTAGATACACAACTCATATGATCTATTTCTTCATACCACAAAATTGAGCAATAAAGACTGTCCTTCATATTAAGTCACCACCAAAATGGAATGCTTCCAGCTGTGGGCAGAACCAGAGTAAGGGGGGACAGCACCAAGCAGTTACACTTACTAGCAGCCTAATTTTGGGGTAAAGGAACTTCCAAAAGCTTGCAACATATATACACAAATAGTTTGAACATAATATTACACAGAAGAAGATTTTCTAATTAATTAGGATAGTAAACTTATGGAGGATCAGAGGGCAGCAACTTGAAAAATGGTTAATGAATTGTAGTTTGTTGAAATTCAGCCAAATAACATTTTGTTTACTAAAAATACATCTATATGATGCATTATAACTATGTGTTCATCATCATGTATTTTCAGAAAAGCACCATCCAGAGAAATAGCGTGTTTGTGCCTACATCCTTTTTGTGTCAGTACAAGATCCCTGATGTAAAAGAGTCACTTCAGTAGAGCTAAAGAACAGACTAAAGCTAACAGAACTGATAAAGCATTTATTCACTGTCATAACCTAAGAAATTTCTCTGCAGAGAGAACCTTGACTAAGAACCTTGACAATAGATTAAGAAAAATCAACATGCTTTATTTATACTTCTATTAGAGATACTATTAAAAAAAAAATCCAACTCCACCACAATGCTATTTATCAGCTTATCAGGCTTGTTTCATAACGGAGACCAGCTATGGTAAATTTTAGCTACATGACTAATCGCTTTAAGGCATAATAGGAGCACTTTAGGAGTATTTCTGTATTGGCTTAGTGTCCAGTATCAGGAGAGATACAACATATTCCTTTTTATTTCAGACATTAAAGAAAGAAAAAATAAGTTTAGTACACCAACAGTAGCTGTTAGCATATATAGATCACTGCAACATTTCATACAGCTAGCAAATCTAAAAACAGTATGTAAGGAATTTAGATTTAAAAATAGCCTGGTTTTCCTCATTTATTTGCTTAATTTAATACTGCCATAAAAAGACTGGTTGCTTGAAAACTGTCTTAAAATAATTACTCAGAAAGCAAACCTAGATAATATAAAGACAGTAGTATTTTTGGTCTGAGAAATGTTCATGATTTTCAGCAAAAGTTACAGGGCTGAAAGTGAGGCACTCAGTAGTGCCCCCCCCCCCCCCCCCACTGTTAATGGGCCCAACAAATGCTATAATTATAATTACTATCATAATTATGCCCTAGCTTTATTTCTAAAATAATTAGGTAAAATGTAAGATTTTCTAGTGCATCGAGGTCAAGGACAAAAGTTAAACGGCATTAAATTCTCATTTTTCCTACCAATAGTGCTCTACTGAGCCATACAGCTTGCTCCAGAGACAGAGAAGTTTGCATAGAATAGGCACACATTTTTTCTTTTTCACTTCCCCATCTGTAAAACAAAGATCTACATCACCATCTAATAAGAGACTGCAAAGATTTTAACAATGAAAGATTGGTACACTGCTTGGTCCATACACAAAAGAAAACCAAACAGTTAAACTGGTTTTCATACAAGCTGTTTTCCCAGACACTAGCATCAAATCCTGATTTCACTGAAGTCAACAGCAGAACTCTCATTTATTTCATTGCTGGCCATGATTTCATCCCAGGACTTTGTTACTTGTCAGACCCAGCTTTGCATCCCTGGACTTTAAACCCGTAGATTCAGATTCAGCACTCCTTACCCTGCCTTGGAATGCCAAAGCAGAGATTCCTCGTGGTTCCTAACTCTAGTTCCTGAAACCCACATTTGTCACCCTGGAAGGCAGTGAAATGCAAACAAACCTAAAGAACACTGTATCCCTGACTTCAGCCCATGATCAACACAGGGATAAAGTATGTGGAAGCAATCTAATTCATTATGATAAAAATAAGTCCACCTACAGCTCAAATTCAGCTTGCAAGAAAGCAGCTATGAAGCATTTCTAACATACGGCTGAACCAACAATGTCTGGAGGAACTTGGATCTCCTATTCCAAACCACTCTGCCTACTTTAAAAAAAAATAAAAATACTATGACCAAAAGCCCAGACTGCATTCCAGAGGTCTAGGAATAGCTTGTTTTCCTATTTGCAGTTGGTAA
Source organism: Ploceus nigricollis (assembly GCA_013399945.1). Classification (NCBI taxonomy): domain Eukaryota; kingdom Metazoa; phylum Chordata; class Aves; order Passeriformes; family Ploceidae; genus Ploceus; species Ploceus nigricollis. Next base: position 148,817 of record VXBC01001712.1, on the reverse strand, counting down.
ATTTGAAGTCTGTGAGGCATTCCTCTGGTTTTTAAGGATGTCTCCGATTTCTCCTCAAAAATTTACTTTTCTTCTTTCTCTACATGTAAAATTTGGATCTCCTTAGAACTACAGGCTTTGTTATATGAAATATTTTTCAGAGTCACTTTTGAGAAAATGTAATTCAATACATTCCTTCTTTCTGATACTGCCCCAGTCTTGAGTTTTGGTGCAATATACCAAATATGTATACACAATACCAGGCATTTATTTTAAGTTGCTGAAGCTTGTGACTTACAGGCTCATGCTATACACAGGCATAACAGTAAACCACATTTCACAATACTTATTTCTCTTTCTCCCTGTTGCGTAAGGGACGGTTTTTAAGCATCAGCTGAATGCTGTCATTCCAACAAGTCTAAACTATAAAAAGGACAGGTTATAAAGTGTTTGAAATTACATCCTTAGGGCTCAATTTAGAATCTTCTCCTCACATTCTTTTGATTTGTGTGCTTCGTTATTGAAATTGTCTGCTAGAGTTCTTTTTCTATCCTCATTAATGAGTTCAAAGAAATACATGCTTGAACTCCTAAATATATTAAACTTAATTTAAATTATCTTAAAACATCCAGTGACTGCTCAGCAAACCAGAAAAAGCAGACTGCACTTCTGGAAATAGTACAATATTTAGCTAGGGAACTGCATGCATAATAAATCACAAAATAAACACATCTAATTAAAGAATACCATCAATATATATTTCATATAATTTCAATTTTTTAAAGCTGCTTATTCATCACAATAATATAGAAACAAAACTAAATCTAAAAAATGAAAGTAACTATTTCTTAATTATTTTTTAAAAATGTTTTCATGACATACTATTTATGCTTTTTATTTTCTAGGGGGGAAAATAAAAGAAAAAAGCAAACAATTATGCGCCTTTCACAAAGAAACAATTCACATGTACAATTCACCTCTAGAAACTCATTTGTTTATGGTATAATTTGAAAGAGCATGTGTTATAACTAAGTTTATTAACGTGAAAAATTTAAGTACAGCATTACCCTCTAGAATTCTATTATAGAATTCTGAAAATTAAAACATGGTTTCAATGGAACCGAAAAACCATCCTTTATTTGGCCATATTTTGGGCTCCATAGAAAAGGATAAAATTATTCTGTTACTAAAACAGGCATCTTAATTATAAACCAGATCAGAATTTCTATTTTCAAACAGGATGATTGACAATGACAACTTCCTGCCAAAACAAACAGAAAATTTACTCTTCACAATATTTGCATAGCCTAATACATGTTGAATCACAAAACTGATGAAACAACCTTATGAACAGACTAAAACTGCAAACAGACAACCTGCAAACAAAATCTACTGACATGGTGGGAATATAAATAAAATAGTACCATCTCAGGATCACTGATAATAGCCTGTATTTTGGAAACATTCTGTGGTGCCAGCTGGTTTGTGAATTACACAATCTCAACAGCCTGACTGAACTTGTTCCTCTGAACTTTTGGAAACTGGCATTCCTGCCAAAGAGACATGTTGGTTCTGCATAAGGCAAATTCATCTCTACCTTGGTAAAGCAACCAGGATGTCAGAAAAATCTGGGTAGTACTATGAAACCAACATTACACATTCCCAGGCCACTTCACTAATATGAATCACGATGATACTGAGCACATTCTTCCTGTTTCCAGCACTTGAATATTCCTGTAATTGACTGGTATTTCTCAACACTTTCTGAGCTTTTTGGCAGGACTTACTGCTCAGTGCTATTTTTGGAAACTCCAGCAATAAATACCATAGGTACCTACTCTTATACATAATTTAATGATGAAAAGAAGTAGCTGTTTAGAATCCCTGGGCTTAACACACTACTTTTGAACAAAGAGTGGAAGATGGACTGGTTGCTACTCATCTCCAGTACTTTAAACACAGCTTGTCCAAATGCCTTCTTTCTCCCAGCTGATCACATCCATGACCAATGAGCAAACACTCTCAGCTCCACTGTGCACAGCCAGAGACAAGAGGAAGGAGGGATGAAGGCCCTGGCTCTGCCCTTCCAGCTGACTAGAAGCAACCCAAGTCCTGCACTCTCTCCTGCAGCCTGTCATGTGCAGACTGGCTCCTGTTCTGCGGCGGGACTCGGCTGAATCACCCACAGGCACTTCTTAAACCCGCAGCCTGGGGAGATGCCCAGAAATGGACTGGTGCAAGACTCCACTTCCTTGCAGCCAAGGGGAGATACCAGGAGCATCCTGCACACAGAGATGGCTTGCCCAATTACCCTGCTCAGGATAATGAAAGTGACTACTGATACTGTTAGGTAGGCAGATGACAATCGTCTGCTGTCAGTATCAGCCTCACAACAGAACCAACTGGGACTGGGGGCTGGAAACAAAACACAAGGTTGGGAGGGGGGAAAAAGGCAAAAAGCTCCACACAGGAGCCACAATATACCTATGTTATTTGGCTTTGGATGTTCATAAGCAGAGCTGACTTGCTGACCTTTTGTAATTCTTACACCCTGCTGCTTCTTAGCTTATAAGAAGTTTTATCTCAGACACAGAGTTCTACACACATGGAAATAGAAACTGTTATAGTAGAGTCTTGTTTTCACAATTAAAGCAATCTAGTTACAGCAAAATATCTCCTGGGCATACTTGCTATCAAAGAGCAGCTTTTTTTAGTTCAGCTTGACTCTTGATACAGCACAAATATACTTAACAATTAGCCAAGAAATATCCCAACTATCTTCCTTGACAGAAATGAAGATAAAATGCACCAAGCACCTGAAAAAAGACCTGATTTCAAACTACAGGACACACAGCGATTTCCTACTATAATTAATCAGCTGGATGTTGAGAGTATTTTGATTTTCAAAGTACCCTTAAATTTGTTCATGCTCTCTGTTCTGTAGCTCACACCACAGGTTGCTGTAATTCTTACAAGTTGCTCCTGTTCTGTACTATATGAAGCTCTGCAGTTTTCCAGTTCTGAGTGCTATATTAATAGTTGTGAAATAACACATAACAGTAAAAAGAACAGTATTTTATAACAACATACCAGAGAGTAAAATTTGGGCTGTACTTCCAGTCATAACTACACTAGGCAGGAAAAGTAGTTAAGAACTTCAGTTCTTAACTACAGCTTCTGTGAATGCCAAAACATTCTGTATGAGTCCAACACACAGAATACTGCATGCAAACTGCAATAATTTAATTTTACTAAATTATAAAACTATTTTAAAAAACAATTACAATAAATATAGTGCACAACAACTGCAACTGATTTAAACTATATAGGATGTTGGGGTTTTCTGGTTTCATTTGGTTTTTCCCCCAGTAACATAGGAGGGGATGGGAGGAAGAGAAGCAGAAAGGATCAGAAAAGCCAAGAGCTGACATTTGAATTTTACAATAGAGGCACATATTACTTCTTCAATTCTCTCTAACAAGTTAGACAATTAAAATTAAATGCTTTCAGAGGACAACCACTGTAATTCATAGTTTAACTATGAATCTAGAACTATTTATGTGGGTTTCGTAGCCCCAGCCAAAAGCACCTATGGTTCCTCATAGCACAAATAATAGTTCTGGAAGCGTGTGTCAAGCATGCTAAAAGTTGACAAATAAGCCTTTTCTAGCAAGCACTACCATGTTAAAAAGATTTTAAGAACACATGCATATGTTTTCTATACAGTTAGGAAAGCTAATAAATCTGTTATGAGTGACTGTAACTGCATTATATTCTATGTACCGGGAGGATGTTGAATCAGATCAGCAACGACTTCCAATGTGAGTCACTGGTATTTTAGAACTTCACAAATATATTCAAGAGACACAAACCTAGGAGAGCCACACCAAATTCAACATGTCAAGGAGCCTGACAACAAGTATGCTCAGAGCTTATGATCTACCCCTCTCAGCATCAAAAACTAATCCAGCTTTGAAGCAAACTTGTAGAAATAGAAACATTTTAACGAGCCTTCTCACGGTATTTTCTATCTAGAACCATGCAGCCACCACAGACTTAATAGAAAGAAATGTGTGGCAGCAGCTTTTATTGCCTCTTTGGTTTCATTCTTTTAAACTGGAAGAATCTCCCCCCCCACCCCATTTAATGAGAAACTAACTACTCAAGTATTTTTTAAATGTCATTATCTAAGTAAAATGGTACTATTTAACCATTTGTGTTAGACATGCAGTGTAAATAATATAATCTAACAAACTGGAAGTTATGCCCATTAAACTCTGAACCTTCAAGTCTAGGTACACAACTCCTGTAGCCTTCAGGACATGTTTTGTAACATACATGAGACAAGTCTTTTGTCTTAAATGACAAAGCTGTAATTTGGCACTCTTGGTCTTGTTTCAAGAAGAAAAGTTTCTTTACCAGATACTTCTAGCTTGGAAGAGAAAAAAGATTCTATTTATGACTTAAAAAAAACAAACAGAAAGCAAAGCAAACAGCTGTCCTCTGTTTTAAAACTCTAACATATCTTAATCAGGATGAATATTTTGCCCATTTAAAGAAAATTAGATTAATTAGAAATGTTGTAGAGTGCCTGTGAAGCATGTCAGTTTCAAGAAGGGAGCACAGCCAATGAAAGCAATGAATGTTCATATTAAATTGAGAATCATCTAGTTTCCATAGCTACTTTTTAAACAATTGCACGCTCTTATCATTTCTTAGAACCATCTTGTTTACTATGAATAACATTAAAACGGCTGTTCTCAGAAAGAGCTACTTAAAAGCATTTAGAAAAAAGTACAATCATAGCAGCAGCTGCTGCTTTAAACTTTTAAAGAAGACTAATAGTGTTAAAATACAAAATAACAGTAGGTAATACATTTACCTTTTCCATAATATTACTTGTAATAGAGTATAAACCTTAGGCATCGCAACCTGGATTCCAATCTTGCCACAGGAAACACCTCAGAAACACCCAGAAGTGTAGAAATTGCAGTGCAAGGATCATACATGCCACATGGTCACTAACAACAAGTGGAAATTAAAGAAGAGATGCTCCAAGAGCATAACAAACATCTCAAAGCGAAAATTTGTCACCAGAGCTCCCTCAGGTAACTTTTGTGTTTGCTTCATTTTCAACACAATACAAGTAAACATCACTTAAGCAGATGGCAGCTATAAAATCTCATCCTGGTATGAATATACTATGCATGATGTAGGAAAAGCAACATGGTAGAAGACTACACATGGCAACGTGCTGCTGCCCTGCGCAGACCAGCCCTGACAGTGTGTAACTTCACAGAACTCAGGGTTTCCATCGACTTCTATTCACCTCAGGGACAGTAAGCCTGGGACCTTCCACTCACTTGGCTGAATAGGAAGGCTGTGTGTCTCCCTCTCCTCTACGGAGAACCTGTGTGATGCCATCCCTGCAAGGAGACTGTTACAGAAAGGACTGACTGACTACTCTGGAATCAGCCCAAAATTATCTCCTTTACAAGGAGCACATAGAATTACCCTCTACTCTTTCAATTATAGTGGAAATTGGCAATGACTGAGAAGAACGGAAGGAGGGAAAGGGGAAAAAATTAAGTAATTACATTGCTGAATTTATACACCTCTTTTTCCTTTTACAGTCTGAAGTTCTTCAGTCTTCATCACCTGAATTCCCATTAGAAATATTCTGACCGTACAGCTGTGGGTAATATTTATTTCTAATATCACTTCCAGAAGCACATCAAAGACAATCCAATTTAGGAATTGACTGGATTTCTAAATAGAACATCAGAACATAAAAAGTTTATAGATACAGCCCTCCAGGGTGCAACAGAAGGAAAACTCTTCAGGATTCAAAGTGTACTCTACAGTGAAAAGCCACTATAAGCCACCAGAATAGCAAAAGGGGGAATGGGGGGAGTTGGCTTCTTAAGGATTTGCATGTGTGCAACAGCTGGAATACCCAAACAGGCATTACATAATAACAACAGAAGCTGTTCGAAGCAGTAAGGAGGCACAGCTGGGACTCCAGTGACCAGTTGTCCTTCAGTTCAGAGCTTTGAGGTTCCAGTTCAGGAAGCAAGACAGACACCAGAGCTTTTGCTCCAGTATATAAATGTATATATGTATTTCTGCTTCACCATCATTATTAATTTGGCAGTGGCATTGATTCTACAACTATCCTTGTCCATCATGCAGAAACCAGAACAGCATCCATTTTACAGTAATATTTAAGTTCAGATTATACATCAATTGAACACAATTTACGTCCGTTTGCTACCTTTTCCAGAAGCACACAGAGGTTATAAAATAAAAAATGGTCTAAGGAAAGAGCTCGCCCAGTGTAAAACCCATAAAAGGTAAGAATTTTAAGCTCCCAAAAACTGTCACGTTCTAAAAGTACTTTAAAAAGTGCTTAGAGCTACAGGGATTCTAGACTCAGATATTGCTACCCAGAGGCAATTACTGAAGATCACCAAAGTATTAACTTTGCTCCAAAGCAATCTGGGAGTGTGGTTCAGAAAGCAGTTGAGCAGTATCCTGTTGGAAATGTGTGTGTGGAATCACAGTGAAATTTTTTTCAAAAAAATATGTAAATGTATTAAGACTGTAAATTTTATAACTAGGAAGCTGATGTAAGAACAGAAGTACTTACTGTAAGTTTACATCTTGGTTGACTGTTCCCCCTACCACAACTTTAGACTACTTCTTAAGAACTTGATATTTGCAACATATTGTGTTATTAAATATTTTGGAATCATGTATATTATATAAAGGCATTTACTTCTTATATAATGACCTTAGTTATTGAAAGGGAAGGGGGCAACTGATCTGAGACAGGGACATCAAGAACAACATTTTACAATGAGGGTGGTAAGACAGCATACCTGGTTGCCCGGAAAAGTTGTGGATGTCCCATTCCTAGAAGAGTTCAAGGGCAGATGGGGCTTTGGGCAACTCGTTCTAGTGAAAGGTTCCCTTCCTATGACAGGGAAATTGGAACAAGATGGTCTTTAAAGGTCCCTTGCAAACCAAACCATTCTGGGATTATGGCAAAGTGCCAAATTACAGTGCATTTCTCCCATGTACTAAAATTTAACACTTTTTGCTAAGTCTGAACAAACAAGGTGCTAGAGAGGTTGACAGTTTTGCTGCTTGGCTCAGAAAATGGTATAAACATAGGGGACACTTCAGAGTTGTCAGAAACTGGAACAGATTGCTCTATGGAAGAAAAAATCCCGCTTAAAGCTTGATGGAAACAACAAGTACCATAGAATTTTTAAATCAGAAACTGGGAAACAAAGTATACAACTCTGAATGATGCAGTCACAACTTTTAGTCAAGTCAGCAGACTTAAGTAAAGAACAAAGCAAGAGTTGGTAACAAACACGTAACAGAAACGGAAAAAACTGAAAATTGTTTAAACAGCGTGCTTTTAAACAGGGGAGGCAACTGAGTCAGACACGTCTGTGTTTCTACATGAAGCATTATAAGTTCAAGAATTAGAACTGGGAAAGAATTACCAGACTTACCAGGAAGGAATCATTCCTATCTTTGGAAAGTAAAACTAATGGGAGGACTGGGAAAAGTCCATGTATTATCCTGGATATGAAACAGATCACCTGGTGAAGGAGTGATGCTACTTCTCAAAGAAAAGCCTGTCAAATCAGATCAGCAAGTTAACCATACCAGTCATTAACAGAACATCTCTGTGATCTGTAATTTCAATAAAAAGGAGAGAAAACACAGTGTTAGGACTATGTTACTAGCTGCCTAAGATGGTGACAGCTGTCATAGTGCTATCATAGATTGTGACAGCTCTCTACCTCACTGAAGGTAGAGAGTCAGGAAACAATGGTAGTATGAAATTTCAGTTACCCCCCCCAAGAGCAGCACAACACTAAACCAGAATTTTTAGATGTAATTAACACCACCTTCAGGGATCAGCTCATTCAGGAATGCAGAAGAAAACAGTAAAATCTTGGTTTGGCCTAACCTGTGTACAGGATCCAATTCAGATATTACTATTGAAGAGATGCTTCAAGAGTAAGCAAAACAGAGTTAATAACGTTGAAGAGGAAAAAAAGCCAGAGATTCTCTACAGCACTTCATAGTTCCAAAACAGAAGAATGAACATAAAATGGAAACTAGTTCAAAACATTTAATGAACTGAAAAACTGTCCAAATGTCTTTCGACCCAATTAAGAAATCTATTAAAGGAACACAGAACGCAGAAGAAAAGACCAAAGAAGACAGTCCCAATTAATTCTTCTCATGCAAGCTCACAAATGCACTTAGAAAGGTTCTTATGCTTTCTCCATGAGGGATTCTCAGGATCTGTTTCATACTGAAGCACAAGAGAAGGTGGCAGAACAGACAAGAAACACCAATAGGTCATTAGACTAGATAATTCTCACACAAAACTTGTAGAAGTTAAACAAGAAGTTAAACAAGATCCTACATGTCTATTTCGTAGTGCTCTGAGCACAACAAAACCCAATAGAGAAGAATACAGTAACTTTCAATAACAACAAAAAACCCCACACCAAAATTAGATGAGCTTTAACTTTCCTTACTATTCATGTAGAACATAGGTTTTTTTGTATAGTTTGTTACAATTAATGCACAGTGCCTGGAGAGGTTAATCAAACACAGTAAGCTCTTAAGAGACCGACTGGAATCTTGACAGAGCTGTTTTCTCTCTCTTACTGTAATGAAGCTTGACTGTGTTGGCTTCCTGACAGATGAGTCGTGAATGACAGGGGAAGGGGTGGAGGATTCTCCCACAAGCATTTACTTGATCCTTCCCTCACACTCAAGATGAAATTAGTAGTGGAAATTGTTCAACAGCATGGGCAGGCCATGGTTTCCCTGCTAGCACTCCAACACTGACCACCCTTTTCTTGCACCAAAGCTTTACTCAGGCCAGTGATGTCACAGACATATAAAACCATAAAACTGGCTGTTGCCATCACACAGAATAACTTTCTTCTCTTGTCTGGAATAAGCTTTGGCTGACTTGAGATCCCTATTGGCTCCCTATAATTTAAGTCTAAATTATAGTATAAAAAAGATTTTATTTCTGAGAATCCTTTTCCTGTCAAAGATACTAATGAAAAGACTGAATATCCTCTAACAGCTGTTTGTGAGATGTTCACTTAACTAGAGGATAGCTAAAGTGTGGCTAAAACAAGACATTCCTGCAAAGGTAGGCTACGTCATCTCAGGAACAACAATAATTTGAAGTATAGGACTGCAGCTGCATCCCCTGAGTGCCTTGCAGGCTGCTGCAGTACCGATAGTTTATATTTTCCACATTCTTTCCAAGATACCTCTGCTTTTCTGGTGGACACAAGTTCACTGCACATGCACAGTATCTGACATGGCCAGATGCTATCTGGGTCCAGTCCATTGAAAACAATCTGTGTGGAACTCTCAACACAAGTAAAGTGGATACTTGCAGCCTCAAAAATTGTTGAAGAAATCTGAAGAAACAGTGGTAGATATCACAAATGTTCACATTCAAAAGGTCTTATAAACCAGTCATTAGAATAGACTGGACTTGGTCCACTAAAACACTAAAGGCTTCCTGAAGGCTGTTTGCCATAGTGATCTGCCCACTTCTCACACCACTGTGAGCTAACAAGACCTATCAAATGATTAGCCCATTTTGTAATAGTCCCAGGGTTTTTTGCCTTTCACACCACACTTAAGGCCATAGTGTTCAGACCCAAGTCTACTACAACCCAATTGACAGAAAGTACTTGGTCCAACAGAGACAACAACAAATTATCTGTTAGTTTAATGGATTAGCACTAAAATGTGCACTAGCAGTGTTCAAAAAGGACACCAAGACAAGACTGACATTATTGTCATCAAAAAATCATCTCCACGTTCTCTGCCAACACAAATGATCCCAGTCCTGAGGGAGACCAGCCGTTTGAACTAAAGTGACTTCAGCTCCTGCAGCCCGATGACTACATTTCCCTAGAATGATGAATGGAGGTGCTTTTGAGGGCTGACTCAGTGCCTGGCAGCACAAAGAGATGAGTAACTACCTTTGAACCAGTTTTTGTTCTAGCACACATAGATCATAGCACTGCCAAAGACTACAGAAGCGAGAGTTAACCACAGTATCAGGATCTCAAAACACTGGTCTCAATTTACCAATAGCTGATGCCAAAGATCCTTTTAGCCTAGTGCTCCTGCAGCAATGAAATTAACCATGCCCTCACCTGACAGCTCAGGTCTGCATTACCAGTCCCCAAACAGTGCTGATCTTCATTAGGAATTGTCCTCCTCCTTCATGAGGACAGAAAGTTTCAGCAGTGAAAATGTAAATTCATAATGGAGCCTCCATGTACATAAGGAGACCCCTCCTTGCAGAATGCCCTACCATAATAAGAAGAAAATGTTAAGTAGTGTTTTAGAATTTCTAGAACAGGATAATTTAATGACCATGTTGATGTTTGGGATCAAGGATATCCAAAATAGCTGATCTTCCTCAGAGCAATTATTATAAAGTGCACCTAGGATGCAGTGACTGAGAAAGAGAGGCATGTAAATTTTTTAATCCAGAACAAACTTTCCCAAAACTTAATAGCAAAGCAAGAAGAACTCAAACCCATTTATTATGAGCAAACTCAAATAATTAACTTGGTTAATGAGTAAAAATTGTTCTAGAGAACAGCTGAGAATATCTAAGTTGGAAAACAGCTGCGATGAACTGCATAGGAGCAGAGGTTCTACATCCCTGGTATCGTTGGTAACGATACAGAGCTGATCACTAATTCATCAGCTGCCAGGTCATTTGCTCTAGGCAAGAAGTCTGAGCAGAGAAAGGCAGTCATCCCCAACAGAAAGTTCCTAAAGACAAGCACTCTAGCATTGGCCTTTCTACACAACCTTAGTTTTAGCTGGACAATTTGCTGCTGCTGTTTTATTGCCCCCATGCTGAATCCAACACATCAGCAGAGCAGGCTGAGTTTGTGAGGACAGCTACAGCAATTCAGGGGGAATGGAAGGGAGGATGTCAGCACATAAACTGGAACAGGACATGACACATCATAAGAAAGACAAATAAATATTCTATTATTTTTTCTTTAGATTTACTAGTTACAGGGACAGAATACAGGAAAATATTGTACTAAAAGAGGGTGTTGTTCCCCCTTGCCCCTAGCTGTACTGTGGTCCACAACAGAACTGAACAGGAAGATCCCAAATAATTTCAGATTCACTGTGACTTCACCTCATTTGTATAATGTCTATTAGTAATCTGCCCACAGAAGTCACGAGACAATACAACGGAGCTCACATTTCTTGATTTGCATCCATCATTTGAAAAGAGACTTTCCTTCAGTATTCAATAACAAGACAATTATCCACAATGAACAAAAGAGATTGTTAAAGAAATGTGCTGCCAATAAATGACATAATCCAGTGAATGTAAACCACTCCTCTAAAAATTCTGGCATTCTCCAACATGAAAATAAACCCTAAGTAGAAGGAAAAGCAAAGCTTGCCACCTACTGCCCAATGACATAATAGTATGTACTAATACTATCTCCTTTTAACAAAATATCTTTTCTTGACACAGAACATACAGAACTGTATCTTCAGTTGTTTCTTTAATGAAACAAAAAATACAAAACCAGCACATACAATATCCAAAAGCAGTCTTTTCTACAAAACCACTTACAAAATTCCTGACAAGCCTGAAACATAATTTCTCACAGCATCCAAGCTGATTAAGAATTCCTTTTAATATCCTCCAGTGGTGCTAGAGGCTTTAATAAAGTCTGTCCCCCAGCTGCATGGTAAGTTTAAAGACAGTACTTTAAAAAAAAAATTACAATAGACAAAGCCTATTAGAAAAGATTTTTTTTTACACATCTGGAGAAGATATTTTCAAAGCTATAGACTACATTAGTAAAAAACAGCGCTGTACCAAACACTGGCTTATTGCAGATACTTTATTTGTTCTACAAACTTCATGTCTCAGCATCAGAAATGACGCTTTGTTATGTTTTCAAGTACAGAGAAATTCTCTTCAGTAACTACAATGCTTTGTTGAGCTATTACTCCAAAGGTATTAATTTTCCTATTATATCACGTATAAAAAGCAATTTCTGAGCAACAACAGGTCCTTTGCTTAGTGTAGGAAGTTGCTTAACTCAATGTCAAGTAGTCATAATTCAGTTGCCAAAATTTCTGAGTACACTTGCAGATCTATCTCCAGAAACAACACTGTGCTGCACACTGAAATTAGCCAACAGTTCACATTCCGGCCCTCCAGCACCACTCTCTAAGGCCATGGATAATTTAGGGAAAATTAGATTAAGAGGAAACAAACAAGGATTTACTGCAGCGTCCCTCTAATAGACTGCTGGCTGATTACAAAGTCTCAATGTGTATTTGAAAAATAATACCAGTGCTCTTCACCAGTTACACAAGAAGAAGTATCAGTCTCAACAGGTACTGATAAACAGTAACCCCTAAACTTTAGCACAAGATGACAAAAGCAATAAACCTCCTTAGAAGTGGTTAGATTAGCAACTGATTACACTTTGTATAAAACAGTAATTTTGGATTCCTGGGCAAAATTGATCAAAGTACAAGGGTACATGGCATAGGTAAGCTTTATGGAGCTTAGGTAAAGTGGAAACTGCTTCTCAGTGAAGTACTTGGACTCTAGCACTGAAGAAAATAAGTTCACTGGAGATGAAATACGTGTGTCTCATGGTTCCTAAACCATGAGCAGAACAGGCTATTAATAACAATGAAATCAATGAGGCATTTGTAATTAATCAGACAGACTGATTAAGATACAGTCTGATACATTTGCCTGAAGATACATCTGCCTTTGTCTAAGGCCAGTTCACATCATCTTAATGAAGACTGTTAATCCATCTAGTTAGCATTTTGCTAGGGTAGCAGATAAGACTAAGTAAAACCCCTTAAGAGGGCTTCTTTGTGTCTTTGTTATCTATTTAATAAGGTTATTAACAACACAGTCTTAATAGTGACTGGAAGTTAAGACAATACCAAAAGTTATATTGATACACAAGACATAAATCAGCTAATAGGAGCAGCTAATAATTTAAAGGGCTTTAGATCAAATATTAAGCAAGATTTCTGACACAAAGACCAAAGATATCTACATACATTTTCAAGTTCAAAATACCTGAAACAGAGGAAAATGTCCCTGGTTCAGTGATCATTTGATCATTATTCTCACATTGTTTTTCTTCCTTTGCAAGTTAAAGGTACAGATGTATTTTGACAGGAGACAGTTTTCCAAATCAAGCTACTGAGCTCTGTTCACTGCTCTAGAGAAGGGAATGAAAAATCACATGAAAACTATTCCCATTTGCTGCAAGGAAGACGGCTATTTGCAGTGTTGATTTTATTTCAGCCACATCCCATAATCATTACTGTTGCACAGTAATTTGCTTAGAGTAACCTGAATGGGTTACTTTTATCTGTTTGGCTAAAAAGTCTCAGTTAAGATTGTTGCATAATTGTTTTACAATCAAACTTGATAACAGAGAAACCTTTTTAACAGCAAAGGTTCTGAATGCCACAATGCTGTGAATGACACAACAGCAATATATCAAACCAAACTTTAACAATACAAATATATTTTTGTGAAACTGAAAACACACCATCATGCTTTCCAAGAAAAGCTGGGCTCCTTCAGCCCCACCAAGTCCCTGGAAAGAAGTTCTTCTGATAGTTTCCCAACATCTCCTGAAATAATCGTTTGATGATAAATAGTATAAGTTCCAATAGTTACAGAAAAAAAAGCAAAACAAACCAAAAAGCCAAACCACAACCTGAAAAAGCCTTGGAAGAGAACAGACCATATTGCAACACAATAACAAGTAACAGTAAGCATTCCTCATTAAAGCCCTCCCCACCTACGCATTCAAACACTGAATGGACAGGGACATGTGTTTTTAAACTAGAAAAAAAAAGAATTTAAAAATGCTGTGGCTTGAAATGGTGGCTTACTGTCTGCTTTTCAACTAAGCTGACAGCACCAGTACAGCTTAGAGGCAATTTTCTTTCCTGAAAAGCAACGCCTTGAAAGCAAGACAATGATTTCCACACACATGGAATATGTCACAATCACTGTCTCTTTTTGCTGTATTGACATACAAGAGTATAAACATATTCCAGTAGCAGTCAAAAAACCCCAAACTTAATGACAAGTTAATTAAAAGTTAACTTTACCTCATGGAATGTGTACAAGTTGCTGGGATTGTGAGAGGGAAGTGTACATTAACATTCTCAAAAGGAATGTGCCTGACAGGATAATATGGATAACTGATCTGCATAAACTTTTTATAAGTCTATTAGGAAGAACACGAATAATCTGATGGCCAATAGGGTACACGGTGCTTCCTTGCGGCAAGTCTCTTGTTGAAAACACTGTGCAAAAGGCATCTCAGAATCCACCCCAAAGAGCTCCCAATGCAAAAGTTATTTTCCTGATTCTCCCTGGAGTCACCTTGCACTAGCAATCCTAAGACAAGCACACCATGAGTTCATTACACATTAGAAGTCTATACTGAAGCGATGCAGTTGTCAGCATAACATGCAGGCAGAACGCCAGTTTTTCACCTCCCTGACACAAAGCAGTGAGCTCAAGAACTGCTGGAAAAACCTCACCTCTGACCACTAGAGTTAAATTTTGCAGTCTGTGAACAGTAACACACAGTACCAATACAAGCTCAAACAGCTCTGTCACTGGGCTCTAGGAGGGCAGAACCAGAAGCCCATGACTTATAGATCAAAGCTCTGAAGCACCAGCTGGCAATCCATGGTTGCATCCCTGTGCAAGATTTGGCACCAAAACGGCTGGAAAGCAGCCCTACAAAAAGTGGGGGTCCTGGTGGATGAGTTGAACACGTGTCAGCAGCATATCCCCATATGAAGAATGCCAATCTCGTACTGAGTAGCAGCGTAGTCATACAGGTCAAGGGAGAGATTACTGTCTCCATCGTGAAACCGCATCTCAAATACTGTGACCAGTTTTGGACTCCTCAGATCAAGACAGCAGCACAGTGGAGCAAGGCCGGTAGAGGGCCACCAAGACTGTCAGGGACTGGACTCACAACATAAGAGGAGAAAGATTTCTCAGTTCTTAAAAAAAAGAATAGCTCAAGGGGATGATACTGAGATCTACAACTGCCTCTTGAGAATCTGTAGAGGAGGCTGAGCCAGACTTCTTAGAGGAATACAGCAAAAAGACGCAGATAACAACAAATGTGCAACAATGGAAACTTCAACTATAAAAGGAGAATACTTTTTTTTCCTGAGGGTAGTCAAACATTGCAACAGAAGCCTGCAAATACTGGAGATCTCCAAACTTGCCATCTTGAAAGTATTCAAAGCTCAACCACACAAAGCCAGAGCAACCTCTTGTAAGTGATCCTGCTATAAGCAAAGGGTTGGACCCAATATTTCCAACCTAAATTTTATCCTTGCTGTTCTTAAAAAAGTTTCCTTAAAAAAAAAGGCAAGGCCTTTTTGGACAGAAGTTCAATATTATCAAGAGCTCCCATAAATTATTTTCAAACAGACTTCACACTTAAGTTCAAGTGCAAGGCTCTTGTAAAGAAAGAGTTTCTCTTGCTCTGTACATCTTTAGTACAAAACTATCACAATGGTGATGAAAAAGGATGTCCTCCAGATGCTACTTTCACACTATCTTCAAAAAGCCTGTCAATCTTTTTTAGACCATCAACTGATACATCATCATATTAACCAATCTTAGAACCAGGAGTTGTAAAAAATAAATTACATGCAGTCAAAGATACAAAAAAAGAACTGGTTTGCAAGAGAGGAAATAGCCAAAAGAGCAGTCTCTTATACTTTACAGTGATCCTCAGACTACAGGAGTTTGCACAACAGAAAGTCAATAATCTCCACAGATTTTAAATATATATGTAAACATTTAACTTACAAATTATATATTACACCAAGCATGTATCCAGTTTTCTGTCCTGACTGTCGTATGTTGTTGATTTCAGTAGGGTCACAACAGTATGCCTAGCTCTTCTTTCAGGCATGTTTTTTCCAATCTGAATTCACAGTGTTTTGCTATCAATTAGTTAAAATTGGGAAAATATAGTTTAAACTGGAAAAAAATACTACATCTTTGAACAGAAGTCAAAAAACAGATTTAAGACATCAGTTGATAAGCTTACTAAATTCAGCAGGCAATACATCTGCCTGTCATAGCACAGGACTAGACCCACTGACCCAGGAACACAGGTTTGGAAGGGATGACTCAGCAGATATTTCTGGGCACATAAGGCACACCAGTAAGTCCAAATCTGTCACCTGGAGTTTGTGCGTTCACCACTCCTTTGATGAGCTTTGCTTTGTCCAACATTAAAGCAGATTTTCACATTTCATCACCACCTGACTCCAAAGGAGGCTGAAGGAATAATGCTGTGACACTTCAGTGTGTTACTGAGCTCCAGTTGGTTGATGCTGTACTCTTTCTGGTGATCATTTCCAAAACTGTACTAGAAAGATCCCTTAAAAAAAATAAGTTCTGCTCACACAGATGGTAAATGCACAAAATCAAGCTGTTGGAGCTATCCTGTTGCCAACAAGTGAGAACACGAGATTTGAAAGGAACACCCAGAGTTACTGGAGAGCTATCACAGGAATTCAGGCCCACAAAGCATGCCTGTTACTGAGATCAGAATTCCCTGCAGGTTCCAATAAGAAGCAGATTTTTGTTTTTGAAACACCACTTGTTTTCAATTACAGCCATCTATACCTTCTGCTAACATTCTTCTGAGATGAGACCTTGTACCTGACAGTATCTCAATCTTCAGAGCACAGCTATGACAGACTTGCTGAACCCAGGATATTCCAGGAAATTAATCTCTCTCCAGCTTCCCTTCTGTTCAGCACGTTATTCTTCAAAAAAAGATATCTAGAAAGAAAGAAATTAATTCCCTGCTTTCCTAAATATCATTGCCACCATGATCCTAAGAAAGCATGCATGAACACATCTTGATGACTGAAGCTGGAAAAGTTGCACTGCTATATAAAACAGAAAAAAATTGACAGAGGATAGCAAAACAGAAGCTCTGTATTGGCAAGCCTCCTCTAGGAGCTAATTTAGGTGTTCTAAGTTGGGTTCTGCCCTGGCTCTCACCAGTCCAATCCTTGACTGCACAGCAGCAGTGTCCAGATCAGCATACTAACCACACTGACAGTGTGGATGACTCCACTTTCCAGGAGTGGGAACAGGAAAAGCCATTCCAAAAGTATCTGGGCAGCCCCACACAACAGACAAGATCACAACATATCCAAAAAGGAATTGAAACAGGAACTAGCCTGTCTACCCCTCTCAGTGTTAGAGGCCTGACCTCAGAAGGATCTTTCAGCTCTGTAAATTGTCCTAATAGTCATACATGGGAACCATCACTGGCACTCATTTCAACAGCTGTATCTAAACATCCACCTTCTGCTGCACTTGATACAACAGCTTTGGTTTGTGCAGTCCTTCTCCTCTCCGTCTCCAGCTCCTACATCTGGCTTCAGCCAAGGTTGTAGGCTGGCGTTCTCAGGACCCCAAAGACTCAGTTTCCCATTTTCCCATGCCAATATTAAGCTGACTGAAATAGATGCATCTTCATGTGATCTCAAAGAGCAACAGTTCTACCTGAACAAGTCTCTCTGCAGTTAGCAGAAAATCCTAGGCTGAGAAGGCTCACATGAACAACAAAACCCACTGCACATGGAAGCATGCGGAGATACTGTGGATTGCAGGTAACACTTGACTGGTTTTGTCAGTCTGAAGTTGCTTCCTCGACATCTCTGATGATGTCTCATGCAAGCAGGTAAAGAGATTCCAGTGAAGCATGAAATGCTGTAGGTATCCTCCAGAAATACTTTGAGCATCATAGCCCAACAACCATCATACGCACAGAAAAATATCAACTTATCATCTTCTCTTTTTCTTTTTTAACAAGAGGAGCCCTTTATCCCTGACATTATTCCAGGAATAATGGAAAGCAAGCCTTCTCTAGAAGCTGCCACAGTTTTAGAGTGCTTAAAAGATGACAATTCTTTTTTTCAGGCAAGAACAAATTACATTCTTTTATCTTTCTTCCCCCCCCTCCTTTTTTTTTTTTTTTTTACGTATATTTTACTACCCAATTTGGACAACTGTCCTTTATTGCAACAGAAAGAAAAATTCCTTGAGAATGCTTTTGTGTAGAGGGAGGGAGAGAAATAAAGTGTACTCTACAGGAATCAGTACTGTTAAGACAGTAATTGTCTGGCCTTTTTGTACTGATTTGTTGCACTGCTCTTTATGGGGCCAAGCAGAGACACCAGGTGATGAGTCCAGCTGGTCTGGAGAGGGAGGAAAAGGAAAAAAGCCTGATGATTTTACTGGAAATTTCCCCTTCATATTAGTCACTTCAGTAAACTTTGCTTCACTGGTAGGAATGAAACGGGACTCAGAGTACTAGGAAACACTAAAATTGGGTAGCAATTTCTCTGTCTTTCAAGACTGTGGATGTATTTGCTCCTAAAGCCCTCAGAGCTCTACCTTCTACCTTTCTCAAAGAACATAATGGCTTATGGCTTACAACTCCAAGGGAATTCAGGTAAATTTATCTTATTATTACACAAGACACATAGGAACCTAGTTGAGCTTGTGGATCCACAGTTACTACAAAGAATTAGAAGGGTTTAGGAGGAAAAAAAACCTTATAAAGGGGTTGTGAGACAACAAATAACACTGGGAGTGTCCAACGATCTCTGTTCTCAGATATAGCTTTGGAAAGGAAGTGGTACTTTGTTGTCAGGAGCCTATGATGACTCAGGTGCAGAACTCTATAATCACACACCACCCACCCTTCCACATTCATTTTTACAGTTTCAAACACAGGATTATCCCAATTATCTTGCTCTGGAGAATAGAAGCAAGACAGACTACACCTTCCTTAAAAGCAAAAGCAACCTCTCCAAAAGCAACACCTCCAACAGGACAGAAACACCTTTTGTCACTGATTTCACCTTAAAGTAGAAGGACAGCAGTAGCTGAAAACACCTAAAACTGTTCACATTCCACTTGATTGCTACCCTTCTGTGCACCTCTCTCCCCCAGTTATCAAATGGGGTCTTGAAATAAATTAATGTCGCACACATCAACAGTACAATTAGAGAAATTTCAGACTTACAATAAGTATTTAAAGCTCAGAGAAATATCATCAAAGACTGGCTGAGTCACCAGCTACTAAAGAGGCAGAGAAAAAATTCTCTAACAAGATGGGTGTTTCCTTGCTGCTTATGGCAGTCAGATACAATCCTGAACCTCAAACACAAGCAAACAGAAGTATTCATTATAACACAGCCACGCACACTTCTATTAAAAGAGAAAACATAATGCAAATAGAAGAAACCAGAACAAAACACAAGCACCAAATCTTACTCCCCTCAGTTACACAACATGTCAGAATTCCATGTCAGACTCTGTTCTAGGATAAACTCAAAAGGTCACCAGTGTAAATTAAGAATAATTCCTCCAAAATTAGTACAGCAGTATCATTCTAAGGAAAACAGATGTTGATTGATACCATGGGATATTTTGTTCAGGTAAGGAAATCTGGCTCATAAGTAATAACAGTCTAAACATCCACTGAAATCTTACACTTAAAACAAGGAGCTGTTTTAAAAAATCTGTGACAGTTTCCAAATATGATTTTTTTAAAACACTTGCAAGGAACAATGTTTTATAAATCCGACATTCTGAACTTATTTGAGAGCAAAGGAAACACTTACTGTGGTTGCATTTGCTGAGTTAACCCAACAGGAGGCTTCTGCTTGATTGTGAATGCCATCTGAGCCATAGGACCAACCTTTGGTGGGACCTGCACCTTCTGAGAGAAGGTCTGCTGGGCAGCCTGCTGGGGTATGGGCCACGGGGGAACAACGGGGCTCCGGCCTCCACTGGAAGATGTGTCTTGCACGACTGTATCCTCACAGGAATTACCTTTTGTTCCTGGTTTACACACACAAAGCTGAGGTCGCAGGCACATCCCTCCATTTTGGCACGGTGGTGCACAGTTAGCTAAGGAAAGACATTTTAAAAAGTACCTGTGAAACAAAGCATGAAGGAAAATGCAAACCCGCCCCACAATAAAAAAAGCATTAATTGTTATTGTTAACTGGAGTAGGAGAGAGCAACATTGCTAAGCTCCACAGAAGATAATATACAAGTTGGTACAGCTTTTACTGATTTCTAGCACAACAGACATGCACAACATTTGAACAACTTCAAAAAGTAAAATGCTGGATCTAAAAAATAGGAAATGCACCAGTTAAATCGTGAAACACAGCATTATTTCAAATCTTCCTCCTTTCTGCTCAGTATCCCTTCTCCTCATATTTTAAAAACCCAAACTGCATCTGATGAAAAAATACTACACAGATACAGAATTCTACTACTGATTCTGGCTGGG
Organism: Ploceus nigricollis; assembly: GCA_013399945.1. Taxonomy (NCBI): domain Eukaryota; kingdom Metazoa; phylum Chordata; class Aves; order Passeriformes; family Ploceidae; genus Ploceus; species Ploceus nigricollis. The sequence continues at coordinate 128,343 of VXBC01001712.1, read as the reverse complement.
ATTCATTTTACTACTATTTTAAAATCAGATGCTGCATAGGTACCTAGAATTAATCCCTACAGCCAGGTTATAGATCACCAAAACATTGCAGAGAAGCATGAAGCAATTCAACCTTTCCCACTCTAAAACCCAAATGACATTCCCTGCAGTACCCCCACTGTAACAACACAAGAGATGTGAACTGCTGCTACAGACATTGCTATACCTAGGAAGAAAGAGACAGATGCTTGTGATTAACCCAGATCAGCTTCTATAGATTCTTTGTATCATCAGTGAAAAGGGATCAGACTCTTTAAAATACACTTCGCCTTCAGAGAGGATTAATTACATTGCTTTACATTGCTCTATCTAGTGACTACAGAGGGAGTCTGAATAACCGGCCTAGACTCAACACCCAGCTTGTAGACCCAGTTAATGCTGTATCAACTCCACTCTGAATGAACAAGAAACTTGGAGGAGCAGCAAATCCCACCAAAAAAAAAAATTGAGGGAGGGAGGAAGAAAAGCAAAAGCAACTGCTGATTATATATATATATATAATACTGCAAAGGCATGCCTACCTTGTGGATTTATTTTGGATGCTGAAATTTGCATCACATAAAGATGGAAAAACAAATTAATTATCTTATCTAAAGGACACAATTTAATACTAAAAGAAAGATAACAAAATTTCTTCATTATTCACATTAAAGATGGTATACAATGAAGAATGTATAAGAAAAAAGCATGGCTGAGCTACTTAGTTCCTACAAACTAAGTATATTTTTAATATTGTTAATGATCCTTTAACATAGACAAAATTTGTGTCTGGTGATAAATTTTTTACTAGAATAGGTGAGATAATATCTTGAACATGAGATTCTGCACCATATTCAGATACATCCAACTGAACTGTTATTTAAAAAAAAAAAATCAGTCCACAACCCTGGTCCAAATAGAGTATTTGACACTTCAGTCAAGTTCTAATACATTCTTCTATACATAAAAATAAATTAAATACACACAAATATATATGAATTAACTAATTAGGATAGGATTGTGTTAGTTTGGAGGCCTAGTTTATCCACCGGCGGGTGTATCATATATACCAGCTGCACACAATACCAGAATTGCCCTACAACTTAAACCAGAGTTTTGCATGGGGTTTTTTCACATACATTTTCCTCTCCATGTGAAACTTATCTTCTTTTGAATAACACTTAGCTAGGCTACCTTAACTGCATATTATGCACCTCCCTGGCAACACAAAAGTAATAATTTGCTCACTTCTATTTATTTATTTTTGAGACTCTGTCTTGTCTTTGAGCCCTGGAAAACTGAAGACCATTTTCACTGTAAACTTGAGAAGGGATTTGCAACAAGCATATGCTGTAACAGATAAGCCAAATTTTCCTTGTGCCTTATTTATAAAACTTAGATTTTACTAGAAACAGTGAAAATTCCTTTATATGCACATGACTGAAATAAATCTTATCTTGGAAAATAAATTCAGGAGCCTAAAATTCTAGTTTAATTTCAGTGGCTTTGGAGAGACTCTTGAGACCAGAAGAGTGACCCCATCACCTGAGTCATCTGTATGAAATGTGCAAAGATCACAGTAAAGAATTTGGGCCCATTTGAGAGTGCTTTAGAAAAACATCTCAAAAAAAAATCTTTAAAAAAAGCAAGACTTTCAAAAGTCCCATTTTTACATTAAGAAAGCATTCATATATTTCTGGAGATTTATGGACACGTGCCTATATTAACCTCTAAGTTTCTCAAGAAATTATTTAAAAACCAATAACAACACAGTAGTAAGCTACGAAGACCACACCAAAAGTCAGTATGAAAAAATACCCACTCTGCTAGGACACTGATTATGGCATAGCTCCTCTCAAAAGTGAAGTAACAATATATACATACACAAAAGACAACCCTGGAAAGACTGCAACTCTTTTTCCTGTAGTTAAGAACCAAAGTTGTGCTTCAGAGGCCTACAAAACCTTGAGTTTCTACTGATTAAAGTGAAGGTTGCAGTGAATTTAAAACTATAAAGCTAAAAACAGAACCTGTTTTGAAATTACCTCATCTTTTTTGCCCACACAGACTCGAACATTCTTACTTCACTGACAGTAATGTAAACCCTGAAACACATTACATGTAAATGAAGCAAATGCTCTGCAGGACAAACAGCGTTACTCTAACTGGCCTTTAACAAAAGAACCATCAGGAGATCCAGCAACTATAAGACCAGTGACAACAGGTTGAAAACCCCATCCATTAAATTTTCACAGCAATGAACCTTTTGACTGAAGTCCTTCATTAACGTTGCATTATAGAAGATCACAAAACTGGATAAAAGATCACGTTTTTAGGAAAGAATTAAAATGAACATTTTAATTGACATAAAACAGCAGTTTAGTTTCTAAAATGTTCAAGACAGCTGTAGTGTGCCAAATGAATGACCTAATTATTTTGTTTGAAGACAACAATAATGGCCCATAAAACTGAAAACACCAGTATTTTCCATAAAGCTAAGCTTCCAAAAACTGAAGTGTGGAAGTATTAAGTTCAAACTGAAAAGCAGGCCAATATAGTGCTGTTAAAGGCAATTGGCTTCATCCTATTCAATTCAAGGAGGTCATAACTGGAAATTCAAAATGGAGCTTGGCAAAGATGCAAATAATGAGACTAAGCTTAGTGGGTCAGATTAAAGATCCACTTAGTCCAGTGTTCTCCCTCCATTACTAAGGTGGATGCTTAAGGACAGGGCGAGACACAATAAAAGTTTATACACTACAGCTTTTAAGAATTAGAGGCTCAGAAACTTCCTGAGCAAGAGCGCTGGTTTTGTGTTTAATAAGTCTCAATAGATTTTTCTGTCAGAGGTTGACTGATCTGCTCTTTGAGCTACTTTGCTGCAACATCCAAAACTTGCTGTGCCACAGAAGTTGGCCACACTGAAAGGCCAGGCATAGACAATATAGCCAATCTTCCCTCACTTTCCAGAAGTATGGCTTGTAGTGAGGCTGACCTGGGCTGGATGCCAGGTGTCCACTAAGCTGCTCTATCAGTCCCCAGCTAGACAGGGGAAAGAAAATAAGATCAAAAACAACTCATAGGTTGAGATAAGGCAGTTTACTAAAGAAAAAGTTTGTGTGCACACAAGTAAAGAGGAAAAAAACCAGATTTATTCTTTACTTCCTATCAGCAAGTGATGTTCAGCCACTTCCCAGGAAGCAGGGCTTCAGCAGTTGTAAGGGTTTCATCAGAAAGCAAGCTTTGTAAATAACAAATGCCCTCTGCTGGTATGCAATATTCCTTTGATCAGTTTGGGTTAGCTGTCCCAGTTGGGTCCCCTCCCAGGATCTTGACCACCCCCAGCCTATTGATAGGGGGAAGGGAATGTTGGGAGACATTGCTGGTGCTGTGCCAGCGCTGCTCAGCAGCAGCCAAAACCCTGGAGTGTTACCAACACCTTTCTAGGTACCAATGCAAAGCACAGCTCCAGCTCAGCCAGACCCAATACAGTGGGGAAGGCACAAGGATTGTCTTGGGTTGGTTTATGTTTTAAGACCATGTAATCTGTATCTACTAAAAATAAAGTCGCAGTGACACATTTGCTTTGGAAGTACCTAAGTCACAAGAATCCAAAACTCTATCCAAAATGCTCATCCTTTTTATACATCCTTCCCTAATCAACTATTGCTCATCACTCTCTCAGACAGACTACTACTGGGTTTGACAAATGCATATTGGCCCAGTATGGTTGTATTTGTGACATTCTTTCAGAAAAGCAAGGGTAAAATAACATTAACGTTAGATTTAAACACATCTCTTCCAAAACATCTTATGTTGGTTTGGGACTGATCTATACACACACATTTTTCAGTCCACGTGCTCATGTCATTACAGTTAAAGTGTATATAAATATTTGCAGAAGCAAGACCTAAAATAAAAGATTTATAATAGTTTCAAAACACAAATATTTTAAAACTTCTATGTATACAGAATGAAATTTGTTTCAATACATTCTAAATTAAGCACAATTTATTATCTGGAATTACTAAGTATAAAATGTTGTCATTTATCGAAGTTTAGATAAAAATTTATACTTTTTCCCTTCAAATGAATCAAAACACAAATATAACTGACTCCACTTGTCCTAAAAATGTTTCTATTAAAGTAATATTAAACTAACACTAATTCTTGGATTAAGATCATTACAACCTCATTCCTATGCTAATCACTTCTTTTAACTTACTCAAAAGTAACAACACATTTACAAGTTTATTTTCCTATGGAGAACAGAAATCCACAAAAATTTATTTTTCAGTGACAAACTCACAATAAACAAATTTAAATATCCCAAAAGTTTTCTGCACCCAAGTCTCTAGCCTTTTAGCCTCAGCTCCACCTTTACGTATTTCCTTTTACAAGCAACTGCTGTTGGTTTATACTTAAATGTCCACAAACATTTTTCAATGTCATTCCTGAATTTCTAATACTTCAACAGTGTTGAGTCTTATGCTATTTCTAATGCACCCATCCACCAGATTTCTTTTTCCACATGAAACTTACCTTTTTTTTTTTTTTTCTCCTCTTGAGCACACATAATAGTTCAGCACCAGTTTAAACAGAATGCACCTATTTCATCACAGTGCACATTGGAACAGTATGTATCAACTTCTCCCACAGGAGTGTGTAAATCCTGTCAGGCACAATACACACCAGAGGGCAAATAATAGAAAATACAGCAATTGGAAAGAGGATTTTCAGTATAGAGCTGTTTCAGATTCCAGCACAAAATGGTTGAGAAATGATGCATGCATCAAGTTTACAGAAAGGGGAAAAACCAATACTATGACATGGATACGTCTGTGCCGAGGGCAGAGTTTTCAAGTTTCTTTACATGCAACACAGGAATACTGCTAAAGGCATAACAAATACTGCCTTATTGCATGAATGCAAGAGTTTTATTCCTCAAGCACACAGTGAAACCAAACCAAAGCACATCTTGGTTGAGCGCACATCCTAAACAAAAAGCTGTGATACAAAGGCACCTTTAACTCCTGCTGGGTTGAAAGACAGAGTGATGATCCCCCACTGATTCCAGAAGAAAAGCAGTGAAGAGCTTTCCTTGGAAGGCAACAAGCTGTGGGTTCTGAAAGCAAAGAGGTATATTCCAGTCTGCCTCAGAAAAATCTGAACATGGTGCTGACATCCTGAAGAAGATTAATGGTTTTTTAGAATTTCCTGTTCTCCGAACTACCCTACTGCTTAGCTCACCACTTACTTTTTCGTTTTTACTCTGAATACCCTTTTAAGTCATTGCCAGGACTGAGGATGCAACTGGAGTCTAGAAACCCAAAAGTTCACTGAAGCTAATGTTTTTCTGGGGACCTAGTTACCTGAGTATCTCAGACCAAAGAGGTTTCAAAAATTGAAAAGTTTGCCAGAAATTTATCCAGTAATTCTAAACATTCATTGAGAATGAAGGAGAGAGAGGAATTTTTAACCACGGGTGATACAACCTTGTTGTAAAACCATTCTATTAAAAAAAAAAAGTTGAAATTACTTTTATATAATCCTAAGAAATTACATTAACTGCAGAAAACCTGTGTGACCTCTACACTAGTAATGGAGGCAGTAGTATAACCATCCGTGTCTTTCTACACAGGAACTTGTTTTTATCATAACTATATGGTCTTAAGGAATTCTTTCCCTAAATATACTTCAAATGAAAGCATGTGTTGGAATTCTTTGCTGTCCACTTCAAACCATCAGATTCATTCCCACAATGGCATGTAAACATGACCTCCAGGAAGGGAGGGAAACAAAAAATAATGCTTTTAGCATACATATTTCTTTTAAAACAAACACACAAAAAAACAGTTTCTCTCCTAACCTATTGGCAACATAATGTACTTTACTAATATTATATTCTATATATCTCCATAGTATAATCTCTGAATGCCAAGACTCAGCAGAATTGAATAGCAACTGTACTCAAATACTTGAAAAGCTTAACTTCAGCAAAAGGATGCATTATTCTATCAGCAACAAGAATATAACACACTGTTTCATGCTTGACATTTTCATTCATGTTGTGTTTACTAGAGTTTATATAATATAAATATTTAAGACTGTACAATCTGAGAGATGTTTTAAAGTATTTTATTATAGGAGATCATAACTATGCATATTCTGACAATACAAACATTTCACATGCTACAAATCCCTTTATCATTCCAGTGCCCACAAATAAAAATTAAAATTGTTCATTACAGAATGGACTAAGCCAAGGAAACCAGCAGGTTCACATGTTACACACTTGCTGCTTGAGTGGTTATTACTCCACTATGCAATCTTTTTTAATTCTCTTAACATTTCTCAGTATAGTACTTACTCATTTTGTTACAAAATACTTCATAATAAATTTGCAGGAAACTGAACTAAGACAAGCTCAGTAAAAAGGCAACTGGAAATATTTAACTGGATGCAGGATTCAGACAACTGAAGTGTTACAAAAAAGAGAAAGACTAGAGAAAAAACTATTAATTACAATAGAGTAGCAAAACAGTAAGTACAATAAACTTTTCCCTAAATTCAACCAATTCTCAATAAGAGTTCACAATTTGGTTGAGCTTCTCTGAAATTCCAGGCCTAAACTGCCATCTAGGGATAATAAAAACCTGATCTCAATTATAAAAAAAGCAAATCTTGCCATAGGACACAAAACAATTTCCCACATGCAGGGATTACTATCTGCACTTCACAAAAAAAAAGAACATGCCCAAGCAGACCTATTTTTAGCTCTGGATTTAAATTAACAACTTGCCTTACTAAATGTAGACTGCTTCTTTCCCCTGTGTTTGCAGTCACAGATGTGGAGAAATGTTAAAGATTTGCTTTCTTTCTTTAGTCAATGCACAGGATATATCTTCTAGGAATAAATTAGGCTACACAGGTACTGCTGCTTTTAAAGGCGGAACAAAAAGCCAACTAAAGAAAGAAACCTCAAACCCAACCCAACATCAGTCTAACAACTGATATAGCAGCAGTTACAGAGCGTGGACTGATTTCACCACCCGAACCACCAATAACCTGTTTACACCCAGTACTCCAGAGTTTGAACAAGGAGACAGTTTAGGGACATGTGTGCCACTTTTTATCTACCCTCCACAAATCCTATAGCTCCCAGACAATCCAAGCTTCCTTTAAGGTAGGATCTGTTGGCACAAGCAGCCCCTCGTGGTAAAGCCTGCACTTTTCTCAAGGCCTCACAGAGAGCAGAACCCCACCCCTCGCTATAGCCCTGCTTTTCCCAAGGTTGGGAAGCTCCCTGATCCCATACAGAAAGCCACTTTGCAGGACAGGAAGGAGAGGGCAGCATGCCTCCTTCCAGCTCTTCCCTTCTCCATGCTTAGGAAGAGTGGCTGTAAGGAGAGAGGTGTAGGACTACTATTGTGAGTATCAAAGTCTGTCAATACATCATTTTGTTCCTACACACGTGCAGAACCAGGCAGTGCACAACTGAGGGACAAACCACAGCTTTCCCTGGCACCTACACAGCTTTCTGCTCCACTTCCAAGTTACACATTGAAAACAAACAGCCAACAAACTGAAAGGGAGGGAAAAAATTAAAACCCAAACACCCCAGTTTTCTGTGTTCCTTCTGATTCCCTATTAAGAAGGGAAGTGTTCAGGAGTTTTTATCCACTGTAGATTTACCACAACTTTACTGCAGGTCCTGCTTCTTTTGTTAACACTAACTGCTGCAATGAGATGAACAGGTTCACAATCAATCTGTCATCTGCTCCAGTGTGAGAGCACAACATCTTGACAAGTTTCTTTTAAAGTTCTCATTTTTCTTTTTTTGTTCTGTCTTAATTCTATACACACTTATAGTATTTGCAGGAAACAGACTGTGTACCATTATGAGCTTGTTTCCAGTAAAGTCCCCATTGTCTCACAGAGAGAAGGCTGGGTAGGTTTCATTTCATACTAATTGTGCACTTAAGTTTCCTCACCAAAATGAGGGAATGGCACCTGGCATGGTCATGTGTAGAGCAGGCAGCAGCTAACAGCTCCCGCATCTTCTCACAGCTCTTTTACAGCCAGGTCTCAGAGGAGGGAGGTTGGCTGCCAACCATGGCCAGGAGACAGACACTGTGCTCAAAGTCTGCATTGCTGCTGATTCAGGTCAGCCTCTCCTGAAGCTGTCATACCAATTGCACTCATGGAGGTTTGGTTTGTGTTGTGGGACCATCTTTAAGTGTGTGCACTCCATTTCTTTTAAGATGCAAAGAAAAAAATGCCTAAATAACAAAAAGCTAAACTCAAAACATGAGCACTCCAAGAATGCACCTAATGTATTTCAGCCTCATATTGGGGTTCATTCCACAAGACCAGACTACACCTTGTCCAAAATAAAACACTAAGCCCTGAAACACACATGCCTTGGGCCTCAGGTCATCAAACCCAAAGGGTTTTGTCTACAGATCAGCTCCATGCTGCTTGCTAATGTAGACAAAGACTACAAGAATTTGGACCCTGTCTTTCTACCCCCTTCCCAAGGGCAGTACGTGAAAAAGAAAGCAAAGTAGAAATACCACCAAGGCCTAACAAGAGCTTTCCCACTACAAAAACCCATTTACAGTACATGACATTCAAAAGTTTTATTTACATATTACAGTAGCAAGCACAGCAAAGGCAAAACCAAGCTTCTCAAACTTTCAGTTTTTCAATTCTGAATTGTTTAAAAACCACATCAAAGGATAGATCAAAAAGGACTAATGTATACGTCAGTCACATGGAGTCAAAGTAGTTTGTCTCTTTAAAACTCAGATATTAAATTTTGATTTAGATATAATTTGAAGGAGATTGATATTGCTTTTACTGAAATAATGGTCTTAGAATAAGAAGAAACAACATTTGGGGACAGTATGTTATAGTTAGGCTTTGTATACACAATGTAAATAAACAGAACTTGGTAAAACTCAAAGCCACAAAACTGATTAAGCACAAGCCTCAGGAACCAGCTGTGACCAGAAAGCCACCAAGAAGCACAGCTGCAAACATTTGAAGTACTCAGTTCCGATGACAAAAAGTACAGCTCTCCTGGATACCCCTTTCTAAGAGCTGAACTGAAGGCAGAAAAAGTAGATTCTGAGCAACCCATACTAAAATGTTTAGTGATGCAGAGTTTTACATCTGAACTGGAGGACTCAGATATATTTCTAAGTTTCCAGGTCTGGATCCTAAACCTGTTCCAGGACAAGACCTAAGCATGCAATCTTTCCCTCACCTTCCCCAAGAAATTCAGAAGCACAAGCTGGAAGCAACTTAGGGCACACTTCATCCAGGTGATCTGGAGCCACTGGTCACACTGTCAGGTGCCCATGTCCTGAAGGAGATACAAAGCTGTAGCATGCTTACTCAGCCACAGCAAGAAGTACAGCTCTTGAAATTTAGGGAGGAGGTGGCTCAAATTGAACAGCAGTATACAAGCAGAGGCCAAGCAGATTCAGAAACTGAACAAAGGGGACCCTTCCTCGGGGCAAGTATTCACACAATTTTCTAGTCTCCTGCCCCTACAGCACCAAGGATCTACTGTTGTGTATTTTCTTATTCTGAAAAATAAATTAAACCTCTGTAATGTCTTTATTTAACACTGAGTCAGGCAGTCTTTTTAAAAAGAGAATTAGCAAGGTAATCTTTTAATACAAAGAAAAAGCCAACAGACTGCTTCCTTATTTTCTGATGACCTTTCCAAGGTGTCCAAGCACATCACAGACAGCTCATGATCAAACTCATAGAATTCAATCATAATAGCCCTATGCATGGAATACATGCATGCAAGCACACAACACCTTCAGTTAAGAAAGACTTAATACACTTTTAATCTAAATTGACAATGATGGCACACCTGGGTTCTACATAGACAGCAATTTCTCTCCCTATAGGAAATTTACGCTAAATGTGTTCCTGCCAAATCCACTTCCTCACCTCTTTGCCCTATGAGCCTTTCTTACACTTTTGCAGTAAGGAACTCATTCCATTAAAAACTGCTGGCTCTCTCCTTCCCATTTTTTTTAAACATCCAGTTTACATCGAGATCATTCACAAACAACTGCTATTAATACTCCAAACAAAACATATTATACATTTTACAAGGGGTTTACTACTACAAGGTGGTTCTTCTCATTTATCTTTTTAAGATACCAGATTCTCCATACAATAGGTAACTTTCCCAATATGAAAAACAGTTCCTTGTACCATTAAGCAAACAAAACCAGAACAAGCAGAAGAGCATATTTTGTAGAAGTAGTTCTAACTAACAGAAATTTAGTAGTAAGTAACAAAGTAGGAGACAACAGATTTCAACAGGATAAACACACATTTCAGTGGTGGGAACTCCTGATTTCCAGCACCGGCTGACAGTTGTTCCTGACAGTTGTTATAACTTGTCCAAGACCACATTTAACCTATGGTTTAATTTCCATAAATGAAATAATAAAAACCCACACTCTAAGCTTTACTTGCCTTACAGACATGCTACAGAGCTAATTAATGTTTCTATAAAGCTCTGTTATGCAACAAGTACTAACAAAACATGGTGTCTCCAGCCTTGGTGGTATCTCATTACTGCACTTGCACAGATTACAACCTATGATAACTATCACTGGAAGACAATCCTTATCCTAAACCCTTTCACGTGCTTCTGGCTTTCCAAGATGTTGACTGTTGTGGTTCAACTTTTCCCACCTTTGTCTTTACCCAAAGGTGGATGTTCTGAAAGCTTCAAAAAGGTTGGTTTTCATTGTTAGGCATCATATGCCCAGCATAAAGCAATTCTGAATACTTTTAATGCTGAGCGTTATCGTTTCATCTTTTTAATTAGAATGATGCAGCTCTTCATAATTTAAGTCACCATGAGTTTGAAAAAAGTTCTTAAAACTTTACAATGTAAAACAAATATTAGGGACAGAGGAGGGGGAAACCCTACATGCCTAAATTGGATATGGTAGGCACTCTCATACAGTTTACCGAAAGACAGAGGCTCACCTTCTGAGGACTGTTAGGCTTCCAAGAGAACATGAAGAAATGTAAGGCATGAGAGGCAGTTCAGCTTCAGACTAAAATTTAAATAAAAGGACTTGCAAAGTTCCCTTGCCTCCTCTGTACAGATGCTGCCCTCTGACTTGCACAGAAACACTTCAAACACCCCCTGTTGCTGCTACTGAGGGAAAAGCGATGTGGCTGCCACTGCTCCCAGCCAGACCGCCACCCGCCCGGACAGAAGTCACCCAAGGGAACGGCAGCCACAGCCTCACGCATGAGAAAGCAGGGCTGGCAAACACCACCAGGCAAGGCGAAGGGAAGGCAGCCTGGCTGCAACACCAGACCTCTACCCTTCACCCCCTCTTTCTGAGGGTTCCAGGCAGGCTTATTCACACAGGTGCAGCAGAGCAGAAACACATGCTGCTTGCTCCAGCCTGGGATTACACCTGAGCTAATAAACCTCACTGATCAGAGCTGGCTCTCAGCACTCTGGTTCTGGAAGCATGATACAGACAAATGGAAGTTGGCTCTGGAAAGAGGCAGTATGGGTCTGGGGTTTATTAACTCAGGCTTTGCACCATGCAAAAGAATAAAATCTGGCCCTAGAGACTAAATAGCTTATTAAAGTGATACTGGGCCTGAACTAATAAACCCTGACAGAATCAAACTGACTTTGCATCAAGTCAGCTCAGGTGTGCCAGCATCTGTGACACCACAGATGCAGCACTGTTAATCCACTGCTGCAATAGCCACTCAAAACCAACAGAGCCTGCTATCTGAATTTTAAAAACTCACTTATAATATTACAGGAAACAAAGGGGTTAACTGTTGTTCAGTTATAGATTTTCTTTTCTTCTGAAAGGAACATCAGGAGCTTCCAGAAAAGGTGATATCTGGCTTTTATGACTGTGAGACTAATCTTCCATAGCTGAATCAAGTCAATGCTATCTCATGGTTTGCCTAAGTTACAAAACAGACAACTTCAGTACATTCAATGCTTCCCTTGGCCTGCCAAGAGAGGGGTGAAACTGAGAAAATCCAAGCCAAGTGTATTATACCACTGCTAGGAGGAATTAGAGTAACATCAGAGAAGGGAATAAAAATATTTAATGTTAAGGAGAGCCTAATATCAGAGGCACAAAATGAGAAAATCCCCCCACCTTTCTTTCTTTTAACTTTGTCTCTGCTACTCCATTCCTCCAGTAACTGTATGAACTAGCCAAGTAATTAATGGATTCAAATTAAATTCTACACAGCTATCACATAAAAATCCAACTGTCTGACTTAGTCCTTACTGAAGACTCTAAAACTAAAAGGGAATCAAAAAGAAAAGATGAATGATAATCAGAGAAGTGAAAAAGACAAAACATAAAGGACAAAAAGCAAAGAAAATTACTTAATTTAAAAACAAAAAAGTTGCCTGGAAATGAAAGTTACTAGAAGACAGAGAAGAAGACATTAAAAAAAACCCACAACATTGTTTGGGTTCTCTTCAAAATAGTGAAAATAAAATTGGTTGACAATAGCACAGTTAAAACACATTTTTCACCTAATGTCCTGAAAATATTAAGAGTTTTTCTTAATTAGTCTTTAAGCTAAGGTAGGTTTTTATTAAGCTCTGCAGTTAGCCTCAAAATACCACTGTAAGCTGAAGGAAAACATTCTGGTACTTGTAAGGTGTTAAGCAAAACGTGACTAACCTAAAACAGCAACATGTACTTGAAAATGTTAATTTAGAAGAATATCTTAAATACATGTCTAAATTAGCAGGGAAATTGTGAAGTTTTGTCTTTAACTACTGTCATAAAGTCTTTGCTTCTTAGCAACAGGTCCATGCAGGTCAAAGGTACTTGACCTTAGTCAGGATTACAAAAGTGATTGCTCCCTATTGTGAAAAATCCCACACAGGGACAAAAGCCACTGGAAAGAAAAAAAAATCTTGAAAGCATTGTTTACTCCCACTCTCTCAGGGACAGCAATCTGTCCTGCTAAACTACAGCAATATTCCCAGAACTGTCCAATTGCACTGATACATACAGGAGTTTCTTGAAGACCTATGCCCTTCCAGTCTTTCCTGACCTCATGACATAACTCCAGTTTAGCCATTTGCAATCATTCTGAGTCTTGCCTAAAGTAGCAGAAATTCTTCCGCTTTCCCATTAGAAAGAATAACCGGAATGTAGGAGGAGCGACTCAATCAGTGTTATTTTATGCACATATTTTGTGTGTCTAGTTATCCCAGTAAAGGTACATCACTCTACCTTCACTACACCCACTCCTTTCACGTTGTTCAGTGCTTCAAAAATTCCATGCGGTAAGCACAGGATCATTCATGTGTTATACTGGTGAAGGGACAGTGTGGGTAGATGGTGATTCCTTGCTCCCCACCTGTGCTCCTCTGATAGGTTCTTTACCCTGTTAAGCACCCCATTCTAAAAACTCCTAAAAACCAGGAACTGATGGGGGGGGGGATGTTCACACATACAAAGCCTCCACAAAGCTCTCTCCAAAAGTGTCACTGTCTGTGCTGCAAATAAATCGAAGAGACACCCACTATTCACCTTTTAGCAAAAGTGAAGGTTAGGAAGGAGCGATTTAAGGATGGAAAGAGTGTTAGATCTATCCTGTGGTTTCTGTTAGCTCAGCCAGCACCTCTCTGCCCACAGACGATCCCAGCATCCACCACCTCCGCCAGGTGCCAGCCTGGTCACCTCGGGTCCCACCACATCTCCTACCACACGCCCCTCCCCGACCGCACGGCTACTCACGTTTGATGCACCGCTGGGAGCCCGTGGCCTTGCTCCAGCCGTGGCAGCACTGCCCCCCGCACACATTGACCCTGCGGGAACAGCAAACAAGGACCAGTGTCCGGCGGGGCACCGCCGCTCCCCATCCCGAGCCGGGCCGCGGGGCGGGCGCTGGGCCGGGGAGACAAAAGGCGGGAAGAATGAAACCTCCCGATTTAACTTGACGCCCCGTGCCGGGCGCGGAGCCGCCGCGGACTCCGGGACGGGGGGAACTGGCCTCGCGCCCGGCCTCACGTGCCGCGGATGTTCCGCGCCCACGGCGGGCGCGCCGGGCACCGGGGCCGGGCAGGTAACACCGCCCAGAGCCCGGGAC
>VXBC01001712.1:15799-113338 GCA_013399945.1 Ploceus nigricollis | reverse complement strand
AGGAAGCGGGGGTGGCGAGCCGAGCTGCGAGCCGGAGCGGGAAGGGAGGAGGAGCAGCAGGGGAAGGGTGTTTGCTGGAGGGGGGTGGTCGCAATGGAGAGCAGATGTCTCGGTTGCCGGAGCTGCCAGAGGTCTGCCTGCGTGTGTAAGGAACGGCCCTGGAGCCGGTGCGGGCTGCTCCGANGCGGGGTCCGGGCTCCGGAGCCTGCGCCGCTAAGCGAGCCTCGGGAATACCTGTTCGAACCTGCGGGTGCCGACTTGCCGTCTGCCCGGGACGCGGCCCGCACAGCTGCCCGAGCTGCTGGGGCAGCGTACTTGTACTTCGGCAACAGCTGAACCTTTCTGTTGTATTTCAATGGAGGTGAGGCTTTAAAGCCCCAAAAGCGTAATATACGTGCTTCACTCTGTAGGTGGGGACTCGGTGAAAGCGCTTTACACACGTTTAAGGTAAGCGCATTGCTCCGTCTCAGCCTGATGAGAGCCAGAGGTTGCTCTTAGCAGAAATCTTAGCAGGATTAGGAGGGACTATATTGTTCCTTTTTCTTTATGTTCGTACAGCAGTATGTATTAGTAAAGAATGAAATACAAACCACAATTGTATACTCGTAATTAATGTATAAGCAAAACTGCCCACGTTTTTCTCCAGTGTGTCTTAACTAACCTCACCCTTTAGCACTGTAAACAAAAAAACAAAGTTCACAAAATAACCCGAAGGTACATCTTTTAAAATACTCAGAAGCTGATGTGTCCAAGTTCTTTCCAAGAAACTTTGTGGAGAATCAGTTTGCAAATCCAATAGATTGGAATTCAGGTCCTCCTCCCAGGGTTCTCCTCTGCTCTTTTCCAAAGCTTTAAGGACACTGACCCCGGCTCCAAACTGACGAGATTTTGCTCTTAAATGCTCTTGGCACAACTACACAGCCGGCAAGGGGAGCAGGAGCGTTTTACGTTGACTCGATTCTAGGCAAAAGCCAGCGTAAGGAGCACAACAGTCCCTTCCTCTTTAGTTCTCATCTATTTAAAACTGCTCAAAAATAAATAGATGTTTTAAATAGATGTGAGTTTGGAGCTTGCTATAGCCACAGTGTAAGGGATCCACATCAATGTTAAAGGCTTCTGCTTCTGTGCCTCCAGTGTGAAACCCGGTGTTTGAAAAGGAAATGCCACAAGTACTTGGGTATTCTAAATCCACAGTGGGTTAAATGAGAATGAAACTCCGTGGTGCTTCAGAGAAAAACTGAGATAAAGCCTAAAAGTTTCAGAGCCCCAGTCTGAAGTTAACTGGGGAGTTATCTGTGAGACCACTGCCTCTTCTCATAGCAAACATATACATCTATTGTCTTTTTAACTTGGAAGACATTCCCAGCAAGTGAACTGTTCAGCCTTCCAAAAGTTTATTACTGTGAATCCCAGCTATGCTTAACTGTTTTTACAGTATTTAGGGAACCAAAAAACACCTTGAAACCAGTGTGGGGAGGTGGGGACTAAGTGGTGAGAAACTGACGTGATACTCAGGATTGTTGCTCTGCACAAGGCCGCTGTCCTTCAGAAGTTTTCCAGAATGAGATCACAACTCTGTGTGTGGCTGGGTTTGTTGAACAGAGGGCAAAGACTGCATCATTCCACAGCAGAAGCCAGTTGCTTTTAAGAAATGTGAGGTTTAAGTCATGTCAAGCAGGGGGCATATGTGGTGTATTACTGGCTACTGTACAGCAAATGGTAAGGAACCTCAAGGGAAGTATAGCCACAAAGGTGGATGCCTTGCATAGAATCACCGAGGTATAAAACCATTCTAGAAAAAACATTTAGTATTATCTGAAATTAATTGCTAGAGGTCAAGCACTCGTCACAAATTTACATGGCAGAATGGCAGATCTGATTTTCAGGGGTGGGGTTTTTTTTGGTTTTTTTTTTTTTTTCCTCTAGCAAGGAAATCCACACTTTTCCATTTGTCTGCTATCTGGTTTTGCTTCTTCCCTCCCTCCCCCTCCTTCTTCTCCACAAGGTCTTGGATGTTAGGGACCAGGTTTGGCTGCAGTAACACATCAGGTTGGCTGCATAAGTTTTAACAGCTAAAAGAGGACTTCAGTGAATCACCACTGCAGACTAAATTTCAGCTCAAAATTTCTTCACATATAGAAGTTTCTGCTTCTAAAGGACAAGAAGTTCATCCAGCACAGATCAGCATCAGCCAGATGCTGGCCTTTTAAAATCAAGCCAGGTGTCTACTAAAGTTCTGAGGATTCTTTAGTAAATGGTGTCACTGCGTGTGGGAAGCCTGCTCTGGCTGCCTCCCCAGCTCCTGTGGAAAAGACACTGACTTGAGTTAGCAGTGACAAACAGGAATTAGTATCTCACACCACCTTTCAGGCACAGCCCTCTTTTTGAAGAAGAGTTGGGAAAGCAGTTTGCACTGTTTCTGTTCTTGTCCCCTGTGGTTTGTGACTAAAGGGTGGACATAAGGAACATAAAGTTCCTTAGTCTGTACACCACCCACCAGAGGGACAGACCTCTGGATGCTCTGCTGTAAGGGTGAGGCGGTGAGGCTGAGGCTGAGAAGGGCAGAGCTGGCTGGAAGACTGGGAGCAGGACAGATGCAGGAGGCAGAACTGCTGCCCTGATGAGATGGCATGACTGCTTCAAGGTTTAAAAGGCTTAATGGACAGGGGAGAAGCCAGTTTGAGAGTGTGAGTATCTATAAGAAGAACCAAAATAGCATTATTCAAACCAAAATAAAAGGAAGAACTAAACTGCTGTATATGTTTTTGCTCAAGTCTCATGACTGTGGGGTCAGTCCCATGAGTTGAATGAGGAAGGACAATAGTTTTGAGCTGTGAAAGCTGGCAGCACTCAGACCTCCACTGTTCTTTTCATCAAACAACTGTTGCCCTGTCTCATGGAGGATGTGTTTGGTGCATTGGCTTGCAGGGCAACACAGGGACCTTTGCAGGATGCTTCAGTGAGGATGTGCTGTGTGCTATGCTGAGGGTGAAGCCATCTGAGCACAGGTGATCGCTGAGCCAGCAATAAGCATCACAGTGCCACCACATCTCCCCGTGACTTGATTTCACATTAGTCAGGCAGTAAGTTGAATGATCAGCAATGCCTGATGTGTCCATCTACAGGGTCAGTAAATGGCCCTGGTGATCTCGTAGATCCACTAGCAGCAAGTCTTGGCTTGTAAGGAAAGCTGGATTGGGAGCTCACATTTAACATTAGAGTTTGACAAGGCTAAATGCTGTATTTAGCCTCAATTTTGGCTATTTAAGAAAAGTTTTACAGTACTGTAGCTCTATTAGCTTCAGTAATATTACTTCAAACTTCTTTTGAGCTAGAGGAGGAAAAGCAGTCTATAATTTCTTGTAAGCTGAGAATCAGCTGGAGACCTGTATTTGCTCTTTTCCTTTTCTATACTATACAATTATCTGAAAAAAAGTCCTGTATTTTGCAGTCTAAATTACACCTTTAGCCATAGCTCTGTACAGGTAACATGACTCTAATGTGGAGAGTATTTCTTTTGAACAAATGAAAACAGCTTAGTCTAACTGTCATCAGAGCATGAAAAAGAAGTAATTGGTGTTTATTATGTCACTAAAGTGTATAGCACACATGACTCTGAATGCATATGTGATTTGCAGAGTAAGACCATGTAGATATAAGTATCATTTCTGCATGCTATTTTTCAAACAGAACTGTACCTTCCAACCCTGATTGTTGTTTGTTCCTTCAGGCAGAAACTGCAATTACTCTACAGTTTGTACTAATATCCTAAGGCCTCAAGGATCCAAAGGCCCTGTTCCTGAGTGTTACCACAGTATAAATATCATTAATAATGTTTCACAAAAGGACAAGTCCTGCTCACTCTATTCATGTAGGCACTTACACTCACTTCCAAGGAACTCAGATAGTCAGACTAGACCTGGATGGATGTGTGAGGCTTTGGAAGGAAGCAGCTGAGCTTTGTTGTACCCATTCACTACTGGTGACCTTCCTTGTGATTTTGTGGTCTCTAATGACCATACCTGGCATGTCCCTGTAATTCCGGACTCACACTATGTTACCTTGGGTAACCACCCTTCTGTCTCCCCCTTCTTGGATTTGCTGAATCCAAGATGCATGAATGTGTCTTCCCAAACACCTTCTCTGAAAGAACTCATCATCTCCCAGGGCCACACTCCCACTGGCACTGCAATCAGGGACTGCTGCATTAGGCACTGTACACACAGCCCAGGCCATAAATCCTGCCGGCTCTTCTCACTGGAGTCACGTGGTCCTGAAGCAGACTAGCTCTTCAGAGGCCAAGGAACTTTTATGATGAGCTTGGTCCATGATGTGAATTCACACCTTGGAGCAGTACAGATCCTGTGTGGCACTCAGTTTCTGAAGCAGACAGATTAACATGCAGATATTCCAGAGCCACAAGTCTGGATGGGAAAAGAAAACAAAGTAATGATAGTGGGGGTAGGGTTCATCATTCCCACTCTGACTACTACCAAAAGAGATTGCAATACAGACTTTTTTTTTCTTGCATTAAGTCACACTGAAAGTTGGATCCTTTTTGCAAAAGTCTGATGCCAGTCTGTCACTACTGACCAACACCATATCCAACAAAATACACACTTGAGGCAAGTAGGAGTAGGCTTCTTTATAAGTTACTGACAATAGCTGTAGTAAAAGAAGTTGTGTGGATTTGTATAGTCTTAAATTCCATTTTACCAAACTAGCAGAAATCCCTTCTAGGATATTTGGCAATTTCACAGTCATCCTCACATACGGAAAATAACTGATTCAGAAATACAAGATTTTTTCCAAGATATGAAAATATCCACACTGTGCTGCTGCAATTATTCTTCCCCTCAAGGAAATAAATATATCTTGTCTAAAAAACAATTAAAATATCTATAGAACTTTTTTATTACACTATTC
Organism: Ploceus nigricollis; assembly: GCA_013399945.1. Lineage (NCBI taxonomy): Eukaryota > Metazoa > Chordata > Aves > Passeriformes > Ploceidae > Ploceus > Ploceus nigricollis. The sequence goes on along the minus strand of VXBC01001712.1, from coordinate 108,412 downwards.
CTGATCATTGTTTGTTTCTTTGTACAATCCTATGTACACTGAAAATAAATAAACTGCAGAGGAAATTAGGTGGAAAGGACCACAAAAATAAGAAAATACATACAATTATTTCACGTTACCTTAGGAGAAGACATGTTTAAACTAACATATTATTCACAAAAGCAAAGTAAATATTATAACTAATATTTGAAAACTCTCACAGCGTGACTATATCGTGTGCCAAAAATATTAATCTCTACAAAAATAAACTTCAGCAGTGGACCCTGATTTTTCAGTGTTGCACCGTGTGCTTCTCAAACTTTTGAAAGCTGAAGGGAAAAGAGTCTGTGTAAAATAAAGCTGCTTCTGACTGCAATTAGCATTGAAGAATGTCTTAATGTTTTCATAATTGTACATAATCTAGGCAGACCAGCAAATCAGTGGAAGTGGAACTGAAGCAGACAGAAGCAGTATGAAACTATGGAAAGAGGAGCTGTGGCTCGTGGGAACACCGGCCATGACTACTCCTGCAGCAGCTGCTGAACAACCTGAAAGGTAATGTGTTCACAGCCTTGTCTGTTTGGTCTCCCCCTCTGACAGCCTGGGATGAAGTTGGGTGGACAGCTTGGGTATCTACTGTCCAGTTTAACCTTGCTTTGCTTGTCACAGAGACAGAAACCCAGCCCTGTTTAGCACCTGAGCTTGACTGTCAGGGTAAAAAATTGTTTCAAGACCAGCTGGGCACACAGAGCAGCAGATCCTGGCTCTCTGAATTAAAAAAAGGGCAGAATACTACTTCTAATGATGCACTTGGAGCAGCTCCCAGCACACCAATGCTAGAGGTTGGGAGTGTGTGTATAGGTTCTCTGTCTGCTGCTCTTTCAAGGTTTGTGGTGGAAGGTGACGAAATAAAAATTACAAGCTTTTTTTTTTTTCCCCCATTTTTTAAAGCAGGTAGGTAATAAAATGCTGGGCTTTCATTTCCATCACTTTTCCTCCAATAGCAAGATATGTCTGCAGAGATGTTTAATGTCAGTCTGCAGCGTGTCTGTGTTTTGCATCAGGATGCTTGAGCACTGACCCTGGTCTGAGCAGGAGGACCTTTGAGGGTCCCCTCCACCCTTAATTACCATTTGCATCTGTGACGAGGTGTGGCATCATGCCTAACAAGCAGCCTCAGGTGGAAACAGGCACAGCTGCTGCCCATTTTGGTCAGAAACTAGTTTCAAGAAAGCAAGCCTGCAGGGTACTAATGTAGAAGACTTCCTGATGTAAGCTACAGGTGAGAAGGAGATTGAGGACTGGAAAAAGCTAGGATGGGATGAGCAGACTCCAGGAAAAACCTAAACACCTGGGCTTACAGATGATGCCAGGCACAGTCTGAGCAGATCTTGCCACCAGGCAGGTTGTAACACAATAGTACCGTAGAGAGACATACCAGCCCAGCACCTGCATTGAGAAAATACAAATTCAGTCTGGCCTTATAGCAAAGAGGCTTAGCCAAGGAGGGCCTGGTAGGGGCTGACTGCACCAGATAATCAAAACATGGTCTCTAATTAGCCAGAGCAAAGTGATGTGAGTGATTAGACTACTTGACTAGAATCTTTCTCAGGTTATAGTCAGTTTTGCAGTGTTCACCTGAGCCTAAGAAAAAAAGAAAAGGCATGATTATGAAAATCATAAATTTTTATCCTCCCTTAACAGCTGTATTGAAAACAAGTCTCCATGACCGTCATATTGTTTCAAACCTGCCATCGTAATTCACCACGCTTCCCTAAAGCAGCAGCAGCAGCAGATGCAGCTAAACAGCAGAGGGCTTGTGCTCCGTCCCCAGCACGGCCACGCCACCGTGCTGCTGGCAGACACTGCCGTGCCCGTGAGTCACGAACCGCAGCTCCTCTGCTGGCCCCGGAGCCACCTGAGGGGCCGCCTGAGCCTTCAGCCCCTCCCTTGTCCCAGTGGGGCTGCGCCCGGCGCTGTCTCCGTGTCCCGGCAGAGGCGCGGATGTCTCTGGGCGAGCCTTCAGCGCACAGGAGCAGGCGGGCCCACAGCTGCACATCTGCGGGCTGGTTTGCTAGAATGCACACGTCTGCAGGGCAATGCCGGATCACACGCGGCACACACGAGCAGCAAGCAGAGAGTCTTTCAGCTCTATACATCAGCATACCTAGCAGAAAAAAAAAGTCTGAAGGATGTGCCTCAGTGCTAAAGAGCCTGTGAGTGAGATTCTTGTTCGAGTCACATGTAGGTGGGCTGTAAAGAGAAGAACCATTACCTGTCCAGAACAGGGTCATCCAGGAAAGCCGGCATTTGTAGCATGAAGTTTCAGCTCATGCAGCCTCTTTTTCTCATTTTGCTTGTGTTGACTTTTAGCCAGCAGCACACAAAAAATCAAATTCTTTAGATTCAGGATCCTAGTGTTTTGTTCATATTAAAGTTTAAAATTTTATTAAAAAAGGAAAAAAGCAAAGGAAGCAGATTCCTATCCTTTTCTTCCAAAACAAGTGTAGCATTTTCAAGGACCACAGTTTTGACCTATCAGTGTATGTACAATCTTGAACTAAAAAGAAGTAATCTGAAGAAAAAAGGAATGATCTACCTCTCCACAGAAGCTTCTCGTCTGTTCCTGTTCAAAGCACATTGATGTCCATCTCTGACCTAAAATCAAGTAGTACCTTTACTTCTTCAAAGCTGAACTACCTGTCTTCCCCCTCATTTTCTGTAGGGTTGTAGCCATGGCTGACAAGGATCAGGATTCTGCTCCAGGACTGTAAGTTTGATGATTTCCAGAGTTGATTTAAAGGCAACTGCAATTATGAAAATCAGAAATTATGACTGCCAAAAATTTAAATTGAGAGAAAGCCTCTCCAGTCAAGAAAACCTGAACATAGGCCATATGTAAGTTCTTAGCGCTGACTGGCAAAAACACCAGTGGGTTTTTTGAGTGTTTGCTGGTTTTATGAAAGGTACAATACATAACATTTTTAGGGTCTGGAGGAATCTCTTGTGATTCTTTACAGTTCAACTCATCAAGTACTGACATTTTCATCTTCAGTGTTTCAGCATTTAAAGAAGCTTTTCCAAGCCAAAATTGTACAGCTCTTCAGTCTTCTCTTGTCATCTATTACCATGTGTCTTTCAAAGACTAGAACAGATTTATACTAATTGATTTAGCTCTTCTCAAAGATAGGGCTAATAAATTGAACTTTCACACCTGCTACCTTTTCTTAGGCTTTTTTAGTCTTAAAATGAGGTGGGCTTTTTCCCTCTGAAAGAATTTAGGATTCGTTTCTATTGCAGAGAGGATCTCAGTTACTTGACAATACAATTAGGTAGAACAAAGTCTTTTTACAAATAGTTGGTTATGCTGAACAAAATATTAACAAAAGCAGCTTCAGTATTTCCTCACAATTTGATGTGGTGTTTGTAAAGGAAAAAGAAAAGAGGATCCATATTTATAACTCACCTATTAAAAATGTTTGTTTTGATGCAGCATCCAAATCTTGTCTTGTCTCTATGATCTCCAACTTTTCAAGCAGGCTGTGCCTGAGGATTAAGTTCTACCCTGTTCTGGAGAAACTGGGGAGTTTTCTTAACTTATTCATGTTTTAGGTTGCTATTAAGAGCTCTGATCAGCACATCAGGGAAGCGGGGGAGGGAGTTCTCCTTTCTTTTAAAACTTGTTTGTACAGATGAGCTGAGGCTGAATTTGTGTTTAAACTAAACAAACCTCTTTAGCAAGTAATTTTCTTGTATATGACTCTTTCCAAATGCTTCCACAGCTAATTTTTTTCAAGTACCCATAATGATGTCAACAGACAGGTAGCTTATTATTCACATTACAAATAAAAATCATAAAACAGTTTTGAGTGTATTCTCTAAGGAGCGTTTTGTGAAGGAGAATATGGGTATCATATTGTTGAGAGAGCTCCTAGGGATCCTCAAAGCAGGGAGAATTTTTCCTTCTTTTTTGTTAAGTGTGCCTGCTGTAAATAAATGTTTGATGGTTTGTCTTGTGTATTGAATGAAAAAAGAGTTAATGTGGCCATCTAGTTAGGTATATGTGTTGAATACTTCATTAGCTAATTTTCACAGCTAAAAATCCCCATGCTTTAAAGCATCTTTTTGCTCTCTGGCTGTGCAATAATCTTGAGTACATGTTAGCCTGTATCATGAAAGCTTATCTTCTCAGCAAATGAGGCTTCAAGTTCTCTCTCACTGGTAAAGTAGTTTAGCTCTATGCCAAGCTGGAAAACTTCACCCTCCCCCAGAGGTAAATAAAATCCCTACAAGCAAGAGTTCAAGTTGAGCAAGTTCTTCACTAGCTACTCTTTCCATGAGTCACACACTTCTTTTCTGCAGAATCTGTCCAGCTCCTTGTCTCAGTAATATAAGATCAGCATAATCTAAATTACCCTTCATAGCTGAAAACAATACTAATCCCTAATACTAATGAGAATAAAAGCCCTCTGCAGTAACAACCCAAAATCTCTTCTCTTTTCCTTCTGCAGTTTTCTTCACTCTCTTATTCTTCTTGCTGTTTTTCCTAGGTCTGGCTCTCTAATCAAAACAACATGCTTACCTTCTCACATTGATTATTTCTAAAGCAGCCACTAATCTTCTTAATGTTTTTCAGTCAAGGAGTTGCTCTTCTTTTCTTATACTTTCTGATTGTGTCTCTGTCAGGAAATGATGCCATTGGCATGTGGTCATTCCTCGCAGCACTCCAGTGTACAAGGCTTAGACACAAAACAGCAGCAGTGTGGTGGAGGACACAGAACCTGGCTTCAAGGGCTAGCACTGCCTGTTAAAGTCCACTTCTAATTTGAATAAAGGTTCTTATATTGAGGAAAACCTAATGCCCTGAGCATACTGTCTGATCCTGTTGTCAACTAGTTTTGCACAGTCTTAACAATTGTCTTAACAATTATATACAACCGTTACTTCCACAGCGTAATTCCAGCGAGAACTCTAAATAAGAAAATTGTGACTTACTAAACCAGAAGCACTGACTTGGAGAATAATCTATATTATCCAAAGAGGGATGTAAAGTACAGTGATTAGCATCTTCCAGGCCTAGGTGTTATTTTAGGAGGCTACATGAGAAACCTTTCTTCAAAAGTAAGAAAATAACATTCAAAGTAACAGAGAATGCTTAAACTGAAAATATGGGTGAGAAACCATGAGTTAGTTTTCATTGTAGTGCTGAATCCTCATATTGCCAGCCCATCTGAAATACTGTGCACAGCAAGCAGAGCGGTCCCAAGGGGGACTTTTGATTTTTATTGGGTATTATGGTGATACATGCACAAAGGTTTGTGTGTTGTCGAGAGAATCTTGTCAAAGATAATAATCCCGCTGAACTGCCTGGAATGTTCTCACAGTTTCATTTTCCAAGATATCTCCAGAAGTGTAGCTGGTGATGTGCAGGCATTGTGGAAGATGAATGATATTCTCCTGACCTTCAGTAGTACGTTAAGCCACTAGGTAGCCTGTTGAGTCCAAAAGGAGTTACATCAATATTCTGGCTGCATAAACCTGTAATTTAAAGATGTTTGAAATCACAGGATTACAAGCATACTGAAGTAACAAAAACTATAGCACAAAACACTTTCAAATTCAGGCAATTAATTATTCTCTGTTTATATCTTTGTTTTACTAGGTCTTTTATCTACCTATATCTTTTATGGTATACAAGAATAAATTCATTAGGATTTTTATATAAGACATGCTAATGTACTTAGAGGAAAAATCAAAGCCCCACAACAGGTTTTGCTTTGTTTTGAAAGTACAATGGTGTGAAAGCCAAGGACATGGTTTTGGTTCCCTTTTATTGCTTTAGAGTGCTGTCTGGCTTTTGCAAACCATATACATAAATATGACTGGATAACCTGGAGATAGGAAAGCATTTATTTAAACATGTGCATGCCCACAGCACCACAATTTACAGAAACAGAGCTGGCACCGTGTTCTGACACAGAAATTTAGGGTTGCATCACACTTACTGAACAGTTGCTCTAATGTTTGAAATACAATGGCTACATTGTTTTGTTTCCAAGTTCTTTAGGAAAAATCAGTACAAATTTTTTTGGTACCACAGTACCTCTCTAGATACTATAGAAAAGTATTCAGTGTATTATTTCTCAATTAGCTGTTACTTGCTATACTCTAAAAAAAAATCTTCAAATTAAAGCTTAGGCACAACTAACTGGCACTTAGGGAAAGATCTTTGAAATTCAGTGGAAATGCTGTAGTAGCCTGTAGATTCAAAAGTGGCAGGTGGAACACAAACAAATTAAAAAGGCTAAGAAAAATCTCCAAGTTATATATACCAGTTTCATTGTTATAAGCCAGCAAGTCAACCAAGCACTTTGTTTTATGAGGTGTTACAGAATCAGAGGAAAAGAGGTTAGGGGACTGTTACTTTTTACCAAAAAGTAACAGTGCAAGGTAATGGAGAAAAACCCCCACATTTGTCCCTGTTAGAAGCCAATTCCCTGTGCTGGTTGCAGTTGTGATATACTGTGATATACTGTATGAACACAGCCCGGTGCTCCTCAGCCCAGAGAAGCTGGCTTGGAAAACCCGACATGTTTCCCCAGCTTAGCCTCACAGCTCCTCCCTCCATAACTCTTACACAGATCACAGTCTGGTCACTTCTGCATATGCCCACTCTCAGTGAACTGTTGTGAAACAGAAAGATTTTGGTGGCATGTTCATTCCAGGCTTATTTCTTGATGGCAAATCATACTTCTGCTTTGTTGGTCTCTAAAACTGATTTTGTCGTCCCGGCTCAAGGAAAGCACCTGTGTGGGACAAAGGCATGGAGCACACAGCTGCCAGCAGGTATGATAGGAGGTACTAACCTGTCAGGAAATCTCTGTGAGGCTCTAAGAGAAAGAAAAGGTTCAAAAGAGAAAGAAAAGCTGTTCAAAATCACATTTTTTTGAAAGCGATACTGAAAAAATATGAGCCAAAAGGTGGTATTTTCAGCCTTGGTCTCTGCTGCATTTGACTCAGGTAGGCAGAAGTTTTGATGGAGTTACAGGAATGCTACAGCAATTTTTTTTCTTATACTTCATCAGTTCTCAGCAAAAATGTCAACTTATCTGGGTTTAAGCTGACACTGCTGTGGCTCATTGCATCACGTTCATTTGTAACACTGTCTAGTTCTATTAAGCAGCTAATAATACTCACACCTTTGCAACACTTTTCATTTATAGACTTCAACACACTGGCACAGCTGTACCCCCATTTTACACAGGGGAAAAGTCAAGGAAAGCAAAGCCAACACTGGACTTTCTAACGCACACAGCAGTTTGGGTGGCAAAAGGATGTCGGATATTACTTGGTTTTTTCCCTGGTGTGCTGGAAAAGGGTTTAATTAGGCACAGTGGACTTCAAGTGTGCAGCCATTTATGGGGCTGAAGGCTCAACAGGGTTCCCATGTCTCGCAGGCACAGCTGGTTGTGTTTTGGGGGCAGGGGCTCAGCCTGAAGTGTGAAAACCCCCTACTGCCACAGCCCCGGGCACAGCACATGTGCTGCACCCAACCACAGCCTGCTCCCACCTTACAAGGACAAGCAGAAACACAGAGGGAAGAGACACACAGCCTCGGAAATGTTGGTGGCATGGGATCAGAGAGAATGTGAAGGGAAGACTGTGAAAAGAAAAGGGGAAAGAGCAGAAACTTCCAGGACAGCGTGAGAAAATACATTCAGGGAAGAAGAGGCGGGACATGCTGCACCTCGTATGTAGAAGTTTTGGTCCAGCAAAGAACATAAGCATTGCTTAGGTGTCCTTTTAAATTCGAGGAGCTGGAATACAAAGATGCCTGAGCTTTGCAGTCTTAACACTTTTCCACTCATACGTCTGTCTCTTTTCTTGCCCTGTGCTGGAAACATTTGCAGAATTATAGTCCAGTTCTCCTGAGTACCATGCCCAGTAAATGGAAGCTTAACAGGACAGGAAGCCAGCCCCTTTCATTACACAAGAACAAGAAGGACCATAAAGCAAGATCCCAGGGTGAGACTGCCAGCAACGCAGTCCTTATTGTCAGGAGCAACCCAATCAGCCCTGGGGCACAGGCATACCAATGTCATTTTCATAGCCTCATTTTCACTGCCCCACCACTTCTTTGTGAAGCTGATACTCTCTTTTAATTTCCAGCCTTCATTTATGCACCACCACTTTATACCAACTCCCTACTTTCTGTGTGAGAATTTTCTTTCCACCTTAGCAAAGTTCAGGCTTTTCCTGAGTGGATAACATGTATGTCGAGTTATCTGCAAGTCTATTAGCACTTCACTTACAGATTAATAACAACTTCTATGTTTATACAGGACTTTATATCCAGTGTACTTTCTAGTACCTTGTAACTGTTAATATAAATTTCTTTTACAGAGGTGTAGACAATGGTCGTGTCTTAAATCACTAAAAAAGGTGTGATGTTTAAGAATTATTAACTAGACTAACAGATTTATCAGTTAAACAACTAAGCTTTAGCCTTAAAAAAAACATTTAAATAACATAGCCTTAACATTAAGACTTTTATCATTAGATATATTAAAGAAAACACACTTCAATAACATTTTAGAAAACACCAAATATTAGAATGTTTAGTCTGACGGTGAAGCTTATCAGTTTAAGAACTCATGAAATATTGGCATACAGTTACTTGACAATTAATCACATTCTGGCTCATGTATTGAACATGAAATTCACACTGGACCCCTCTATTGAAAACAAAATACTTTTTATGTGGTTTAAGTTTTAAGGGATTTGTACATTTACCAGTTAAACTGCTAGGTAAAAAACAATAAATTAACAATGAGCAGAAGTATACTCTAAGAATAACCTATCAGATGTCCAAATACTCAAAAAAATCATAATCTGACTCTTTCTAAAGCAGTTTAAGAAAAGTCACATCAGCTGTTAGGTTCTGATTTCCTTTCAAAATTAGATTATTAATTTAGATACAACTAGAAGGTAAATTTGGCTATACCAGTTTAAGTATCAGTCTTCATATAATGTTATTGTTCCCTATTTTGCAACAATTCCTTAGTTACAAAGAAATTCTAAGTTGCTGGAAAGCTGTGCCATCAGCCAGCTGGCTCAGCCAATCAAAACTGGGATTTTCTTTTTAAAGTTAATATTGCCATTCATGGCCGTGGGCTGCGTGCGGCTCTAACCCAGCTGTTCAGGATAACAAGGGAGCAGACAAAGGCGTGTTTCACCCTTTCAAACCTTGCTGCACTGCTTCTGCTTAGCTTTTGCTTTGGAAAAAATGGGAGGGCATGTGCTTTTGGCCGGGGAACAGCCCTGGGAGCTGAATGAGGGGAAAACCCAGGCTGGAGCAAACACCTCCAAGGGCTCCTCCTCCTTGCCAGGGCTGCTGCCCCCTGAACACTCACCTTAACCCATTCGAAGCAGAGAGCAAATTTCTGCCTACTGGTTGGAAAGGAGAAAACCAAAACCAGGCCCCTGCAGCAGTTTGAATCTTTGGTCACGTCTGAGTGAGTGATCGCACAGAAGTGCCGTGATACCTCTCTGTGCGTGGGACGCACGCGTGGGAGGTACGCACAAAACCCTAAAAATACGAGACTGTAAATGTACTGCAGAGTCAACAGTAAGCGAAATGTTTTCAGAAAATCCTAAAGGGAAGAATGGAAAAAAAGCAGACCAGCCCTCTGGGAACTCCGCTTTCCTAAGTCATAAAACCCTCAGTTTTGCCCGTCTGGAAAAGCTGTCCACAATGCTCAGAACAATATGCTTTTATTTTTAGCCTTTTATACCAAATCACCATGAGGAAAAAAAATACCCAGTGTCAAATGTCGTGAGTGGGCAAAAGTAGTTCAGACAGATATGTTTTTAAAAGCTGGAGTTTGAGACATGAAATTAAAATTGTTCAACAAAGTTTACAAGTAAATTTAATAGTTCAGGAACATGTTTATGTCCTTAACTAAAATGTGTTTTCAAACTGCTTTAGTTTTTTATGCTCTGTGTAAAAAAATTTCATGTTCTTCACTTTGAAATTCACAAAAAAGTTAGAATCTTAAAAAGTCCTGAAAAATGGACATGCCAAATGTGTTGTTAATAAACCAAAAAAAATTATTTTATTGAATAAAATGGCTTGAAATCAAGCCAAACTTCCAAAATGGAAAGGAAGATACATTTTTCTTCTTTTTCTGAAGGCATCCAACAGTGCAGGAATGTTTTGTTGAAAATCTAAAGATGGACAAATAATCAAAAACTTGGTGGAGCAGCAGACTGTATTAATTAAACCACAATTAACTTTGCGGCCCTATTTGGTTTTGCATGGTCGCGCAGTATATTCATGCATATTGTATCTAATCCTGCTATCACCAGATAGACAAAACTCCAGACACCAGGAATTTGGTTTGGCTAAGTCAAGCACAGTGACTTATTTCAGATGCTGATCTGTTTCTTAAAAAGAAGCATTGTTACTTTTCCCTGTATATTCTACAGCCCAACTCAGCTGAGGCTTGGTTGTGTGGGCGTGCTCAAGGCAAACCTTCAGACAACACCCAGCTATTGCAGAAATTTATAAAGATGTTAATGAGGCTTTGCCTGGGTGTGTTGCTGTATCTGCAGCTGAACTGGGTCAGAGACTGAAGCTCCTGGGCACCCTCCCAGCTGCTCACTGTTGTTTTTTCTTTTTTTCACTGCCAGAGGTCACACTCTTTTGAGATCTGGCTCTGTCACTGCATGGTTAGGTTGACACTGTGAAATGACAGAATTGTCACTGTCATGATTGCTTTATCATTGGTACCTCTCAGTAGGTACTCACATTACAGACAGTGAAGAACAGAGTCAACTGACTTGGTTACTGGGCTTGCTAACACCTGCACCCACCAGTGTGGCTCAGGCTGCTGCAGGAGTTCAGAGTTTACAGCAGCAGAAAGTCACTGGAGGCACTTCTCACCTCAAGGGGCTGGCAAATCCCTCTAGGTACATGAGCCCCTCTTTGCACCCTTCCTCTACTCCAGCTCACTGGGCTAGTCTGTATTCTCAGCCTCTGCTGTGCCATAAATGCTGACCCTCTCAGATGCCAAACAAAGGCAACTTTTTAATCTGGCACAGCACAGGATAGGTGTTTAGGAACAGATACAGCTAGGGTTTCACTGCATTAACACCTGTGGCAGCGTTTCCCAGAAATCTAACAAACTGTAAGGGGAAGAGATGATAAGAGGCAGGGTAGTTTTGGCAGCCTGCCACCACAAACTGGTGTATGCTGAATATATGTCACAGGCAGATCCTGTGCAAAGGTCACAGCAAGCTAATCATTAAAAATCCTAAAAGGTCCTTGCACAATTAACATTTTAAAAATAATGTATATTATATAAACTGCTGTGATTAAAAGAGGCCAGGAATGGGGAAAGGTAGCCTGCAGCCAGGATTGTGCTAATTAAAGTATACAATAGAAATATTAATCAAATGAACTTAAGGGTGGGAAGCAGGCAGGAGGAAAGGGGAAGACATGACATAATTCCCTTAGTACCATGTGATATTCCAGTGCCCTGAAAAACAGCATAGGCAGGCAGAAAGACAGCAGTCGTGCCATCCTGGCTGGGAAAAGCTGTCTGTACCAAGGCAGGGGTACTGCCTGGGCTGAAAAGCCACAGACAATGTCTCTGAGTGCCCACAGTGCACACCACAGCTGGAGTACTGCAGCCTGCAGCATCATGAGCCCAGGAAGGCCTTGGAGAGGATGCTTTCCAAATGTAGCTTTAATAGAGAATTTTGTTTTACTTCTTCCTACCTTGGTATTACAGACTGATGGTCTGAAGTAAGCCCTGTCTTTAAGGGAAAATCTCACTGTGGGTAACCTCACACACTAAAGCTCTCTGTTCCTGCGAGCATGGCAATGTTCAAAGCTTTTCCTGTAACCAGCGTTCCTATCTATATTTTTCAGGGTACCCTAATGATAATATAGTCATCCTCCTCTTAGTCACAAGGCTGTTTGGGAGATGGTATCTCTGGGTCTGAGGTGGGGAAGCATCTGCCAGCAGACTGCTTTGGCCAGGAAAATCCCCTGGCACAGAGGGTGAGTCAGGACCCTGCCAAGTACAGAGCACTACAAGGGAGTTTATAATGGAGCAAAGAAGCCTGCGCATGCTTCTGCCTTCGTTTGCTTGCTGCTATGGAGGATCATCCTTACGTTACAGCCCAGCTCCTCGCTTGTTTTGTTACATCTACCAGCTCAACTCAACTTCTTTTTCTGTCCTCAGCTGATCCTGCTGGTAAGCTGGGCACTTCTACTGAAAAATCATTTTTGTCTCTCTTCGCTCTTCCTCAGCACCACCCTCGTGTGTGGCTGTGAAATTCCTTACTTAATTCTTTCTGTCCCTTGATTGTGACCTGACATCTTTATCAGCCTCTGATGTTCAGGTTGCTGGGCATGCAGCACACAGCACCTTGGGGCTGGATTTCCCTGGCAGGAGCCTGGGGAGCTGCCAACAGTAGTAATGAGGAAGAAGGATGGAGAATCTCAGCCAGATTCTGTCACATGAATACACTATCTTACGGTAATTAGGAACCTCACAGCAGCTTGGATATACATGCCCTTTACTCTCTGCCCACTACTCACTTGCATACTCTATTTTTCTTAGAACTTTTTTTTCACTAATCTTTTGAACAGTACCTTGGAGCAGCTCTCAGTACCAGCAGTAGGATAAATAGAGTAGTCCTGTTCAACTTTAATTAGTAGTTTGCAGCAAGGACAGTATTCAAATATCAGCTCTTACTATCATAATTACATAAAGTTTCTTGCATGCAAGCACCCAGTCAAAGGAATGCATATGCCCATACCAAAAGTTCTTTCAATACCTTTGCTGGCATCTGTTATATATTGCCTGAACAAAGCAAGAGAATGGATCTTTTCAGCCATATAGCCATTCATACCTAAGGTCTTTGTTTCTGGGGCACAGGAATGAAGCTAGTCCCCAGGAAAAAAAAAAAAGGTTAAAAAGACCTCAATGTAATCTTGTTTCCCTCCATGATTAACTGAAGTTGGGAAAAAAAGGGATCTCTTTCATGAGCCTTAGGTCGCTGGAGACATATTGGAGTCATGCTGCTCTGTCAGCTGAACAGGAGCTCCCAGTGTGACACGCTGCTAAAAGAGACAATGCTGCTCTTGGATACATGAGCAGATACCCAGGGGTTGTATCCAGTAGGACGGCTATCGGATGTCTGCACACAGTCCTGAGCAAATACTGCTGGAATACTGTCCTGGCCTAGTGCCTGCAGTTCAGAAGGGATGCTGATAAATTATAGTAACTTCAGAGAAAAGCCACAGGAGTTTTTAACATGGACATGACCAATCTTCCTTGTCCTATAAGCTCCGTACCAAAATCATTGTTTGAACAAAAGCCAGCAAAGGGGAGTTCCAGGAATAATCAGAAGAAGACAAAACTGGTGCCCTAGGAATCCCAGTGCTCACTGCATGGAAGATGAAACAAGGCCATGAGAGAAGAGGGGTTGGTCACTCACCGCTTCCATAACCATGCCACAGTCCTGGCATGAATTGCACCTTAACACTTCCATTTCATGTAGCTGGAGCACTGCTAATCAGTTACCTGGAAAATAAACATCATCTATGAGAAAGCCCATTAATTACGACTATTTAGCTCATCAAAAGGAGGTTAAGGACTGAGTTCAGAGTCTGATACATAAAAAAGACTTTGATAACAACTGTTTCAATTCAGTAAAGGAGAAAGACTCTGAAGGTTGAATATGAATAGTGTCTTCATTCTTAAGGTGAAAAAAATATTTTTGAACATAATACAGCATTTGAAATTTTGAAAAAGAAAGTTCCATAAAAGCAGCCATAATCTCATTTTCATTTTCTTTCTTAAAGCCATTATCCCCTTCACAACCCTGTGAGCAAGTATTGCTTATTCACATGGTAAATGGCTGTAGCTGTATAACTAAGAGAAATTTCATTTAAAATATTCTTTTCTTAATCCTACATTGAAAAGAACAAATAAAAATTTTCATGCCCATTTCTAACTTTCTACTTTGGAAATACCTATTTATGACAGAATTTAATTAAAATGGAATAAAAACCCCATATGCTAAACTCTAAGCAGTCCAGCTACTCTGGCAGCTTGTCTCTTTTCTGATGGCAGCATACAGCTACTGACAGTACAAACCTACCAGCACATTGTGCAGGGCCTTCGGACTTACTACAGAAAAAACCCAACCGTTCAGAAGCCTTTGGCCAGGATGACCCCTGCTAGCAGTTTTAAAATGTCACAGTGGATTAAGGCACAGAGTGATTTTTTTGCAGGCCAGAGGTATGCAGAAGAGCTACTAGGAGATGAAGAAAAGCAGGGGATTCTGGGAAGCCAACACTTGCATTACAAACTTGTAAATAACATTAAATGTATTTTTGTGAAACAGCACAATCCCTCTTCCTTGGCTTCCTTGAGAATAGGCTAATAGGAATCACATGACAATGATAAGCGCTTCAGCAACCATTATTGTGGCTAGTGGGGTTTTAAAACAACAACAGAATTATCGTATGTTCCTATTAAATCCTCTTTGTCACCATTGATAGAATTGATCGAGTGCTCTTCAGCGAATAAACACATTGGTGAATGACTCTTTTTCTTGGTCAGCTGTTGTGTTGACAGGACTCTTTTATCCTTTGAGTGGCAGATGGAATGTGTGGCTGCTGGGAGGCAGCAGACAGAAAGTCAAGTCCAGGGCTTAGGGAACAGGCTAAGAAATGTCAGTGGAAGCTTGTGCAATGTGCAAGAATCTGCCAGATTCAGAAGGGAAGGAGATGCCCTGTCTAGTGTCTGTTGAGACTGATTTGGGATAGCCATTGGGATTATCTTCCTGATGACACAGATGATTTTAAAGATGCCATAGAGATTTTAAACGTTTGATTTCCCCCGCAGTTTCAGAAACTGACTCAGCCTCCTGAAAATCAGATGCTGCTGAAATACCTTGCCACAGAGGACAACACCAACACAACAGCAAAGGGAAATGCCACTTTTTCACATGCAAACACATAAGAGGAAAAGGAAAAGTGATTAGAAGAGTCTTCCTCTAAATTTAAATGTTGCACATCATAACCCTCTTGTAAGTCCAAATGTTCGGGTATTTTTAGCACCACTCTACCAAATTAAGAGGAGGCATTGAAACCAGTAAATCAACCTATGCTTGCTTTCTGTGCCTCAGCACATCCAGTATGCCTGTGGTTTCCAGTGGTCAGAGAAAGAGGAGCCTGTGAAATTAAACAGACATTTTTTCCTCAGCAGTAACCTTTTGTTTCCCATTTCTCCCTAAGGCACTGTCCTGCCTCTAGCAGCCGACCCAGCCCTGGCATTCCAGCACCATCTCTACTCTCGTGTGCCAGCTGGGCAGGGAGAGTAGATGAATTTTGCAGCTACTCTCTGTATGTGCACCCGTCAGTGCCACTGACCACATTCCTGGGACCTGACACACACTGGAACACCTCTCCTACGCATTTTTCTCCTCCAGTTTTGGCTCGTTCCAGTGGTTTTCTTAGAAAAACGAACTAACTATGGTCGTATTACTTTAAAATGTAAAGCAGACATTTTGGCCCCTCAGCAAAACATCTTTAGAGTCAAATACTGTCAAAACGTACAGAAGATATTTTGACCACCAGAGGGGGCCTATATTTTCCCAAATTTAAAGTAAAACCAGAAAAGCGAGTTTTAGGAGAGAACGAAAACAGGAAGTATGTATTTGTACCAGAGTAGCACCTACAGGCATGAAGTAATGATCCATTCATTCCCTGAGATGAAGGGAAAACAAGTTTGTGTGCGGTGAGCAGGGAGTGCTATCTGGTACCCGCTCCATCAGTTGTGCTCAGGAGGTATTCTACAGAGGAAATTCTTGAGGAATAATACGAGTTTTTCTGTGAATCTATAGGTGAAATACAATGAGATTATTTTGGCTGTTGCTTTTAATCACTGCCTCCTCCATGTGCATTTCAGTAAAAATAATGCTGTAGATCCAAGTCAAGTTTTCAAGGCTCTTATCATATGTCATGGTATTAATATCTCTGTCTTAACGTCAAATGGGACATTTTTAAAACATCAATATTTTATCAATAGTTTGCACAGATATAAGACAGGGTTAGGTATCCCAGTTAAAGTACAAAGAACAGACTTCAGAAATACAGTTTCCAGTTAATACTTCTAATTATAGTGAGAAATTCTAGCACAAAATTTAACATGTAAGATTGGAAAAGCCTAAAAGAAGTTTTTTTTTCACCCTAAGAAAATGAACTGATCTACAACTGAGAGATACCATTTTCCAGTACCTACTTAGTTATTGTACTGTATATCTCAAAAGTACTTGTTTTCCCTTTGTCTCCACTTTGCTTTTTTTATCTGTGTAGAACAAATACAAACCATGTGTAATGCCATACCCCATGCTTGCAGTCTAAAGCAACTTTCAAAATGCATTCATATATCATCATACTAATAACTAGGCAGCAGAAATTCTAATCCAGCATTTAATGCAAAAAATCCTGTTTATGTTCTGTGACTTTTACAGCAGACCATCTATAGAAAACAATAGCATTAACACTACCACAAAAAATTTGAAAAGAGGGGAAAGTTACTGCTGTTTGAATAGGAATTGACAATCTTGCATGTTCTTGCTTGGAAACTTTGTTCAAAGGAAACAAATCTTCCAGCTGAAAGCCTCATTCCTAGAGTCATCCAATAACACATAAATAGGACCACTTAGACACAGCATTTGTCCCACACTCTAGCTTATTCATCTATTTGTAGCGGATATGAGAGCTTGTGGGTGGCCTGACATGGTCCTCATTCAATTTTATTTAATTACTCACTTGATTTCACTTGAAAGAACTATTAAAATGGCATCTTAATTGCTCAGTATTATCCAGAATCTTTTTCAAAGCCCGTAAACTGTCAGGGATTAAAAATTATGTCACTTTTCTGAATTTCCTATTCAGAGGGGAAAATAAAAAAAAAATCTCCATCCAAGCCAAAATAAATACATAAAAATACACAGCCTTTGAAGAGGGGGCCAACTCTTTCCCTCCCCCTATGCTGCACTTCTGCTGTGAGCAGGATTTGGGGAAATGAAGCACTACAGTCAAAGTTTTAAGCAGGAGAGGAAGGTCACATTTGGGATCATCAGATCATGGATGATGGGGTTTCACAGCCACAGCCCCTCCACCCCCCAAACACGGAACACTGCCACCCCAGGGTAGATGAAAGGTCCACCCAGCCCAATATCCTGCCTTAGACAGCAGACAAAGACAGATGCTTAGGAAAAGAATATAAGAACAGGGTGCATTCAGAGTGATTCCCACTCCACACCCCCCTCCCCCCACCCCTTAA
This sequence comes from Ploceus nigricollis, assembly GCA_013399945.1. Taxonomy (NCBI): domain Eukaryota; kingdom Metazoa; phylum Chordata; class Aves; order Passeriformes; family Ploceidae; genus Ploceus; species Ploceus nigricollis. The sequence goes on along the minus strand of VXBC01001712.1, from coordinate 91,058 downwards.
TATCCTCTGTGTTTCCGACAATCAGGAGTTTAGGGATTTCCTGAGCCAGATGTTGCATCTGGACCACTGTTTTTAATAATCAAATAGAAATAGAGACCCTCTTCTACAGGGGCTTGGCTGTAACTGCAGCCAGCCTAACACAGTAGCAGCCACAGTGAGTGGCTGTACTACTTCCCTGAATCTACAGAACATTTCTTCCTGTTTCTTCATACATAAAAATGCTATAAATTCAGGATTAGCCCTGAGAAGAAGCCATTGGACTTTATAAAGATAGATTATCCCACCAGTAGTCTTATTAAGAAATCTATTAGTTGAGTGGAAAACCCTGTTTTTACATGCACAAACACATGAGCCACATCTGCAAGCAGATGTTAACTGTAAGGCATATGGAATCTACCCCTTAAATATCTTACATATCAGAAAAGTTTGGTTAGGTATTTGCTTCAAGTGTACTTCAATCTATCTGGGAACTGGAAAACTAGAAAAAAATAGATAAATGTTGGTATAGAAGCATGGGGCACTAGTGCATTGGGCCATAACTTCCCTTGAAGCGCTGCAGATTCCTTGTATAGCAGACATCACAATGGCTATGAGGACCAGCTCTCATGGATCTAGAAATTAGATTAATTTTTACCTTTGGAGAAGGGAGGAAGGCAACAGAGAATACCACCTTCTGTTTTGTGCTTGATGTCCATGCATAGCTTTGCCTTTTCTTTGTTTAATTAACCAATTTGAAAGAAAAAGTGTCTTTTATTTCTGCTTTAAATAAAATCATCTCCCTTTCTTCTCCTGACCAAATGACACACACTTTAAAAAAAATATATTTATTTTTATAGAGTTAACTCAAAAATAACTGAACTCTGGAACCTGGCATGCAAATAGTTCTAATCTTAGTGTACACACATGTTCAAGCTTGAACACAAACTGAGTAAGATAAAAATAAAGGTGTTGGCAATTCTGAATATGGCTGCTTGGCATCTGTTAAGACCTTTAGAATGTCCTGATTTAACTCCCCCATATTTTGTGACTTGACACAGATACACCTGCCTGATCTCGATGCTCAGAAGGCTCTGCAGAGGCAGTGGACAATGAAGGACAGCGATGCCTCACAGTTATCCCAGCAGAACCTTGAGGATAGTGAGGGAAAAGAAAGAAGAAATTGCCTAAGCACAGACACACTGGAGAGTGCTTTCTTCCAGGAACTGCAGCTCCCAAATACTTTTGTTGCATTTTTCTACTTTAAGCTCTGCAGTTGACTCTTTGGACTTGACTCGAAGCAGTTCCAGTCCCTCAGTCCCTCAGTGTATCACAATATACATCAAACTGGTCACACCACATTCCATTCCAGTGAAACACGAGCATCACTGACTAGTTTTATGATAATTCAGCTCCTGATTCATCAGTGTTTAGTTACATGTTCACCTTCAAGAAAGAAGGATCTCATTTACATACCCAAGTGGCTTACTTAGTTGGAATTTAGGTTGGAGTTTACTTGCTCCAAAACCCAAAAGCCATGAACCCTAACAGCCCTCAAATGGAGTTTCCAGTATTTTGAAGCTGCCTAAGGGAGACTCAAAATCGAGACATTCCCCCAAAATCAGGGTCAGACATTCCATTAGGTAAGGATGTGCAGGTCTTCTCTATTTCTGCCTTTCTTTCTCAGCAGCCTTTAGAGAAGTCAAGCATCTTCAAGGAGCTGGCATCCTCTCAAAACACTTGCTGTCTCATGGAGGATTGTAGGCAGTGGCAATAATGCTCACTATCTTTCAATCTCCACCTCTTCTTCTTTTGCCCTTCTGCCCAAACTTTTCTGCGCTTCCTCCCACAATCACCATCTAGTTCTGCCATCCCTGTGCAGCAAGAGAGTCTGTCTGCAGGGCAGGAAAGGGAAGACAATGCAGATGGAGGAACCAAAATCATCATCTTCCGTGCGCCCCCTTCAATTAACAACGCAAGAAACATCTTGCCCATCACTTTTAGCAAGCTGATTACTTTTAAATGCTACTAACTGAGCTCCATGTTGTCAGTAAATTCTTTTAAAGTAATGAGAAAGTACTGCTATATAAAGAGAAATTGTCACAGACTTTACACACTGACATGGCAAGTTAGGATTGCCAGAAATACCTACCTGCATGTCCCAGGCAGTGACTCCTGCTGGAGTCAATATTAGCTCACACAGGGGTGTGCACAGCACTCAAGAAGTGTCCAGCCTGAGCCCTGCTATACTCATGCTGGGCTTAAAGCTAAACATTAATTCACTGAAGAGAAGAGAATGGGCAGTTCTGGGTACCAAGGAGACACACACATGTAAGTAAAACAGGTACTGACAATCTTCAGAGCTCCTGAGATGCAATGCATCATCCACCTGGAAAGTCTTTTCTATCATATGAGAAAGTGCACTTAAATGATATCTGAATTTTCTGAGCATGAAGCATGGACATCTTCTCTCAAAAAGATACAAATCTTGAAAAATTTCAAAGCATGTTTTAACTCTAAGTTGGATTTATCATAAAGAAACATGTCTGGTTTATAAATTAGAATTCATCTTTTTCTTAGGCATGAGTTAAAAACAGAAGAAATGGATCAGTTTCCTCTGTGCTTAGGTATGTGTATACATGGACACACCTACATAAAAGAACAGCAGCCATAACACATGTTTGTTTTATCATTTAAAAAGCATCCTTCTCTGGGAAAATAATGCCAAAAGTGGCTTTTCTCATTTCATTAATTAGAACTCAAATGGTTTCAAATTTTGACATAGCTCTCCAGAAATGAGTGTTTCTGCCTGTGACTTACCTGATTTACATTTCATGTCACTTGAAATTCAAGGAGTCATTCGTCTTTACATCACCTACTGGCATGTGCTGACTGCAGACACAATCCTGCAAGCTTGCACCACTCCCATGAGTCTCAAGAACTGTTTTCCAAAATGCAGCAATAACAATTCATTTCAAACAAGACAGTCCCGTAGTTGGAGTAACACTGTAACCAGAACTGTCAGTGGAAGCAGCATATGTTCCAACTAAGAAACTGCTGATCACTTCAGACCTATACAAAATAAGGGGGAAGAAACAACTCCAGCTAATTAAAAACTTGCCTTGCAATATTATGCTAAAGATTTTTTTAAACTGGTTTTTTTCCCATTTGTTGCTTGCCAGATGTTAACAGGATTGCAGCACATTTGCACAGCTCATGTAGATTTTTGACTGCAAGGTTTACAAGAGACATATAAAATGCTTCTCCTAGCCTCTGACACAATTTATTTTTAACTAGCCCAAGTGAAAGCCCTAAAATTCCCTGCTCAGCACTTGAGGAATGAGTATCTGACAAGGAATGCAGCACAATTGCCCCCAAATAACTTTGCCCTGACCCACCAAACACAAGGATAAAACAAATGAGATGGTTCTTGCCCCTCCTCCTTTTCTGAGAAGTCAGCATTCTCCACTGAAAATAAACCAGTGTCAGTAAGTGACAATTCTGGAATTCTCCTTGGGAGTTAAGTCCCAGCTGAGACACTAAATCACTTCATGAGAATGTGTCCTATTGCAAAACATTTGTATCAGGGTCCCATTGCAGTATCCTTGGGTGCATTCCTTTTTTAATAAAATTGACATTTTATTCCACTTAGGCACATCATAAAATTGCCACCAAATAATACTTCATGTGGTAGTTCTGTAATAATCAAAGAGACACTCCGGGCACTTTATTCTAAATGTTAGTCCTAATCCTCCAGGCAAATACTAACGGATTGTAGCAATTTGGGTAGTCATTGGAGCATAAAAAATGAACTTTTAAAAATACCTAACGCTTAAAAAACAAACAAACAAACAAACACAATAGTTTGCTTGTCAGAACACAAACAACTTCCCCACAAAACATCTGAGAAAGAATGAAAAGGCAGAAGTTTGGACAAATACAGTTTAGTCATTGTGTGCGAGTCTGCCTGCAGTAGGAAATTTTCCTGCTTTCCTCTTTTTTACTGACATGACTGCTGCTGCACCAAAGGATCAACAAAGCAAGCAGTAATGTATACAAAAGGAGACAGATTCAGCAAACTGAAAAGCATTCCTTGTTTTCCTGCTCCAGGATAGAGGACACCATAGCTGTCAGTAGATGGGTTAAACCAAAACTACTTAGAAACCAAAACTAGTGAAAAGCAATTGTAGAGACAAACATCTGCTGTGTGACATGGCAAACACACACACAAAGCTGAGTAAACCAGGTGAATGGCCCCATCTCCCATCTGCACTAGAGAAATGATGACACTATGCTGTGTGTGTTAACTTACCTTGTAGGAGGCAGAACCCTCCCATTTCAGTCACAGCCACACAGGTACAACTCAAATTTTACTTGTCACCTGAACTTTTCCAAACCTCCCCTGAACACAGAATAATACATTGTCTTGGAATCATTAAACAATTTTAATGTGTCCTTTTCTAATTAAGTGGTTGAAAACAAACAAGCAGACTGACCCACACATGCAACAAGACTCTAATTTCCCCATTTTTCATTACATTCCCTTTCTTCCCTACTTTCAGATGACAAAACTGCACAATTTGATATTTCCTTTTTGGAATGGAATGCTTGACCACATTTAGACCCTGGACAGCAAGATACCCCAGCTAACACATCCTAGGAGTCACTGTTGAGGTCCAGGCAGTGACCAGAGCTGCCCTATGGACCAGCCTGTTAGGACAGCTATCAAGTCCAGCATGACTTGACCTGGTCTCTTCAGAGCCACGTGTCCCATAGCATCCTGCAGCTATCCTGGCTCCCAGAGGCTTTTACCCATGACCCTGGGGGAACAGGACATCAGACGTTCATGGAGTGCTGCACTGATACACACGTCCTGCCAGGTTTCTACTGGGAGCACTGGCCAAGGAGGCCAGACACAAGCTCAGGCTTTTTCTCAGGTTAGAGGAAAGTCAAGCTGTATACAGTAAGTGCAGGACAGAGCTTACCCTTGTCTAAGTGGTCAGGGCAGTCATTTGGGAGGAGAGTTCTGGTCTTGGTATCTGTGCCAGAGATAATTTGTAGCTTCTTTTTAATAAACAACAGACACATGCATATATACATATCCACACAGATATCCACTTAACTACCTGAGCTTTGGTCTGCTCAGCATCTGCTCAGCATCTGCTGAGGGTGGGTACCTTCAACTTAATGTGAGAAGTGGCACATAGTCCCAATGAGCACCATTTGAGGGAGTCAATTCCATGTTTGCACCGGCCCGATCCAATTGGTTTCGCGTTAAAGGTGCTCAGCTTGCTGACTGCACTGGGGCCCTTCTGAGGGCTGCAGGACCACGCCAAGCACTGTCAGAAAAGTGCTTCTGAGGCTCCAATCAGAAGTGTCCAGAATAAAAATCCAGACACATCAAAAAGAGATGGACTTGATGACTATAGGACAGGGAGGAACAAAGTGCAGGCTTTGTGGCTTTGTATTTTGGTATTTCCAGTTTGAACACCGATGCCCTTCTTGGGGCTGAACCTGAAGCTCAAAGCTCATAGTAAATCTTGCATGTGTTCCCAGACAGGAAGCATACCATGTAAATTAAAATGGCAAAATTCTAAAGACCAATTGGAGGCTTTGCAGAGAAAATATTAATGAATTCTGTGGGCCTAAAGTTTTTAATTGCAGTATTTGAAGATCATTGATGTCCTCTGATATCCTGAGTTTCAAAATCAAATGTCACTATAACTATTTCTTTAATACTTTTCTGCCTTTTCCCTCTTTCTAGATGGAGAATTTTCATCAAAATTTGTTGCTTACTGAAGACTTCATATTTATGCTGACTCTATATGCTAGAAAGCAGATGAGAGATATTAAACATATTTTTCAAAACATATTTTCCAAAACATATTTTCAACCATGTAAGATACAGAATCACATTAGTTACCTTCATAACCCCAACAAAAATGACAGATCATGTTTCTGGTGATAGAAGTGACCAGACATACTTGGTCACTGTCAGCTCTCTCAGCTCTGGAAAGAAGAGACAAACAATTTTCGATTTTCTCTCTCCTTAGATGTAGCTCTAATGTGTCAGTGTGGTGGCTATGTTAAATCACAGTCTCTCATAGGATATTAAGGAGAGGCACATGGGAAACCAGTAATTGGTACTAAAACTTGATCTTTCACCTCTGTTGCTGGTAAGTTAACAGATCCCCCATTTCCGGGCTTCATGAGATACTTCAGCTTTTGGAAAATGTTCACGCGCTCTGAGCTTGTGACACACATTTTGGTGTTAATCTCATTTTGCTGAGCTCATATCCTCACCTCAGTGCAGGCACTGGTGTTCACATTATAAAGACAGATGCTTTAATGCTGGACATAATGACATAGCAAGATCCCATGGCTACAAAAGAAATTTAGATAAGTTCAAATCGTAAAGCATGAATATTTCTACTGTGAGGAAATGAAGCATTTACTTCAAGTTTGTGTCAATACAGAATTTTTTTACACCTGGCTCAAATGTTCTAGGCACAAACCAAGAACTGCAGGGTGAAAATCTATGGTTTGTCCTATAAGGAAAGCTGAAAGAGATGAATATTTATAACCTCTCCTGGCTTTAAAACCTAACAGTTCTTTGACCTGTGATCAGAGTTCCAGCAAGTTTTTTGGAAGAGTTCTCCAACCTATTGTTTTCAGACTATTAAAATTTTGTAATTTTGAAAACACGCATCTGTTTTTTAGTNATTAAAAACCCCCAACTTTCCCCAAAAGATCTGCTTAAACTACTACATGACTTTGTCTATTTGGATGCAGCCCTGGGTTTTATGCATTCATTATAAGATAGTACAAAGAATTTCTTACTAGTGCTTAACTTTGATTTTGTTCTGAAAGGCAATTAAGTATCTTTTTTCAAAGATATTCAGGTGACATTTCAGCAGTTAAAAGATACTTCAAGAGGAACATGTGCTAAACATCTCTGCAGGCATTGCTTACTGTGTTGAGGATTTACTCAATATTTGAAAAAGTAGAATCCTATTCTATTTTTTACTTTTTTTTTATTCTTAACTTTACAAATAGTGAATCAGCTCCCTCTGACACAGGACATGTAACATTCTGTATATAATATTCAAAGTAGATAAACCATCTGAACTAATTTCCCCTTTGACTTCCTATAATCTTCCTAATCATATCTTTTTCATCACCTGTCCTTCATATGGGGAAGAGCAGAAGATAAAGATCTGTCCTACCAAGGAACCTGCAATTGACTTTACAGTGAACCCCTAAAATGCATAATTCATTTTCCAAACAAGATCCTGCCAAACCTGGAGAGTTTGTATCTAAAAACATCCTGATGTGATTTTATACAGCAAACTCATACCATTATTATTCTTGGCCTAGTTTCCTAAGATATTGAAAAAGTGTAATCATGATATGTGTCTTCCCCTAATAACTTCTATGGACATGGCCAAATTCAATTGCCTTTTAAGAGGAACATGTCAAATGTATTCAGTTTCACAAGGCTGTTAAACTGAAATGAGGAGAAGCTCCACTGGAAAATGGCAACAGTTTTAGACATCTGTGAATGTGGAACATCATGGGAATCCTAGGTCTGGGACAGGTTTCATTGGCATTTGCACTGTAGATCAGACAAGATCTACCCACAAGACCAAAAGTTATGGATTAGACCTCAGTAATGTTGCTGCCCACAAAACTGTTTTCTGTAGAGTGACTGATATATTTTTTACTTTTTTTTTTAAGACAAAAGTGTTCGAGTAGTCCCAGTCTGCCGCACATCAAATGGCTGCCTGCATCTGCCATCCAGGCTGCCTGCTAATTCCATAGAAAATATTGCCTCTGCCTCCTGAGAATCACTGCTGCCATTCCCTCTCCCCAGCTTATTAAGGAGAGGACCTGGAGTTCTACTACTGTGAGGCACTTCAACCCAGAAGCCATTATCCTTATGTCATGTTCTGTGAGCAGTCCCACAACTGGTCTCCAGCCCTGCCTCCTAAAAACAGCTGGACAGCTAATCACATGAGCCATAAAATCTCATGCAGTAATTTCATCACAATTATATTTGCATTATTTCATGACATTGTTATAGCTTTGGTTTGCTGTTGGAATTCTGTGTCTCTATTTTCTTTTCTTGTAAGTGAAGTTCTCATCTGCAAGCTAAAAAACATACAATTATGCTCTATCTATAAGAACTATAAAGCCACTAAAAACACACTGAATTGAAAAATGACACAGTCTCTCTGTCAAGATTTTTCCTGGAACTGATAAATACTAGATAGACTGCAAGAGAAATTGAAAATAAACTTTAAAATATGGCTCTAAGAGCAAACCAATTTGGACAGTCTTATGGAAACTTGAAAATCAAGTTCAAGCCACAGAGATTTAAAATAAAAAGGCAGAAAGAGCAGATCTTTAGATTCTGTAAACACATAGAACATAATATTTGTTTTGACTGAAAGATTTCCCACTATATTTTTAAAAATACGTTTACTTACATAATACAAAATTGTACACAGAGAATAACGTACATTTTATACCCTGACATCATCCATCCCGTCTCTCAGACGAAAATCAATTGCACTATATGCCTTAAATATTTTGTCACTGGAAGGTTAGCTAGAAAAACAAATGCCTAACCATTTTATTGTTCAGCTCTTGAAAGAATTCTGGTTTTCATTACAGCAATGAATAGTTATAAAAGCTGCATTTCAAAGACTGTGTACGGTACCACAGACTGACATTAGGTACCTAAATGAAGCCCATGGTGAGAGTAAATCATGGCATATTTGTATCATCAGTCACTGGATATTTGCAATCAATTGCTATGGAATTAAAGTCTCTAATAGCATCTAGAGCACGGACAGTCAAAGCATTAATCATTCCATCACTTTCCTTATGCTCTTATTTAGTTAAAATGACATAGAAAAAGCCATCTCTGGCATTATGAAACCCCATATATGTAGCCAAGCCACAGCTTTTGTGATTCTAAGCAGGTCATACCAGAAAAAGCCCAGCATATCAAAAGAGGTGGGCACTAGCCATGCAGCACCAAACATCCCACAAATCTCATCTGTGTCCTTCAAAAAAAAAAAAAAAAGGTGGGCATGAGAAGAGAGATGGAAGAGATTGGGAGTGCACTCTGTGATCCTAGGTGCCTCCCTCCACAAGTAGATGGCAAAGCAGGATACTTCAACTAGAAAGGGCAAAGCAGAGCCAAGGAATGGGAGTGATGGGAACCAGGCATGCTCAACAGTTATTTATTTCTACAGCTGTACAGGAAATTTCAGCTGTTGGAAGCCTGCCTTGGCAAGCCACACCTTGTCACCCTTTCTGAGCAGACAGAAAAGAAAGAAGGGGATCCAAGTGAGATCCTTCTGTGGGTTCAGCCACCAGTCCACCTGGAGCCAGCAGTATCTGAAATGTGATGTTTGAGTACCTGCTTTGCTTTGCTTTACTTATGGGTTAGAGATTTCTGCTTCACCCTCAAATTGGGGAATAGTTGTTGGCCTAAGTGCTGGAATGGCAAATGCTGGTAGGACTGTGAAACACATAGAAAGGTTAGATGCTTTCCCTTCTCAGCATGGGAAAGAGCTCAGCTGAAGTACTCTGCCCCATTTGGACTCCACACTTCACAGATGGAGCCAAATGAAGATAGCCCTGAGGGGAGCAATGGAAACTAATCTGAGGTTCAGCAAACCTGACATACAGGGAAAGACAGAATAAACAAGATGTTTAGACAAAAAGGCTGAGAAGAGACTTGAGAACAATCTCTGGTGTATAAGGCTGCAAAAAGAAAAGGAGAGGAACAAACTATTTTCCAGGTCCAGTGTAGACTGGATAAGAAGGAATATGCTTCATTTGCAGTACGACAAATCTGGGGAAAGGAGTCCTCTAACAAAAAAGAAAACTAAACACTGGTGAGTTTGTCTGGAGAGCTCATTATGGGCGGTATTTAAGAACAGACCAGACAGATCTCTATGACAAAGTGATGTTGGTTTAATGGATCCTTCCTTGGGACAGGGAGTGGACTTCACAACTTTTCTGAGATCATAGCTTGAGAAAACTCTAAATGAGGTAAACTGTGTGTCATGGTCACACTACAGACCCGGAGACATCACATGTGAATGAAAGTCACCAAGGACTGTGCCATACCGAAAGGCCAAATGGATTCCTTGGCACTTCAGCACAGGCTTGTGGGTACTTCTTTTGTCCACATAATGTGTGTGAAACATTACCTATTGACACTCCCTTCCCTTTGCAATTTCCAAGTGATTTCTGCTTATGTGGGAGCTGATTCAGAGGACAGTCTTTGTTAGGTCACTGTTAGGGCCTCCCTTGGCCTCCTTTCCCATGAGGGAGGAAGTGGTCTGGGGAAAAAAGTTGAATCCTCACAACAGTTGTTAGAAATCACAGCTTTTTTGGAGGGTCAAGACAAATCTCTTAAATCTGCTTCCAAATTTGGATTGACAGGGACACTGAGCATGTCTACAGTAAGCAGAGGCCTGGAGTGAGAAATAGACTATTTCTTAGATAAGTTAAAAAAGAGGACTAAAGAGAGCCACATCACACATACCTCCTGTATTTCTAAAGGGGCCAGGAGCCTTCTGGCCACTCCCAGCTCAGGTGAATCTCCTTCTTCAATCAACCCCACTCCAGCAGGAATCCTTCCAGGAAGGGTTGCCATGCTTTCCTGCCTGCTGGTGAGACAATGTCCTTGCCCTCATTCAGCTCTGCAGGAAGCACATTCTGGCGAATGCTGCAGTTTAAGGAATGCAGGAATGTTAATTATTAGAGCTTCAAAAGATACAAGTTCCAGTGGGCTGGATTCCAGAGCTCTGAATGAAATGAAAATCTCATCTTGATCTCCCCTGGCCCACAGTTTGGGTTGTTAGTGGAAAAAAAGAATTGAGTACACACACAAGATGGTTTATCAGCAGAAAACAATAGTACACAGCTTTAGGACTTGGGGACATGTTAAAGTAGGAGCTGTTGTTGGGCAATGTTCCTTATACAGACTTACTCTTCACTGCTGTTAAAAAAATTCCTCTGGAAGATTTCAGTGTTATGTTTACAGTGCTCTCCTTTAAAGCAGATGTAAACAGATCCCCTCCTTCTCTACTGTTTGTTTGGAGTTCACATTTCAGTTCCTATGCTGTGACCGTGTTATATAATGGGTGCCACTGGCATTCTGAATGCTGTAAGCAAAAAAGAGCCACTTAAAAATATATCAGAATTGAGTTTCTCTGTCTGGAGTTTCTCATCATGCCCCACTATAGTTTCTTGCTGTTCCTCCCCTTTTGCAGAAGAATATGTAAAGCTGTTATTTTGCCTACCTCTCTGTCTGAGGAAGCCTGTGAGAGAAGCAAAAAAACCTATGAGCTATGTTTATCCTCTGGCTGCTGAAAAGCTGTGATTTGAGGCACTGGATGTAGGAAGAACAGCAAAGGTACTTCTCCATCTCTGGTTATACAGGTAAGACAGCACAATCCAGGGCAGAAGTTCAAAATTTGGTCTGTTATGCCCAGGCTCCTACTGTGGTACACATGGACAAAACTAGCTTGTTTAGGTTATGATTAAGATGATGAGATGGCTCATCTACTAAAATATGAGACCAGACAGTATCTAAAGGAATATGAGGTGTCTGCACAGAAGGAAAGGAAGGGTAATTCATTCTCCCATGAGAGCCTCCATCACAGCTGAACACTGAAGAAAACAGTACAACCACATTCTGTACCCTCAAAAGCATTTTTTCATTGAGTGAGAGAAAAAAATCACATGAAGATGGACTCATACATGGATGCATACCTCCTCCTAACAGAGGCAGACACATGAGCTTCTCCTTGCCAGCACACTGGTGCAAGCTGTCTGAATTTCAGAAGGTGCCAATCTCCAGCTCTTTCTACTGTTCAGACACTCTGTTTTATGAACCACAGAGGTGAAATGGTTACCATTTCTGAAGGTCAAAATCTCTGCTATTCACTGCTAGCATGTGACATGTCTTCTCTCCTGATGGCTGCAGCATGTGTCTGAATGGATGTGGCACAAGGTAGAAGCATGAGCCCCTAACCCTTGTTCTGTTTCTTACTTGCTGGATGGTCTGGGGCAAGTCACTTCAATCTTCTGTGCCTCAAGTTCCCCATATGTGAACTGGTGTTAGTAATACCTCTTCAAAGTCTGTGGAAATGGATGACTGAAAAGTTCTACATACTGTAGGCAGTTTATTTCCCCAGCAGTTCTTAAAAATTGCATGGGACACTCTCAAAAATACAAGTCATTTAAAAGAAGTCAGAAAATTTCCAGCAGTTCAGACTCCAAGGAGAAGGAGTAAAGTCCAAACCTAAGAATCTGTCTAGTGAGAATCCGGAGTTTCTCATTTAATTAAAATATAGACAGCTAGCTCAAACTCTACTTCTTACCTCACTGCCTGTGACTAATTCACAAGGGTTCCCTAGCACCCAAACAAGGGAGGATTTTCTGTGAGTAGGAAAAAGAAAAGTTTGAGGGAGGTCTCTCTGGGATCTATAAAAACCATGCATATTACACTCTCAACATGTTCCAAAAACATCAAGATTGAAAAATTGCATTTCAATACAGCCAAGAGTTCAAGTACTATAAAAGCACCATTAAAATGTACATTTGTATTGCATCACTGAGGCAGAGCATCAAAGGATACACATTAGAAATTTACTTCACTGGCTTTAATATAGGCATTGCTATATCCTGGCTACACTAGGACTATCTCTTTATGACTTTGCCTTTACCATCCAAATATATACATGAAGTGCTAGAAGTTGTTTCTGTGGACTGCACAGAAGAACATTGTTCTTAAAAAAATAATAGTGCATACTTTGCATTTGACTGGATAATTACCTACACAATTATGAATGAGTGTGCAATTGTGAAAACTAAAAGATTAGACTTAACATTTGCCAGCACAGGCTTTTGTAGTTGGGCTGAAATGAAAATCTTCTGTTCTGAGGTGAAAAACTATGAAATCTGGATTAAAGGGCATCGTTAATCAACTGCTGATGGTAGTAGTTCTATGGACTCATCAAAAGAAAAAGATAAAAGCACTATTTTGGGGACGCATTACACATCTGCTGTTGTGCACACAACACTGAAAACCTGGAAATAAATCATTGGATCTGCTTTTTCTTATGGGAAAAACTTTGAACCAGGATTTTCAAGCACACAAAATATCTCTGATAGTCACTGCAGTACTACATCCTGTTATGTCCAAGTTATTTTCACTAGAATTTCCTACAAAACTGAAGCCTATGTGATCATTCATTTTTTGTTCACCTGTGTATTCATTCCATCCATTTCTTAATGATATTTCCAACCAGTTTCTAACACTGGTAGACTTGTGAAAGACAGCCAAATTCTTCCTTTTTCTTCCTGAAAATAGACAGATGCATAGAGATGCTATCAGAGTCCTGGCTCTGAGAAAACTTGCAGTTGTGAGTTCAAGATATGAGAGAAGCCTCATGGGAGAAATCCCTTATATAAACACCCCACTGATGGGAAAAGCTTTGCCTGGGGCTCACATCCTCTTAGATAGTGAAAGTCAATCACCCATGAGACAAAAAACTATAGGAAACCAGGCTTCATTAGTTCTGCTGCCACAAAATTTACTTGTTAAACAAAATGGCTATTCCAGGATTTCTGAAGAAGAGCACTGTAATGTAGGCATGCGCAAGTCTGGAATTTTTTTCCTTTTTCACTAAGTACTTCTGTTTAATAAGCTGTAAGTTGTGTGCCTAACTCACCAAAATGTACAGTCTCACTGCCATCAATAGCAAGACAAACTGGTGACCTATGAAACACATGAGAGTTGAGCAAAGGTTTGCACAAACAAACCATGACACAAATCTACTGAGAACAACAAAGAATGAACAATTTAAACTACTTGCCTACTTTGCCAACACATGATGCCTGATTTTTAACAAGTAAATCTTTAGCAGAACATGGAGGGGAAAAAACAATTTAAAGAGCCTGAAAGCAAGCTGTTTAGAATTTTCTTTCAGCAGAATATAGTTTCCTACATTTTCAGCAGTGGTTTTGCATGCCAAAATTTCTGAAACAAGATTTAATTATCAGAGAGCAAACTTTGAAAACATCGATAAAAACCTCCAAGCCTATTTTGATGTCTCATAGCTGGTCAACTCAGAAATGCAGTGTACAAAATATTTAACTTTTATTTCTAATCGAGTGTTGTGAGTATACTTTTTCACTTCTTGGAATTCTTACTTTGTTTGGGAGAGAAGGAAATTTAGTCACAAAAGTCCCTCTGTGCTCTTGATGATTGGCATTCTTCAAACACTAAAGCAAATTACAAAACTGTAATAATCTCTCCTTCAAATTCTGGATTTCACACATACACATACAAAATACACTCAACATCCTGGAAAGCTTCTGCTATTGTGATTGCACCAACATTCACAAAACAACCTGGAGACTTGGGCCAGGGTCAAAAAATTGGATCTTTTCTGCTCTCCCGTATGAACAGTCTGAAAAAGTAAGGCTCAGCAGCCTTCTTCCCTGGTGGTCTGTTAGTATGGATATATACTGGTTTATATTTTTCAGGTCTGTTTCAGGAAGCAGGCTACAGACTTTAAAGAAAAACAACCCAAACTGACCTCAAACCTAGTGGACAACCACCATAAACCTCATCAGACTCTAGCTCAAAAGCCTCAGAAAATGGAGAGGGTGAATATGACCACAGTCCCACATATGAAATATTCACATTGGTATGGACAGAGATCCACTCACTGGGTCTGGAGAGCAATTGCTTGAAAGATTTACTAATTGTCCCACACCTCTTATTTTTTCATCCTTTTCTTATATTTTTTTGTTTTCCTTCACGAAGAAAGTATAGTCTGTGAGGGTCTGCAGTCACACAAATCAAAAGTTCCTCAATTTAGTCCCTAGTCTATATTGTTCCCAGTTAGTAGGTTGACAGGAAAACACTTCATGGCTGTAGCCAGATTAATACTGCTGTAGATTAATATTTTCCTTACCCTTCTTAAGCCTCACTTAAACCAAGTCTTTATCTTTACTCTTTTAAATCCTCTTTGTTTCTCCCAGACCTTTTAAAGTAAAATCCCCGTAATCTTTCTCTTTGCACCTTAAAAGTTGATTCAGTTTGCTACCTCCACCATTTCCAGTTTATTCCCTTACCATGAGAGCTGCTTTATATGTCTTCTCACAACTTCTTCATGCCCAATTTTCAGTTCTCTCCACCCAGGTTTTAAATGACTGGAGCACCAACAGAATGCAGTACATGAGCTACAAGAAACACTGATAGTGGTAAAACACTGAGAATTCCTAATGAAAGAAATACCTGCTGATTTTTTCTAGCTTGGCATGCCATAACTACTCTCTGCCTCACAGAATGTTCTGCCCCATAAGCAAATTTCCATGTCCTGTGCAGAGCTGACTGGTACTGCTTCAATTAAATGCAATTTTCCATTGAATGGAGATCTCTAGATAGGGGATTTTACCATGGTTCTCTTGAATCCCAGACAATTACAGATTCTTAGATGATATATACGTCTCTCTTCAGTGTTTACAGATTATTCATCAAGCCATTTTGCAATTTTTTTTTTACATTGTTTCCTTTTTTCCAGTACCTTTGGTGAATTGCATTGATATATTCCCTAATAAATCTTTGTCTGTAACTCAGTGGTTGAATCACCAACCCTGGAGATATTTAATAGATGTGTAGACAGGGCATTTATTAGGGCCATGATTTAGTGGTGGACTTGGCAGTGCTGGGTTAATGGTTGGATTTGATCATCTTAAGGGTCTTTTCAAACCTAAATGCTTATGTGCTTGTAAATGGTTAACTAACACCAGAACCCTCACCACCTAAACTCTGTGGCAATTAAGCATCACTACTTTAAGTCCCTTTACCATTTTTTATATCATATTGATGCATACGTTCAAGCTGATTTCAGAATTTTTACACTGCATATTCCATGATCCTCTACTGATTTAGTTGTTATGTAAAAATAACAGAGTCAAATGTGATGAGGTCTGTTAGTGACATAAACAAGGGCTATGACTGGAATGGCAATAAGCTATATGTAGGCATATGCTCATTGAAAAGAGAAATGATCCACTAGAGTCCGGCATCCTGTGAAACACAAATTAAGGCAGTAAGTGCTCCAATGCAGATATCTGATCCTGCACATTCCAGCCTATCTGGGACCTTGATCCTCTGATTCTCCCCTCTCCTCCCATCTCTGTAAATAACATTTCTTATTATGAACTACCCCACATCTGGCAGAGGATTGCTTATGCCAAGCTGAACTACACCCTTCCCCTGGGGAATAAGGTCAGGAATCATGATAAACACAGCAGTATAGGAATTTCACACCTTATAAAATTTTTGTTTACAAGTAATAGCAGTGATTACTCAAAAAAATCTCAGAAAAAAAAGATGAAAAAAAGTTAATCAGATATGTAGACACAGTAATTAGGTTGTAGCCACTACCAGTTATCAATTTACCCAACAGTCTGTGTCTTTCTTTATTCTTCTGCTTTTTCTCTAAGAAAGCAAATGCCCTGCAGTCCTAACTGAGAGGAGAAATATAATTTAAATACCCTGCCCATGCAGCACAGAGCCCTGATTGAGTTCCTTTCCTTATTCCCCGGAAAGAAAAAAACCAAGAGGGTGCCTTCTGGAATATATTTATTTTGCTTACTAGCTTGAGACTAGTGAGATTTGGAGACTATCCAAATTATCCACTCTTGTAGCCTTCCCTTAATGCAATTGCTCCAAGCATAATCCCACTGGGAGCAGGCTGCCGGAAGACATTCAACACTTGTGAGCTTCTGCATCCTTTCTATGTGTGGTATGGATGGCCAACCACACAGAAGCACCAGAGACACCATCTGGGAAGAGGTGAAGAGCAGCTTCCTCAGCCTGAATGTTCTGAATGGGCAGAGATCTAGGGCAGGTGACCTGCGGCACACACAGCCATGGCAGAGAAGTACCTGCTTGGTCACACTTCCAGCCTGGAGCTGACACTTCTCAGCTGAGATGGAAGGACCTTGGTGCCACCAAAAAACCTGCTGCAGTGTCCCCAGCCTACAGTGTGTTTCTCTCCACTCCAGTTTATTTGCAAGTATCACCATACTTAAAGTGGGAAGTTGACTATTTTCTATCTTCCCCATACAGGCGCTCTCCCCCAGTGCATGGCCACAAACAACACACACAAACTCCCTCAAGCCCTGGAAGCCAGAGTGCACCACACCTGAGTTACAGTGATCCTTGCAGAGTGCCATCAGCTGCACAAGGTTGGACAGGGAAGGTTTGACACGCCAAAAACCAATCTCTTTCTCTCACTCAGAGTTTTGGCAACAAAGACTACTTCATGGCTCAGGCTTTCTACATTTAGAAAACTCTCTCCCATGCTGAAAACACCACTCAGGGACTTTCCAGACCCTTCAAAGCTATTGGAAACGGCAACACCACGTGTCCTCCTCCACTCTCATCAGAGAGTTATTTAGGAGTTAGTTCCTCTGGGTTCATCTTAAAAATACTCAGAGCACAAAAATAAGTCAGGCCTGAAGGTCAATTAAATTGAAATCTTCCAAACAGTGTTAGAAGTGCCCCACTAGATGCAGCTAAGAGTAAGGACTGGAATTTATTTCCCAACACCTTTCATATAGCTCAGTTAGTACCATGCCAATATCAAGGGGGAGACAGAGAAATATTCCAGAGAGTTAGATTTTGCAACCCTCTTCCTTTCTGTGTAGAAATGTGGACAGACTGACAGAAATGGTGGCAGCGTGCCCATCACAAGGTTGTGTTCCATGACCAGGGACACATAAAATGGGGTTACAGAAGACAACAGCTACACCTTCCTTTGCCAGTCAGCCACAGGATGAGTCCACGTGCTGTTAAATTTACAGGTTCTTTACAAAGCAGACAGCTATGGCCTGGCTGTCCCACCAGTGCTGTCAGCTGTAGCTGGAATATAGCACATGGGGGACTGCAGGCATGCATGAATTTTGGATTTCTATTTCTTCCTGCAAATTAAACCCTTTTACGGTTATATTTCTCTAAAGATATTTGAGCCATTAATGTATGTTCTGTGCAGCTGCATATATATGCATGTTCTTTGACTGTATATAGAAGTTACAGCTGCTATATTCACCATCTGCTATATTCTCAGAAAAGTGTAGTATATAAAAAAAACATTAAGGTGGAGATAGGAGCTGACTAAATGAATGCAGAAGATTAAAATCCTTCTTCAGGGGCAGAAGAAAGCAGTTAATTTTAGTGGTTACTACTTACTAGCAAGTTTGATTACTTGATGGTTCCCATCTCTTTACCCTTTCCTGTTTAATTATTCTCCCTTATCAGTCATTTGAAGACTAAAACCTTCAGCCTGGCTTAATTCAGTCCTGTCCTCTTTTATGTTTTCTTGTCAAGACTGCTGTTATCTACTACTTCTTCCATCTGTGGCTTATTTTTCTGTCAGGGCAACAAGCTTCTCTTTGTCAGCTCCCCAAGGTCACTTCTGGGACATCTTCCATATGTACAACTACATATAAAGCCAATGGGTTTAAGGTCACCTGCAAAGCCCTTTGCTTTTTACAAGGCCTTACCTCATATCTCCTCCAGCTGCTCAGAGGAGTTCACAGTAATTTGTACA
Organism: Ploceus nigricollis; assembly: GCA_013399945.1. NCBI lineage: Eukaryota > Metazoa > Chordata > Aves > Passeriformes > Ploceidae > Ploceus > Ploceus nigricollis. The sequence continues at coordinate 72,420 of VXBC01001712.1, read as the reverse complement.
TAAAATGAATGTACTAGAAACTGACGTTCTTATTCCTCTGCCTATTTGGCAATCCTCGGGCTGTGGTTTTCCTGGAGTAGGAACTGTATTCTTCAGCTATGTCTAGACTGGTCAAACTAACAATGTCTGAGCACGGACTCACCCCAGTCACCCACCCAGCTGAATTGGTAGAATGGCCTCTGGCATGGTTTTGCCTGAGGCCAGCTAACTCTCTTCCAAGCATTATGTGGGCACAGTTCAAGTTTGGACATTAAGATGGGCCATGGACCATTCCCAGCTGAGTCCCATGTTTGGGGGAGAGAAGTGTTTCTCTGTGTGGATGTGAACTCTGCCATGCCATCATGGAGCAGGCTGACATCCTACCAGACGTTCCTGTAATTCCCAGCTCTTGCAACAGGGACTGCTTGGGATGTGTGCATGCCCATGCCTGGGGGATCTCAGCCGTGACTGAGATCTCAGCTTGCTGCCTGAACCTCAGTGACTAAACAATGGCTTTATTTTTCCATTCCTAAGATTTTATGAGTGCATAAGAAAATATTTTCCTTTCCCCGCCCCCCTCACATTACTTGAGTATCCCTTTCTTAAGGCACAGAGGCACTTCACTTAACACTTCAATGAGAAAACCCAATTCCAATCTCCCTTTCATTTGGGAGAAGCTAAGAAAAAGGATCAGAAGTCTCTGCACTCCCATTCTCCTCCTTGAGCCATCTGCCTTACCTTTGCTGACTCAAGGGTTAACAGGGAGTAGCCAACTCTGCCAGGGACTTTCTGTCCAAACTCTGCCTGTGAAACTTGTGGGTTCCTCTTCAGGGACTACGCTGGAGCAGTGGGACCTGGAGAGATTTCCCAATTTTCCTGATTCCAGAAAAGCCGTGCTGCAGGGGAAAGGAGGGTTCTGAGGAGGTACACAGCTTCTCAAAGAGCATACTGAAAACAAGACAGCTGTTAATGAGTTGCAGCAGGGAAGGCTAATGTGTGAGGTGGTGATTGAAGGCAAGGAAGATGCAACAGAACCAGCAGCTGCAAAATTTGCACTATTCCGAGGGTGTTCCCATGATGCTGGAGGGAGCAGGGTGTCAAAGGTCCCCTTCATGTCACTGCAGATAAAAGCTGTTATTCCTTCCTGTAAGGCCCCTCTCAGAGCCCAGGGAAGAGAAGGAAAGATAAATAGGAAGCTGGGAGGCCATTATCTGTCTCTTATGGATCCTTAGAAAGAAGAATTTGGTGGCAGAAGCCACAAGTAAGAAAGGAGAAAAGACAAGCAAGAATGGCTGTGCATGTCCCCTGCTGTCAACAACACACACTTATATCTCAATGCCTTTCTTGGGCATCAAAATGCTGGAAGGCAAAGGAAAAGACTGATGCCTGGAAAAGTGGGCATCTTGTTCCTTGCATGGTTCTGACAATAGCTCATGGAGGTTTCCCTGCTACTGTGGCTTAGAGGCAAAAAAAGCAAACAGGGACAAGGAGAGTGTGTGCATATTCTTATCTAGATTTTGTTCATAAATGAGAAAAGTCTGAAGAATAATTCAAATCTCTCTTAACTGAGATTCTTAGTGAGAGCATTGCTACATCATCCTTTCCAACCACAGGCACAGAGCTGAGCCCTGAGATCTTCCAACCCCCATCTCCTAAACCCTCCCACCCCATGGCTGCACTGCTGTCAATATTCACGAGCGAGACTTATAAAACAATTTTATACCCATGTCCCCATTCTGCCACAATTAAACACCATCTCCAGAGCTGTTCTGAGATCACTGATGGTATCAAGAGCAAATGGGACAGTAATTTGTAAAGACATGTTAGCATTGTTCGCCTTTAAAAGGCACAAACCCACACATTTACGTGCCCTTGCACACACACAATTTTGCCAAGCATTACAGCCAATGTTATTTTTAAGCTTCTGTCAAATAGATGCATGACTGTAGTGGGGATTTTATATGTTTAAAATGTCTTGTGTGATTTCAGATATTTTCCTCTTAAATCTCTACTTTTTAAAAAAATTATTTTTCCAAACAGGTTTTGAAATACTCACAAAGCCTAAACACATTTAAGCTTGCAGAAAGGCACATTTAAGGCTGACAAAACTAAGTTTAAGTAAGTTTGAAGAATCACTACTTTTTCAAGGATACTGCTCTTACTATAGTGCTGGGTTTTGGCCTGATAAATCTACACGCACACAGAGGTAACTTTTCTCCACCGCATCCAACGAGAATATGCAAACAAATCAGGCTCACATGCAGAACAAGTTATGAGAGCTACTGTTTTAAACTGAGAGGCTTCAGTTTTAGGAAGCATTCTTTACACTACAAATCCTCAAGTGAGTAGAAAGGCTGTTTCACCGAGTTTCTCAGGGGAAGTTCATGGCCTCTGCATTTGACAGATCAAAATAACACTGCTGCTCCATTCCTGAAGTGGTGATGCAATATTTTCACTAGAACTCTCAGAGAGAAAGTCTGAAGAAAAAAACCAAAACACCCTAGATTAAATTTCAGTGACAATAAATCAAGGCATGAATGCTTGAAACAACTCAAATGCAATTGCTTGTCTGCACAGATACCACCTTGCCATCCCACAATACAAATCCCATTTACTTTCACTGATGCAGAACCTTGCTGTAGAAATGTCATTACAGCAAGAAGCAGGATAAGGGAGGATATCAGGTTTTCCTTTGGATTTATGCCTTGGAAGGTAAGCATATCTGCACTACATCCAAAACACGTGCAGGTAGGATGTGACAACACATCCCAGTTGTGTTCACTATTGCCACAGTAAGCTACCTTCATTGCTGTCCCAATACTTTCACAAGAAGTAGACTTGTACGAAAAAAAAAATAATTTGCAATGTGCAAAATAATTCGTAATGTGCAAAGTAATTTGTACATTGTAGTACGAATGTATGAGAAAATATCCAGAAAAGATCTAAATACCTTCCGAAGTTCCTTGGCTCAGTTCCCCAAGCTTCCCCATGTGGCATCAAACTGACCACTCAGTTAAAGGCATTGCCAGCAAAACAACACAGGATTCAACTGCTTTTAGAAAAAAAAACTGCAAAACTTTCCTTTTAGAAACCAAACCAACAAACAAATAATCTCACCATGGTATTCACAAAAGGGTGTATTTTTCATTCAGTTAAACCTCATGGAAATAATAAAACCTTAACCAGAAACCCTAAAATTTAGCCTCAGGCAGAATGCTTGAAAGAGCATAAATCAAAAGCTCCCATGATATCCACAAGAGACTTGGTTATAGCCAGTGATGTTATGCAGCAGGCACTCAAACACTGCAGTAGCAGGTGGGAGCATTCATGTGCAGGAATGATAAACTAGGAAAAAACCCCACAGTTCCAGACATGTCACCTTGCGAAGCAGAACATTCCAGAATGCTTTGCTTTGCCTCGAGGTGGAGGGAGGATCACTACAAACAGGAGACATGTGTGCTTGTGTGTTCTAAGAGTGGTCTGCAATACCTGCAGTAAGTTAGGCAGTTGGTGTAACCCAATCAAAGCAGAAAACTCTTGGTTTTATCCAAGAGCATGACACATTTAAGAGTATAATAGACACAAGATACGGAGGAAACAGGATAAGCAAAGGTTTAACCTCAGACTGAATCTTCACCCAAGATTTCAGGAAACATGGAAAAATCCTACCTACTTCAGTGCCAATCTTCTTGATTAATAGCTTGCCAGAAGTTTGCTATGTCCTGATTTGGAACATATCAGAATCTGTATTTGACAACTCTTTCTGTAGTGAAACAGCACGTGCAGGCAGCAGCGAGCATCTCACTGCCTGTGCCACCTCTGAATGTTGTCCTAACACTGCGTGTCCTTGGTACTACCACCGCTTCATTTCATTTTATGGACTTCACTTCTCACACTGTTTCCACGGCCAGTTACTTTTTTCTCCTTCCTCCATTAATTTATAAATTAGACAGGACTCAATTTAAAGTTCTGTTTGGAACCGTGTAAGTTATTCTACATAAATTCTTTACAACTGGCTTTATGCACCTATCAGCTTTCTTAGAGATAAAAAAGGGCAGTAAAAGCCCTTGTGAAGTACAGACCAAATGCAAGACATACTTCAGCTACAAAAAACCCTTCTCTGCTTAGCATGACAATAAATTAAGACTACAAAAATTATCTGATTTAGTAGCTTGCCAAGCTTATGAATTACTTGTCTGTTTTTCACTTGCAAACCGAAAATGCAGACTGCTTGACGCTGTGTTCACTATGCCTGGCTTTAGGACTGCATAGAATTTACAGTCAAATAAAAAATCTCCCTAACAGGAGGTGATAGCATTGACAATAGCAAAACCTGAACCATGGAAGACAGACTGCTATAAATAAAACAAGGAAAAAAGTTGCAGGTAACTCTGGAGCATCCCCTGACAGACAACCCCTCAGACCACATGGGCTGTCACAAGTCCTGCAGTACGCTGGTGTTTGTGCCTGAAGTTGGTTCTTTTAACTTCGGGCTGTTGCCAAAGCGTGACTTACTTTTCTCTCCAGCTGCATCTGTTACTTCTGGTTGGTCTGCCGTCTCCCTCTGGCAATGTAGGGTCTGCTTATTCACTGCCCCAACTTTCACTAAGGAAAGACTTGTGCTTTCCTGTCTGATGAAGAGTGCTAATCTTTTTTCCCTTGTTTCAGCAGTTCCACAAGGACCATCATCACCATCTCTGGGCTGCTGTTCTTCCTCCACAGTCTGAGTTTTCTGGCAAAAACTCATGGTGCTCTTAAGTCCCCTAAAACATAAAGGTCCTTGCCCTCTGTCTCATCCCCAAGGGGCTCAGCCAAAACAGAGGGGGAAAATGCCCTTTTCCCGCTCCTTCAAGCAACACTTACCTCACTACAGATTAAATTTTTGATGCTGCTGCCAGCTACTTTCTACAATAATTGCAATCTTAAGGTCCTTGCTAGCATCTTTCCTATTAAGACCTCATAGACAAATGTTAAAGAAGCAAGGAAGAGCTTTTACAGGGAGGGGATGGTAAGATAGTACTGCTGGAAAGGGACAAAATGAAATTGCTGTGAGGCAGAAGCACACGAAGAACTATAAAAATTAGGAGTGCTTTTCCAGGGACCAAAAAGTCTCAAAACTGGCAGAAGGCTGAGAAATCACAAAGATGGGCAAGTCAGGTTTGTGCCAGAAAGGGTGGAGAAAGAAACACAAAGGTAGTTTCCATGCTTGTAGGATCACCATTCCAGTGAGCAGAAACTGAAAAGCAGTTCCTAAGGGGGAAAAATCCTTGGAAGTGGATGTAATGATTGCACTTAAGACAGAAAGAATATGATTCTCATCTAGAGATGACAGTGCAAAAGAGATGAATTGTAGGGGTTAACTTCTAAAAGCAACTTAAAAAATGTAGCTGCTTCACTCAGCAGTGATATCATTAATCGGCTAACTTGCAGTTTTGAAGATCTTCATGCTGTTAAACCCAGTTTTCCATTGCATGGCTCTTGGCTGGTACTTCTTTGCCTGGTCTGTTACAGATTTTTGGCCAAGAACTCTTGTAGTTGACTCACAGGTCACTGAGGTGTAAAATAAACAGGAAAAAAATTGAGAAGGGACATATGACATCACTGGTGATGAAAAGGTTCTTGGTGTGTTCTGAGAAAACATTCAGGTCAGAGTAAACTAGAAACAGAAAAATGGACATTCATACTTAGGCTAATTTGGGAAACAGTTCTATAAAGAAAGCAGTTATTTAACATAGATTTTTAATCCTAAACCACTCTGTTGTTGCAGAGGATCATTTTAGCTTTATATCAGTATTAGGAGATTAAATTTGTAATAAGCCTTTCATGTAACTCAGCAGAGAAGAGAAGCAATTACTTGACTTGGCATCCTTGTCTTGATCAAGAAAGAGAGCCTGAATCCACAAACTTACTTTTCTTGCCTTAACAAGGGAATCAAAAGTGCAAAGGAAAATGGGTGAGTGAAAGGACAAATGCTATAAAAATAGTAAAACAAACCAAACCAAAATGTCCAACAAGGTAGCTGCTGCTGACAGCTTTCTTTGTTTAAAGAGCAGAAACAAATTCACTTTAGCTACACCATATAAGCTGCTCCCAAAAGCAAGGTTGTCTCCATTTTCAGTAAGGATAACTCTTGTATTAGTGTAGCTGAAGGATTAGTAGAAATGTTTATCTAATGAATGCAACTACTATATTTGAGCACATGCCTGAATAAGCTACTGGTTGATTGAAACCTATCTATTTTTAAGTACTCGTGAATGCTGCAAAAACTTGCCCTACTGCAGTATTACACTGGGTTTTCTGTAAATGTAAACATTTTATTGCCAGTAACTTGTGAAATTCACCTTATTTGCAATTCTTATGTCTGAAACACATCATGTAAAATGTACAGGAATGACTTTCCTACATCCAGTCTCATTTCCAGTCTCTGGAAATGGAAATCTGGAAATTTCCAGTCTCTCTCAGCTTTCAAGAGATGTACCTTTCTGTAAATGTACCTCTTACACCTTCAGAATAAGTAACTGTTTCTGTAAAAGACACAAGATTCTATACATGTGTGTATGTGCTTGTTTATACAGGTACACGTATAGGCTTACAAATATATAGACACAATATAAACAAAAAATTAAAATAATTTTTTGAAATAATTTTTGAAACACAAAGCACTTAGCTGGAGTAATCACACTGAAATCAACTCCATACAGTTGATGGCAACCTCTTCTTTACAGTAATATATTTCCTATCAAATTCCAGTTTATTTTTAATTTCAGAGAACCCAGATTGTACCCTATCAGCTGTTACCTTTCCCCTATTTTGTATGCACTTCTGATACAGAGCTCTGCATGAATGCAGATGAAGAAAAAATTAGGTACTTGTATATTACTGTAATTTGTATTCCTCTGGAAATAGAATGAGTTTCTTTAGCTTCCTTTTATCTCCTGAAATACATTAAGTCCATCGGTACTGTCAGTCACTTATATTGAGACAGAAATACTGAACAGAAGAGCTAAGTCAAAATAATTTCAAAGAGACTTTACAGCTTCTCTAAAGTAGGGTACAATTAATACCTAGGCTTCTTTTCTGTCTTATTTATTTTGAAGAGGTATAGTTTTAACCAATGTATGTACACAGCCAAAAGCTGATCTTGTAAATGTGTCCTCTGTATTTGATATAAATCATACACGATTTTTAGAACTGAAAAATTATTCAAAGCTTTATTTCTTTCCATAGTTTTAGCACAGAGCTCTGCATGAATGATGGGATGAGAGCTGCCTGCCTTTCTGAATGCACTGATCAGTGTAGTGGAAGAACACTGAGGACAATGTGACATGGAACACAACATTTACTGGCCTGTACTTGGGATGACCTGCCTGAGTCAGTGTGGCCCCACCAACCCCAAGAACATTCACTTCAGCTCATGAGTAATGTCCCAACCCCAAACTTCTAGTACCACACCCAGCCTGACACAGCCCTTTTGGTGAATCAGAAGATCTTCCCTAGGTTCTAACCACCAGGGGCTGAAAATACATCATGTGTTGAACCATATTAGGTCAAAGATATAATAACAAAACCTTTCAGACCACAGAAATTAATTCTTTTTCATACATCATACTTCCTGGCTTATATTCATCGTCAAAACTCTGAGACAGTTGCTTTCCCTGTCTGGGTTGGTAGAAGTTGAATGATCTAGACTCATCTGTTTTACCTCCATGTCACACCACATTAATGGCAGACAGACATCAAAAGGGGGAAACCCTAATACTTCTAAAGTCAGAAAGACAAAAAAGATTGGAAAGTATCCAAAGTTCTACTGTCTACTGTAAGCCATTCCTGCAATGTACTTCTTAATCGAGTCCATGCTACACTAATTAATAATAGGTAGCATGTGCTGTACATAGAGCTTTGAAAATAACAGAGGGGTTACAGAGGTATTTGAAGATGTGACAACTGTATCAGGAAAGGACTGTCCAGTTTTGCTAAACTCTCAAGGATTCTGCAGTTGTCATGAGAGTGATCCAAGTAAGAAGACAGATGCTCCCCATAAGATGGAGAGCTGAAAAGTCTGAGGTCTGTTTAGGAAATGATTCTTCCTCTTTCAATACTAGCCAGGTTTTTTTTGACAGCCAGAGCTTTTACAGAGACATTGTCTTCATGACAATGGTCTCCTAAAGCTATTCTGAACCAAATGCTGCTGGCATGAACACAGAAAATCAGTACCACACAAAACTGACATGCTTTTTGTGTCTGGAAAGTTTTAAAAGGCCTGTGATGATCTCCAAAGAAACTCAAAATATGGGATTACCTTGTACCTGAGGAAGATGAAAACACCACCAATACATGGGAAGAGGTAGCAAGTACATACCTGGTAGAGAGATTTATGTGTTCAGTCTCATGGATAAAGTGATTGAGGTCTTCTGGCATCATCTGCTCTGAAAAGCCAGACTCCTTAATGATGAGCCAGCTCCTGCCTTGCCATCTTTCACACCATGTATATTGTCTGTACGCATTTCAGTTGTGTATTTATAAGTCTCTGCAGACATCTCCCCTCTACTAATTACTTGTGACAGGAAAACTGATGTGCTGTCATAACACTAGTCAGCCCCCTCTACAGGAACACCCGGTCTGCTGTCACCAGGCTTTCCCTGTACTAGGTGAAAGACAAAGCTGCTTACATTCCATGCATCTACTAAGACAGGGAGGCACAAATGGGGAAAAGATCTGTGCTGAGAAAACATGTGAAGCACTGTAAGGAAGAGACACTGAAAGAGCAGAATGACTTTTTCACTTGACCACCTTAGGCAAAGAAACAGGAAGAATTTTCAAAAGAACAAAATCAAAGGGAAAAGGACTTGAAGGCTTTTTCACAGACTCTTCTAATATTCCACATGAAGTGTTAACTTCCCATCTATCTTTTTTAAATGGTTGGCAGAAACCATTACACAAAAAAAGAATCTGGCTTCATGTTCTCCATCGTCAAAGTGCACCTATAAGTGTCTCAGGTAGACTCAATAGAATTATTGTCTTTTAAATCAAGGCAACAGAATTCAAATCTCAGGTTTTCAAGTTAATCATGGGATATAATTCTGGTTTAAAATTTGCCATAAGATTACTACAAAATTTCAAGATTTTTCTGCCACTACACCTAAACCCTTTCTTCCTAAAAAACTTAGTGCTGGGAACAAAATAATAGTTTTAAAGATACTTTCTTTTCCTTCGTGAATAAGGTTAAGTCACATCAAAACATAAAGACATATCAAAAAGATGGTAGTGGTGCCAGTCTGTCACAAAAGTCTCAGCCCTTTTCTTTTTTCAGTCGGTGGACTCATTACATGTGTGAGCAAAATGGAAGTTGCTAAAGCAAATTCCCTCTGCCGAAACTTATATTGTCTCCTCTCTTTCTGGGCAGTTTCAACAAAGAGGTGTTTTGGAGGCAGCTGTCCTTCACTAGCAGGTAAACCTATTACAAAGATGGCAATTTCTGTGGGAACTTCATGTTTAAATACTGTCAACAAATAATTTATTCTCCATTCTAAGAAGCCTTACAAAGATGTGCAGACTGACAATTGTGTCAAGATGGTTTACCTCTTCATGCACCAAAATAACATGCATGTACTGCTGCTTCAAATCAAAGTAATTGTTTGGTTTACTTGTACGTTCTTCTGGCTTTCTCTTCAAGGAGAAAATTCTTACCATTCAGCAACAGATCATACCACAGATGGTACAAAGCCAGAATATAGATAATCACATCATTCTCATAGGGAGGAGCAAGCCAAAACCATACATGTGAGGGAATTATTTCACATGGGTTTCAGGAAAACCCTGAAAAAAATCTTTTTTTAAGAAGAGCAGTAACAAAGATGCTGGAAAATGAAACCATGCAAAATAGTCTAGATGAAAATAAGACACTTGGGCCTAGTCAGATGTAAGTATTTTAGATTAGACTGCAGATTCATTGCTGCCTCAGTGGGGGAAATGCCCCTGCCTATAAAAAGCCCAAATGAAGTACCAGTCTATTGCCCATAGGACACAAGTTATGCATATTGAACAAACCAATACTGCTTTAAGTAATAACTGCTTGCAAATCCTAATCTGACAAACAGCCTTCTACTTTAACTGTATTACCTGAAGAACAAAAAAGACTAAATTCTTGCTCTCAGGACCCCACTCCCACCCTGTAAGCAATTAACACTGAATTAAAATGGGAAATTGGCTGGGCTCAGCTCCCACCTCTGCTGCTTGCTTCTTCATCTCCTCCAGACTAGCACCTCCCCTGCTCTCCCACCTGGGTGAGGCATCCTCCAGCAACCCAGCACCAAGATGGATGAAGCAGGCAGAACTAATCCTCCATCATCACCTTACAAACATCAGCAGCTCTATTCCAGGAAATCTGGGGCTGAAGAACCAAAACATGCAACTTTGTATGACAGTGGGACTAGGTAAGAAAGAATCTTACAAGGCAGCCGGAACTTTGAAAAAAGCTGACTACGAGAACAGCACTGTAGAGAAATGTGTTTATTGAGGGTGTTGTTGCCTGAGAATTGTTACCATTTCATCAGCAAAAGTAGTGGCGAAAGAAACACGTCATTATCGTCATCCCATCCCAAAATTTGGTCCATATGTCAGCACTGGTCTCTCAGCTGGTTGCTCAGCTCCTGAAGTTCAGCAATCGTGTTGTCCATAGCTGTCACCTCATCAGCTATCTCACTGTGAACCTCATTACTTGTTACATCTATGAAAAGTTGCTGCACAACAAAAAGAAATACTTGTAAGTACTTTATAAATAAATACCTTTAAAAGATACGTACAGTTTCTCTTTAAGGGGAGAGACACAATACAGGAAGCTCATCATCTCTATACTGCTTTTCATAATTTTGTAAACTATGATGGTATCTCTCTCAAAGAAAAAGCCATTTTGTGGCTAATAAACAGAAGTTATACACACACACATATAGACATACATCCTGCATATAGACCTGAAATCTGTGCCACAAACCTGATATTGTGCCAAAAGGGTCAAATCCTCCTGTGGATGTGGGGCTTCTGCTCTGACCTTACTGCCTATGCTGACTCCTGATTCCATTGAAAGTAAAGGAATTTTTCATGAAACTCAAATTAGAAGAGCATCTCACATTCTGTCACTGCAGTTTATAAGCCCACCTGCTGATAAATTGGTTGCGAATTTTAATGACCATTTTCCCCAGTGTCATACGCTGTTGCTTCATTTTCTCCAAAACCTCAAAAAAAATTTTTTTCACATTTGATGTCAAGACATGCATGGATGGAGGCATTCACCTGTGTGTAACTAGGTTATACTAGAGAAAACAAAACACTACAGAGTAATAAAGATTGTTCTTAAAGACCGTAAGACATTAATAAAAACAACAAAAAAAGCAGCTAACTTGTGAGCAATCATAATCTTCATCCATTTAATACTGAGGCTGTGAGAGGTACCACAACACAAAAATATGGGGAAGGGGGGACACCCAAACATATGTTTTCCCTTCATTATGTAAAGGGAGAGTGATTCACACTTCACTTGACACAATCATAAAGCCTACTTTTAGAGACAAAAACAAAACAAGAAAAAAAAAGTTGCTCCGGAGTACATCTGTACATCAGTATATCATCAAAACCTAACGGGATAATACAGATATGTATATAAACAAAAATGTGCTTAAAAGGCTTGAACTAAGGTATTCACTGTGCCTCAAAACAATGTTGTCACTGAAATAAAGAATATCTTACACAAAAATAGGAACATATTTGTGCTACAAGCACAGAAACTTTGACTTTCAGCCCAAAAACCTCACATGGGGAGTGTGACAGAAAAATTTAGTTCTTTCTGGTAAGACAGGTAAATAAATCAGGATGATATAATTATTTTCTCTTTTTAAAATTTTTTTTTCTCTACACAGTTAGAGAAAGTTATTCAGCTAGAGACAGACTGGGGAAGTTTCAAGCACCATCACTCTTTGGGCTTTGTGCCCCATGTCTCCCCATAAAAGTGCTCACATTTCATGCATTTACAAATGATGTCAGATCCAAATGATGCATTGGGACAAGGACCAGAAGAATGCCCACTGTGCTATTTGCCACACCATGTACAGAGCCCAGCAAGCTCTGTACAGAAAAGATCCCAGTAGCAACACATTTCTGATCTGCAGCCTTTGGCAGATTGTGGGTGCTTCGTGAGTCTGGCACAACACAGGAGCTCAAACATCAAGAGATGGAGATCCTGGAAGCAGTGACATTGTTTCACCTGTTCTACTGATTTGTTCCAATTGCATGTCCTGACTACAAAATTTTGGAATTTTATCTTTTATTTTATCAGTTACTTTCACTGTTCTTTTATTCCTCCTGAAATATTAACTAGTGAGTCTGCTCTTAGCGCATTTTTAAAGTGCTTTTTCCAGCTGAAATTAAAAATGAAAAAAAAAAATCCCACACTAATATTGACTCACAGGGCAGCAAAATGAGATGCAGTCAAGCTTGGACAGGCATAAACAGTGCTAAACTGTTTGTGCATAGGATCTGACAGATGACTGAGTTTTTAAACTACAAAATACTTTGAACATTCAATATGACTTCAAATTCAAAGTAAGATGGCATCTTGGAAGGGATGCAAAACCAGTGAGTCCACATAAAATGCTTCATTTCTAATATGACAGTTTTCTCAGAAGTACCATAAAACCATTAGCTGCCAATAATATAGATGTTCATTTAATTAGTGCCTTTGGAACTTAAAATATAATTTACCAGACTCATACACTCTTAATCTCTCAGATAATTCATGATCTTTCACAATATAAACTACCTGTACTTGTATTCATATAATTTATGTCATTTAGTGCTTTCTCTACAGTAATACTCAGTCTATGCACCTTTTTTAAAGAAAACACAACCATATTTTGTGAGTAACAGCAAAACATATGTTGTCTCTTTTTTCAACACATTTGGAAGTCTTACCTATGCCTGTATCTAAAAGCTGAGTTACAGATCCAGCTCGTGTTTGCTTATGCAACTTTCCTAGACTTTTATCCTTAAAATTAAAGGACTTAAGAGAAAATGAGCCAAGTTTAGCATACTGATGACAAAGCAACACTTTGTAATAACACAAGCACACATCATAAAACTTCAGCTCTGTGATTCACAGTTGTTAACTCCACAGGCAGGAAGAATCCCTCTTTAAGACAAGATATGTATTTTAACAAAAAAAAGTATGATTCAAATACGATGACTTTTTCAAGTAATTGATATCTAAATTGGTAGGGTATCCACAAAAACCAGATTAAAAATTAGCTCTGTCTTACAATAAATAACTCTTTTTAAAACACTTCAAGTGATGCAAAGCAATCTTGACACATCTGGGTCTTTTCCGCAGGTTTAGATCCATTTTTTCTGAGACTGCCCAGTTTATCCCATGACTACTCACATTAAAAACAGGTCTTTGAAATGACTGATTGCTTTCAAACCTTCAAATCTGTTTGATCAATATTTTAAGTAAAGTTCTACCTTACTCTAAAATGTCAATGCTGTCTCTTAGACTAGTATTGCAGTCAAAGCCTAGCAGGAAGAAGGGAAATAAAAGTTTACTTAAAACTGGAATCCTCAACAGCATAAAGATGAACATCATCTGATGACGCACTGCGACAGGCAGGTATTATTTGATCTATAATTCATTCAAAACAGAGAAATTCTGGCAACAGAACAAAGATTCCTAGCTTTCAAACAAAAATTCCTACATTTCAAACATTCCTACCTTTGCCTTGGATGACAAGCCACGTAAGTTGAGCCGAGCTGAAGAAAGTATCTGCAAAGCTTCTTGACAATTAGATTTGTTCTTGCTGCATTTTATCGCCACTAGAATCCAAACACAGAAAGACCCCAAAACAAAAAAGCATTACAACTCTAGCAATAATCTTTAAACAAAAACATTTAATTAAAGATCTTGATACCCTCCACAGACAATTTTAAATGTAATATTCCCCCCAAAAAACCAAAAAGTAAAAAAAAAAGCCAAGTAATTTTGAGAAGATAACTCTAAACACAACAGGTATCTGTATCCTTCTAAAACATAAGTATCACAGAACAGGGAATAATCTCAGTAAGTTTCATTCATTTCCTGACTAGCATACTCAATCAAACAATTTATGTGATGATCTGAGGACTGAGATGAACTGCAGATGCATTTTCACTTGCTTTATGAAGTTGCTAGATCATAAAATTAATTGATTCCATGTTTACCAGTGATATGTTTACTGACTCACCCTACACAATTTCTGCCTCATTCCAAGTATATTTTTGTATGCAGTATCAGGATGATACTCTCTGTTACAGGACTCCTAGTAGTAGGTATAAATACAATAGGAAAAGCAGAGTATTATTTTGCCACTAAGCTTAATAAATATTTGTTACACTCTTCATGAAAAATAAAAGGTAGAACATACCATGTGCAATCTCTATGGCTCCTTTCACCACTTCCTTAAAAGAAGAAACATCTTTCTCCCAATCAGTTGATTGAATTTCACATTTATGTGCCTTAGTGAGATACTGCAGTGACTGCAAGGAGGAAAATAAAATTATTAGTATGTCAGAAAATCAAGTAGGAAACTAAATTAGTTTTAAGTATCTACAAAATTAGTGGTGAATCCAGAAAATGAATCTATCTTTAGTATCCTTGATTTCCTGTGAGTTGGAGTAGTGTCCTCCTCTGCAGCAATAAGCGCCAGCTGTAACACAGATGTTCTTCACCAATATTGCAGCTCAAGTATGAGAAGCATATAAAGTAACATGTGTCTAATTTTTATCTTTTTAAAATCTGTCTAGACTGATGGATGTGACCCATGTTTGCCAAGTCATCATAATTAAATGCACATGAAAAACTTGCATTCACACTTCAAACAGCAAATTCATATCTAAAAAATTATAAATGAATACATCAAAGCTTTCTTCTTGTATATGTAATCTTGGGAAATATGCATTTTATAGATGTAGCTATTAGTTGCCATACTGCTCTGGTTCTCAGTGTGAACAGGAAAAAAAATGTAAACTATATGGAAGGAGGGTCCCATTAAGGTGAAAAAAACAATTTTAGCAGAAGAAATTGATTTTCACTTTTGAATTTTGTTTTTTTTTTTACAGCATCAAAACCACAAAACAAATACATGCCAGAAGTTACACGGCTTAGTTCAGTGACAACTCTCCAGTTACCTTTTTAAAGAGTTTAATATAAAAGAATAAAAAAGTTTCAGTGTGGGACATATACACGAGCACAGTAAAAACTTCTGATTGTGCGGGTTGTCACCCCAGAAGCTTCCACCTTCTCTCTCCCATCAGAGTTCCAATCACAATGGCACAGGTGACTGAACTGCTCATGCTGCTGTAAATGGCAATAAAGGGATATTAAGTCAAACCAGAGTGAATTACTTTTTTTTTTCATAATAATCTAGGTTATAACTGGTAGTCCTGGCAAGCAGAGGCAAGAATTTCGAAGAGAAGGAACAAGTTTTTACAGCAGTCTGATTTCAGTCTACATGTGTCTGAGTCAGAGCAGCAAATTAGAGGGGGGTTTGCTGACAGATGTCAAGGAGGGAAAAGAATTCCAAGTCTTGTGGGCTGTTTATTTGCACTTCTGGAACCTGGATTTATCCTGAAAGGAAACAGTTATGAGCTGGGGAAAGTTCAAGGAACAGAAGGGATTCATAGCCTGGGATGGATCAGCAGGAAACTTGAAGGCTGGAAAGATTCCTCAGTGGGAAAGGTGTGGACTGGACTGCATCCAGTGTAGGGAAGAAAGAAGTACTGAATGAGGTGGCAGTTCAGATATATTGAAGTGTGAGAGTAAATACATGCTAAGCTAAAGAAAAAACTCCAAAACAGAACCACAAACCCAATACTTCAGTAGTTTTACACTCCTAACTTGCAAACCTTGTCTGACTTTGATTCAATTTACAAAGCATCGCTGTGAATTATAACTGTAGACCCTAGTGATTCATGTGGCATCACATGTATCAGCAGAACAGAAAAGTGAAAAACCCCAGCAACCAAGACACTCTTTTACAATAGCCAGAAATACAAGATTGCTCTTTCAAATTCAATGTTAGGAACAAAATTGGTTAAATATAACTAAACCTACGCTAAATAAGGTGCAGAATGGAAAAGTATGGAGTAAAGGTCAAATCCTACATTTGTAAGGAGGTGCATGACACATTTAAAGGTTTGTTCCCATCTCTTTGTCCTTTGATGCCACAGTATAGTAAATAATGCCCTTTTAGACTTCATTGACCTTTTGCCTAATGAATGTGGGTGGCAAATTGACTATATATCTAGAATTTTTCAACAGATGTGGTTATATTCACTGAATATTTGACTGACCCATGATGGTGCTTGTGGCAGTAAAGCCAAAAAATACTGGTTTTATAATTTTTACTTCATAATACAATATCAGAAATCAGTGATTATTTGGTGCATTGCAAATTAATTTTTGCACTGTAAATTAATATATGTTGTGGTTGTAGGCAGTTTTGCTCTTTTATGATCTGTCATACCAGTATATTTGGATACACATGTAAGCGTACCTTAAGTATTTATAAACATCATTCCATCTTGCAGGCAAGCTAGACTGTGTGTTCCACAACCAGCCTGATTAGGAAACACAGTGAAAGTACTGTCTACTCTACAAATTGAAACCATGTTTTTAACTGGGTTAGTTAAAAATACCATGATGTAACCAGATTCTGAAATGATTACATTCATAGTATAGACAGGGCCTCTGCTGCTTTGCATGTCTGAGTAAGAATTTGAGGATATACTACAGGATATTGCAGTGTCTGTACTTCTGCATTCTAAATAGGCCAAACCCCTTTTACTGTTTGGCTGTAAAGAAAAATAGAGAAGACAAAAGGGAGGAATTGGAGGTATAATAGACACCAATAATGACTAAACAAGGCTCTTCACAGGGCACAGCACAAAGAGACAATGAGCAAGGCACAAATTATTATAAATTTAAGCCCACAGGAATACACTTTGTAAGCCTGACCACCTTCCTTGCTTGATATTAAGCAATCCTCCAGAGAGACATTTTTTGCCCAGGCCAAAGGCATACCCCCATTGGTGAACATATACTGAATGCTGACCTTGTGTATTTTCAACTTCAGTGAAGATCTGATGACCCTTAATTATTTTTGAACTGTGCAAGGCTATTTGAACTTTTTGAAATTTAATATCAAATGCAAAGCATACTCCAGCGTACAACAAAGTAAACACTTCTAGCAGCACAGAGTGGTTATTCTGGAAATGCAATCAACTTAATTCCTTAGGAAGTGATAAGGACAAAAAATGGAAGTTAACATAGCTAAAACAGTGATGGGTAAAGAGAAACCAATGGTTCAACAGACTAAGGATTAAATATCACTATTTAATTCCATTTTAAGCTAATTAAGGACAAAAAATTTCTACTCTGGGTACTCTAACTGTGGTGTAGATTATTTTAAGTGCATTTTCCCTTAGTGGTTACAAAGAACACAGATGGTTTATGCTGCTACTGGATCATGCCTTTAAGATCCATTTTTTTTCAGAAGCTGCAGTATCCTATCTTCTGAATCAAGTATTTCAATTAAAAAAAAGCCAAAACCCACACCACCATTTGATTATAGATGTTAGACTGTTGCCAAGAAAAGTTTCAGAATACAAATTCAGGACAGTACACATATGCTGTGTAGGATGTGATAGGATGTTTTGAAATGAAACACCGGTAAAAAAAGAGATTTTTTTTTCAAGTCCAAGAAAAATGATGTAAAACATCTTGCTCTTCTTGTGTATAACAAAAACGTGTGCTGTAGGAACATGAAGAAAAGACAATGTGCTTATAAAAACACTAAAGCAAAACAGGTCTGGAACAAGAGCATGTTCTACTATAGCACCATAGTTCTTACCTTTTCAATATCTTCACGACTATCATTCTCTCCATTTCCATAAAGTTGGGCATAAAGTCTCCAGATTGCCCCATCATTTGTCACTCGTGAAGTGACTCTGCCCAAGAGCTCTTGCAGTTTCCCTTTCAATCCACCTGATACCTCTCCAGCACGATCTACCAGACCATCCACTACCGCTCTGACCAGAATAGCCAGCACCTTAAAAAAGCAGCAGGAGAGACTTGTTATTTCAACTCAAATCAACGTCAGTATGTATAATATTTTCTGTAATATTTGGTCTCTATTAATGATTGTGCCATATGGTAAGTACAGAATTTACTAAGAAATATATGGAGTAATTCAACTGATTTAAACCTCATCTATAAGATTCTATGTTGGTGTGGGTGAAGAGGCCAAAAATATAAGACAGAAATTTGGGTAAAGGAAATTGCAGCAGAAAATATTTTACAGATATTTTCACCATCTAATACAGTTATAAGAAGATCAGTTAACAGGCTGAGCCAAATTAATTCAGGTACTGGGAGGCACTGTTTTCTTACAGGACCTCTATTTAACAACCTGCAGAAAGTGAAAGATGGACAGTGGACAAAATGGAAACTGAAAGGCAATGGAATACCACCTTGGGAATCTCTGTTTTTAATGCACTCCTGGTCAATTACTAGTTAAATCAGTTCCATCAAACTCTTCTACAAATACTCATTAGTGACCATATTTTTGAATCACTGGCTTGAGAATGTGAGATCTGACCTGCAGAAATGCTAGGCACGGGCAGCTGCTGGTGGGAGCTTGGTTTTGCATGCAAAAATGCTACATCATACCAGTCTTTTTGTCCCAAACTGGACACTGAAAACTAGAAAACTTTGCCTCAGTTTCTCCTCAGCAAAATAAGAAACAGCGAATGTAAATCAAGGCAGTAGATCATATCATGAATTAGAAGAAAGTAAACTCCAGAAAAGCTGTGCCTTATCAAGTGAGTAATACTTGTCCTGTGCAGTGCAGGAGACACAGAGACTGGGGAAGAAATAAGGATGAAAACAAAATGGAAGTCTCATCAGGCTTGCACTCAAGATAGGCCAGTAAGAGTTGCACAGACACCTTCATGCTGGTACTTCCTAATGAGCCTGTCATTTGGCAACTTTAACGCTTCAACATTTTTGTCCACCTGATAGTAACACAATGAAATGACACTCACAGCAGTATTAATATCAAGATAGTAATAAAACTAACTTCAAAGATGACCTGTGAATAGCTGCAAACCCTACAAAAACACCTCACAAATCAAGATGCAGTTCACTGGCAGAAAGTAATGCAAAAATTATGACAGTATCAAAGCATATTACACTTAGAATAAAAACACACCCAGTTTAACATTTATGATATGTCACTTCTCAAAAATAACTTTTCTTCTACAAAATGACTCAATTACAATGCATCCCAAAAAATAATGAATTTTATCAGATACAGAAAATTCTTGGCAGAATAACCCCCAAATCAATCAAAATGGCTGATAATTTTATTAAACAAATTGAAGTAATACAAGAAGTGAAAACAAATATACATCTGCCTGGTATCTTTTCAGAACTAATGGTATCACAGTAACATCTGAATATGAGTTAAACAGCTCCCCTCTTGTCCCCCAAAGACCACAGTATCACTCATATTCCTTATAAAATGATATGACAAACTGTCAGTTCTTTCAAGATCTCTTAAAAGTCACTTAAGATAACAGAAAATATGATCAACTATTAATAGTCCAAAAATTCTGAAATTCATTTATATTCATAATTTTGAATATAAGGCACCAAACCCCATCATTAACCTGGTCTTCTATAATGAGTTGCCAGAAAAACACCAGCAAGTGTTGATATTTCCATTACTATAGCACAGTAATAAAAAAAACATAGGTGCAAGAAAAACGCTGAACTATGTTCTCTTTTGACAAGGACCTAGAACTGGTCCTGAGGATTCACACACAGATGGATGACTTCTCAATCAATTTCTCAGTTTAACAAAAGTGTTAATCAAAGTCCAAAATGTTAGTTCATGTGAATATCATATATAATCATCAAAAGTTTTAAAGCCAATGATATATTGTTTGTACACGAAAAAAAAAATGTTTCCTTAATCAGTAGGATGTAACAACTGTAGAATTAGCCCTATTCCCATAGAGTCTTGACTTTGCTTACACTTCTATTACAATAATCCATTTCCTTTTTTTGTAATCCATCATGTAAGCTTTGGCACTACAGCAGTTAAAATGAAACTAGTGTCAAGACCCAGATTAAAGGGTCCATTAAACAGTAATGAATCATTAATGCTTGGTTGTCCACACTTGTTAAATAAAGTTATTTCAAACTGCAAGTGAATTGTACTAATCATCCAAAAGTATTAGCAGTGTAGCAGAGCTTTGCATTTTAGGTTGCCATAAATGTTAAAATTTGTATCTTTGAGAGATTTTAAACTGCCATACACACTAAACCACTACAGCAATGCTCTGTTGGCTCAAGATCTCAAACAAGCAGTAGAGGATTTTTTTGGTTGGTTGGTTTTCTTCATGCCTCTTTTAATGAACTGGGCTCCATATGACCAGAGAGTTCATGTTTAGTATGACATCACTCCATCTGCATTCCTCCTTCTCCTTTGCTTTTGTGAATAATGTGTTTACTACAAACTGAACAAAAGACACTATGAGACAAAACCTTAGAAATAAACCAAGTAATTTATAAATGCAGCGATTTTCATCAGTCGCTCTCATTTCACAATTGTTCTCCAAACAACTCCTTTCATATAAAAATTCTCTTGGTCAAACCATTTTCAGATGTTTCCCTAATACTAATCAAACTTGACAGTGCTCAAGAAAGATGAGAACCCTCAGATAACAGATCCAAAACGACAAATCTGCAGTCTGTGAGCTCTCCCTATTCCCCTTCCAAACTAAGGATTTTATAATAAAGACAATTGTCTTTAGTGAGCTACTTAAATGAAGTAGAGCTCCAGAAATTATTAATTCCTACCCTCGCTTTTCAAAATGCCCTTGGACCATGCTCTTGTGGCCTTTAGTTAGAAACGATTTGGCAACACGAACTGCTGAAATGAGGATGTCACTTGATGGAAAGGGTACCAGAAAAACTTTGCTAGAATTTACAGAATTGCAAATTGGAATCCTTTGTCCATACTTCTGTAGTCATACTCTTTGACAGCACATAATGAAGATATGGTTTCTGAAATACTGTATTGAAACAGTTTTTCCAACCACAAAATAACTCTGTCATTCACAAGACTGCAGTACTCCAAGTAAAAAAGGTTGATTGCCTCCATAAGCACACATGTGATGAAAATTAATATAATCAGGAATTGCAGAAACATTCCAGGTACATTTACTAGCTCATACCAATAATTCAGAGACCAAATTGACAATTGTAATAGGTAAGGCTTTCTTCTTGGGTACTTTTTAGTGACTGATTTACTAGTGGAAACTACGGATAATTCAGTTAGTCTTTATATTTTATTACGTAACACATATATTGAAGGTTTTCCAGGTCTATTTCTCAGCTTTGTGAACATCAAAAGATACATGGAAATGTGAAGAATTTTAAGAACCAGTAAGGAGGGAAGGTAAGAAAGTGTACTTTTAACATTTATATGCAATGCTAGCAAACTGAGACTTCTGAAACTGTCCTTTGCTATAATCTTTTACTGCATTGTTGCTCATTTATAAAGAGCCCTTTACCTCTTCTTTGTCCAATTCTATCTGTAGAATCTGTGCATACATATCTTTAAGCTTCATGATATCATGATCTCAGAACCTTTGCCACAGGGGTGGCATTGTTAAATAACTAGAACAGCACAGAAGCAAAATTTCCCGAATCTGTGTGCTGTACTCAGAAGACTGGCACAAAGGACTACAATGGCCTAAAAGAAATCACCAATAGGAATCTGAATGCTTTACTATTATTAGAAGAAATCAGTGATATAAAAATATGACTTCATGCTATTCTGAAATAAAATTTAAAAGTCTGATGTAGCTACAGAAATCAAGGGCATTTCAAATTGTATATTCAATTGCACACTTGTAATCGATACATTCAGTCTCACAAGGGGTATCCTGCAGCAATGATTATGCTAAAAGCAGTTGGTTTTCACAAAGAACTGGAATCCATGACTCAACTTGTTTCTTCCAGTCCTGTGCATATTTATTTTTTTTTTAATTCCTACCTTGTTTCTCACCATTATGTCATGTAGCTTAGTAGTGTATCAATTAAAATCTATGATGACTACAAATACTATACATAACCTGAGAGAAGATCATACTATGTTGAATGGAAACAATAGTGTATGTTTTCATTTACTCATGTTCATGATTTCACATTGTCAAAATACAATTGCACAAGATGGTTATAGATCATCCCTATTCCAAACAGTCCAGTTGCAAAAAGGAGAGGCTCACCAGTTAATGGTGAACTTTGTAAACAATTTCATCAGAAGCTTTTGTTTTTATCTGCTTTTTTGTTTTGCTATGGAAATATTCTCCTCTTCCTAGTAAGATAATTGTTTCAAGCCTGAAATTCTCTAATCAGGCCCTGAGGTTTTTCTTGGCAACTAGTAAAATCCTCCTAATTGAGGCAACTGTATTAGAAGTTACAATGAAACCCATAAAACACTTCACATATCAGAAGCCAAAGTTAAAATTAAGATGCAAAAAGAATTTAGGAAAGATACCATATATACTTCTGTAAAAGTTATAAAAGTTGTATGAGAACAAGATAAAAAAAGTTATGCAACAAAAATAGAAATTTAATACGATCAATATCCTTAAATCCTTTAATAAAATATACTGCATAAAATTTGACAAATAACAGTAATAGGCATCTGTATCATCTCAAAATATCTCAAATGGGCAAATATATGTAGAAACTTCTACTCCTAGTCAGCTGTCTGTTTTAAATAATACAATAGACCAACCCTAAAAATGCTATTTTAAGTAGCAATTGAGAAGAAAATTAGTTGAAAAAAGCCAACCATCTACAAGATGCTCCATGACACGCCCCACCAGTACTACAGTACTCTAGCTGCCAAACACACTAATCTTTACTACACATAACACAGTTTTCCATTGACATTCTTTAGTGCTAATGTTTAATGTTTAGCTATACCAAACCTGAAAGATTTTATTAATACAGAATGTTATCCTGTGCATGACTGGCTTTACTAGTAATAAGCATTGCAGTCATGTACAATTTGTTATTAAAAAGTAATGTGAAAAAAAATATTTAACATCCCTGTCCTCCATGACCAAATGAGATGTTTCCACAATTTTAACTAATTCTATCTGCTCTCTCTCCTCATTACTGGACTCAAATTCCCAAGATCCATGAAAGCTACTTTTTCTCTTTTTATGGGACAAGAAACAAAACAATTCTTCTGGGATCCATGAGCAGCAGCAGCTGGTTCCTCTTACCCTGGTACTACACAACCTCCCTAAGAGCTCATAAGCTCTTCAACCAGATCTGCTAATTTTGCAAAGGCTCTTGAAGGTGTTTTATTATTCTCCTCGAGAAGTTCTTTGGCTTGCCTTTCAGATTCACCTTGCTATTTTCACTGAGTGTGCAGAACCCTGCTAGGATCAGGACCTGGTTTCAGGCAAGGCAGTATCCCAGCTGAAGCTGTTAAGGTAGGTTCTCTGGATTTTGTCTAGAGCATACATTTACAAACACAAAATTTAACTGAACTGAACTACAGTGATAGATAAGCAAAATATCTCTTTTATTTTTCTTTGTTCTGGTTATTAAGAATCAATATTATGACCGTAATGCATTCAGCTCACTTTCAAAGGCTCATTTGTGGAATTTTCCAACACATGGGAAAAGCTTCCCTTTCTTTAATCTAAATAATTGATATTATTTCTGACACCAAGACATGCAGGAACAATATGGAAAGATGGGATTATGCACTGCATTTTATATAAAAATAGGTCCTGAAACTGCAAGGCTCATGTGTGTGCTTGTAATTTACAAAGTCTGATGCAATCTGGATGCCAAGATTTTCAGTTTTGTCCAGTTTCATTTTAAATATTTATTCTCAGAGTCCAAATCTCCAAAACTTAAATCACTTCCCTACATAACTTCATTGGCACATGCACTATCATTACTATTACCACAATCAGCAGCTATCAGCAACCTCTCTGTCTCTGAACAAAAATTACTGAAAGTATGACTAAATATGAAAATTTCCCCACCTGTGTATCCTTGTACTTTTCTCTTAAGTCCATGAGCCGGTGATAAGCTTTAATGGCTTCTGAAAACTCTCCAACATCTGTACTGGTGAGAAGATAGTTCTCCCATATTTGCCAGTGCTCATAGTTGCACTTGAGAGCTTCTTGGAGGGTTCGAAATGCTTTGATCCTAATCAATAATAAAAGAATAACAGAAATTATTACAGAAGATTTCTACACTAAAATCAGTTGGCATAGCATCAACTAAAAAACTGCTTATTTAAAAAATCCCATTTAGAACACAGTGCCATGCAAAAGCTATTGTTCGTAAATTACAATACTGATAATTCCTTAATCTCTCTTGCAAACTATTTTGTATTAGTTCATACACAACAGTACACTCTGTAGTTTGATCTAGGTAACTTCTCTTAGTTCTTGTAATTTTTTTAAACAAAAATTTATCATAATTTTGCCATCTATGTCTATTTTTTCCTTTCCAAATTTTTAACTGGAACCATGAGAAAACAATCTTACTCATGCTACAGTTGTAACACACATTAAAAAATTAAAAATCACTGAGTAATGACAGAATGGTATTGACTTATTTAATCACACAATTTTCAATTATATTTATTTTAAACATTTGCACATGGCAAACATGCATATCCATTGCACAGAAGCCCATCATTTTCAACCACTTTTATCCTTAGGTCAGCTGGAAGGTTTACTTACACCCTCTGATGTAGCTAAGGTAAGCCTCTGTAAGGTTTACTTACACCTGATACTGTGCTGCTCAGCACAAATGTGTCAGAATGGCCCCAAACAGTACTAGAGTCCTCCAATCTGACCCATCTCATACTGACAGTAGAGAGTGTTATGGAATAAAGGTGGGCAGCACAATTCCTAAAAAATCATCATCAAGTTACAAAAAATCTTTAGTTTTTCATATGCATCCACTGCAGTCAACTCTTGACCATTTCCTTACCAAAGGAGAGCAGTAATGCCATCCTCTGATAAGAAAATGCCATCCTCTGATAAGAAAATGCCATCTGAAACATGTTGGTAAGGTTTGTGAGCTTACTGTTTAAAGCCTTAAACATACTACCAAAAGTTGCAATAAATTTCAAACTTTAAAATAACCCTGTTAGAGAATTGGAATGATACATTTCTTTCTAAGAGACTGAAGTTGGACAGTCATTCTCTCAGTTGGACAGTCATGCTATGTAAAAAACCACAAAGGAATGGATTCCTTTAAATTCAGACTTGAAATGGGGCTTTCCTAGGCTGGTAAAAAATCTTCTTTGGTAAGGCACAACAATAAATCTCTTCTTAAAAAATATCATATAAAGATGGCCTGTTATCAAAATATGCAGTTCACTTTCTCTATATTGCTTGACTAAGTTGTTAAAAGTGCTTTCTCTAAAGAAAGACAGCCCAAAGAAATTGTTGGTTGAGTTTCAAAAAGAGGGTCCAAGAGAGGGTAAACATCCCAGCCAAGACAATGTAATAGCTAAGGAGTTGATCAGGACATTAGAAGTTTGAAATAGCTTGGTCAGGGAAAAACGTAAATAACTGCCAATCTAAGGCCATGATATTAAGAGTTATCAAATACACAAAAAGAAAGTGGACTGATAGAGCAAAATTATTTAAGGAGAACAGGTCATTTGGCAAAGCTACAGCAGAACAGTCCACATGCAGGATCTTCCCATATCCGCTCCCCTTTTCTCTCTCTTCTGATATATTGATAGGAGTGATGCTGATGAATAAATGTGCAAACAGTTGAGTTTTCTCCACTGTTAACAATCTCACTAAGGGATTTCCGACCCCAACTTTACTAGACTAAATTAGAAAAGAACACTGTCCTGTTCCTTCTGTGGATTTTGCTACAATGGAAGTTGGGTTCTGCCAGAGCTCTCTGACAGGCTGGAAGGTGCTCTGCCTGACTCATGTATTGTTTCTGCAACTGCTCTTCACCATCTTAGGGTTAGTCTGTATCATCTCCCCTATCTTCCTCAATATCAGTAAGCTGTGAGGAGGGCAGATGCCAGTAAGATGGAAATGTGAAATGTAGTCAAGATAGCAAAGGGATGGGATGGAAATAGTGTTCCACAAATCATCACTCCTGCTATGTAATAAAATCCTCTAGATTCTCAAAACAAATCCCCTGTGTATTTAACCAATCACATAATGATGGAGTACCCTTAACCAGTTAAGTAAATTCATACCCAGACAGGAAACAGTAGGCAGTACAAATACATTATCTGGTCTTGGAAACCAGGAATCTTTCATATGAAGGACAGCGGGCCAGTCTCAGTTTATTCTGAGAAATGTGAGACCTAGATTTCAAAGACCTCCTGGCACACAGAGTAGTTTTTCTAGTAAACCAAAGCATGGAGTCTGTTTTCATCACAATTAATTTTTCTGGAGGAAATTCAGAATACACAAAACTTATGGAGTCTTAAAAAGCAAACAACCCCAAAAATCAACAAAACCCCTGTCCTTTGGGTGTTAGCAAGTTGCTTGCATACACTTTTCAAAAAAATGTACTTATGTTATATTTGTCTGTTGCGTGAGACTCTGCCAAGCCTTGGCCAAATCCACAATCTATGAGTGGGCCTGAATTAAAAGCCTGTTTGGAATAAAGCCGGATTTTTTTTGAGGGAGTGAAAGAAAGCTATTAACTTAAATATCTTGCTTTTGTTTTCCTTTTTTTTAAAATCCTCATTCCACTTCATTTTTTTTTTCTTCTGGCAGGCTTGAAAAATAAGAATTTATGTATCCCCACACAAATTACTTAAGTGTACCGCTATAGATATTCTCTGTTTTGAGAGAGTTAAACTAGCTCACAGTCTTGACCTACAAGTGACTACACAAATAATCAAAGAAGTTGCTATTCCACAGCAAGTACAGGCCACATTTGGCTATCAACATGTAATACTCACTTAAAATTTACTGTACATTGAGTCCTATCTCACATGATTCCTGTGGGAAAAAAAGCTCAGTAACATGCCCCCTTTTATTGTTTTTGCTACCATATCAAATAGGTTACAAGTTTTGTATGTACTTAACATACTAGATCACAAGAGTAGATTAAGAATAATAAAATTAAACCAGTAAACTGAAATGAATCACTCAGTAGTTTCTCAGCCTTGTAGCAGATTAAAAGACAGAAAATGATTTTGATTAAAAACACTTTCATGAAACAAGTATAAGCCAGTACACTAAGCATCTGACATTTTGAATTGTATGGAAAAGAAGGAGCAACTACCACATGAATTGCACATACTCAAGGCACTGCTGAAGATGGAAGGAACTACTGAAAAGTTAAAACAAACTCTTGCTTTCTATTACTTTTTAGCCTTGTGTAGTTATTCTAAGACTTTATTTTCTCCTCCCTCCTACTCCCATTGACATATCTATCTCCTAAGTCCATATTACTTCTCACTTTTCCTATGTATGTTTATAAATTTACACCTTTTTTAAAGCTTATTATTCTTTCTCTTTTTTTACTTTGCCTTCTGACTATGTAACCATATAAATTGGTGTCAGATTTCAAGTAAGGTTTTAAAAAATAATTTATCTTATTCTTTTGTTTCATTCTTGGTAACAAGTTTTAATTTCACTTGGTAACAAGTGAAAATTCTTAAATATTAAATTTTTCCAGGAAAACTTTTATTACATTGTGTTGAAATACAAAATACAAAATAAGAGTGGCAGTCCACTTAGGTGAAAGCTTCTTGTATGAATCATTAGTTTCGAGGGAAAAGAATAAGCCAGCTAGCATGTGTGCAGATTTCCATCTGTTTTTGTATATAAGAACCAAACTGTCTGGTTTTCCCTTAAATCTACTGAGGAAAATATCCTATGAAATTACATAGGTCTGAATAAATTGTTTGCTTGAAATGGACCTATCTTCTTAACTTCATGGTCAAAGTAGTTTTTATTATTCATCTTTATTATGAATACTTTGCACTGGTTGTAGTTACTACATCATAAATACTTCTAACAAGAAAAAAGGGTAGAGAGAGGCTGCTACTTGTATAAAAGTTACAAAATTATTTCCTCTAAAATAAAATAGTTACCAGTAATTCAACCTGGGAGAGAGAACTGAAGGGCTAAGAATTGCAAAATATGAATTAAGCACCTTATAATAACAAAAAACTCAATGTCAAAAAAAGGAAACCACAGTTATTTGTTTTGGAAGCAATATATTTTAATTCTTTTGATGTACTTACTTCTGTTTTAATCTGATATAAGCAGTTGACAAATTGTTCCAGGCCTCAGCATTCTGGAATGATAAAAGGAGAAGTACCAAAAAATTTATTCCTTTACATTGTGCTTATTTGATAAAAATACACAAGTGAAACTATTGCCAAACATCACTGATTTTGCTAATCACACATATTGACACATACCTTCTACATGGCAGTAAAAATATTGCATTGAAATAGAAATGATTATATTAAAATTGAAATACATAAATATTTTACTACATCAGCAACAATCAGGTATATAAATATTCATTAACTGCCTTGTGGTTGCAATACACTAAGTCAGCTCTTGCCTTCAGTCTCAGCTGTAAACAGGCATCCTCTTCTAGGATCTAGCTGGGATGGCTGGAAAGGTCAGTGCTTCACTAGCTGGTCAACTTCTCACTAGCTGGAAACTACTTAAACTGCACCACTCTCTGTTACTGGACAAAAGTGATCTGATGTCCCCTAACGCACCTCAGGTAAAACCAGCAGAGATGAGCAGAGATGATTCCTGCCCTTTGCCTGACACTGCTGTAAATGTGAAGCCCCATCACTGAATTCAGCAAGTTACAACTAGAAATGATTTGAAGAATAGAGTCTGAGCACTGCAATGAAATGTATGTAGTCTAGTACTGAAAGCTATCCTGAGGCTTAAGGAGCATTTAACTCATGCTGGGAAACCTTTCTGAGACTTAATTCATGAAAATGGTCACTACATTGCTACAGCTGCAGATGTATAAAGACAGGTTTTGCCTCCAACTGAGAGCCAGTCCAGCACCTTTTACTCATAAAAAACCCATCACTTAACCCATTGAGAAGTCAGCTGGCTTGGTCATATGCATACAATTAAATACAGGCCCTAGAGAGATAAGTGAACCCAGTTTTAGTACCTACTTGGAAGTAAATTTACTGCACTGAACAACAACAAAAAACCAATATATAAAGAATTTCATTGTTATCTGTATGTACATATTTTCCCCTAAGGAAATTATTGCATTTTATAATAAAGAGAAGAGAATACTCTGTCACCTCTCATTGCTTTCTCATTCTTTTCTCCAAGAGAAAAGAATGAATAACAACAGTTTCTATTGAGTAGATGGCATTAACTATAAGCAAGCAACAAGCTGACAGTCAGGCCTTCTGGCAAAAGCATTGTCAATGTATTTCTCAGGTAATTCAGCTGGCACCTTCACTGTCTCAATGCACATTCAAACGACAGTATTGTACACATGCATGCCCTGCATCCTGAAAATACGGCTAAGCTTCATTCTCCCTGTGCTCCTGAAATATACAAATTTACTTGTTACACGTGAACTTGACTTTTTTTCAGGAGAATTTGATTACTTAGAGAACTAAATATTTTAATATAATTTTTGTTTTATCTCTTTTTAGCTCTCCTCACAATTTAGTCATTCCCATTTGCCTGTTTTAGCAATGTGTGCAAGCATAAAAGAATTTTTCAAATATATTTTAACATTCACATACTCATACTTGGACAAAGTTAAGTACTGGGTAAGTATTTTTATGATGCCTTATGACAAAAATATATCCTTAATGAACAAGCTTAATTTAATCAAAGGGCTAAAGTTTAAACAAGTTTTTCATTATTGCTTTGCTTGTTTATAATGAAAACATCCTTGCTGCTTTTAGATAAGCCATCTGAATCGTTTGTTCAAAAGTACATACATCTGGTTCCAATGTCACACAGCGCTGAAATGCCTTGGCAGCACCTTCGTAGCCTTCTAAAGCAATGTATGCACAGCCCAAGGAAAACCATACACCTAGCTGGAGAGAAAAAAATAATGGTTACCTGCATACATGGATATTTCAGCACAAAAGAAATAATTTGCCCTGGGAGAACACACAGCTCTTGTTGATTTTTACCCATCTTCAGCTATGATAGTATTGTACTGGAAAAAATAGTATCCTGTATGCTGATTAGAGAAAAACTTTAGGTTCAAAGTTTTAATAAATATGGATAAACAAAGGTGTTGACTGCATGAAGACCACTTAACCATTTGTGAAGTGCTCTTTAACAGTCCATTTTCATTTACAGAACAAAGGGATAGTTATTTAGAGGTTTGCATATTTTGCTTTCATTTGTAAAAAAATCCACATTCACTTTATACTATTATAATTAGCTCAGATGATAAACACTAGGAAATGTTTTTCAAGGTAATCACATTTTGCAAAATACATCTCAAATGACCAAACAGGATCAGTTCAAAATTACAGTTCTTTCTACTTGTCAGAACATTGACCGTCTCAAGCTTCTATCGTAATGTTTAGAGATAGAAATGTACTGAAAGAATGCCTTGCACAGAGCATGGAACTTTACCAGTTCAGTAACCTTGCATTTAAAGTCTTTAGTTGTTACAACCAAATACCTCTCATCAATAAAGATTCAACCATGGAGGAGAGCTCAGCACCTTCCTTCTCCATTCCCCCTTCTCAGGGAGCTGTAGAGAGCACTGAGGTCACATCTCAACTTCCTTTTCTCCAAATTAGACAAGCCCGCTCCTATCAGGATGTTCCTTCCAGTCAGCCCTTTTTCCAGCTTTGTAGACTCCTTTGGATGCTTTCAAGGATCTTCACATCCTTCTTAAATTGTGGGGCCCAGAACTGCACACAATGCACAAGGTGAGAACTGCAGACAGCAGAATAATTCCCTCTTTTGACCTGCTGGTTGTGCTGTGTTTGATGCATCCCAGGATTCACTGCCCTCTTGGCTGCCAGGGCTCACTGCTGTCTCACACAGAACTACTGTCCAGTTGTATGCTGTGTGGGAATGGTACAAAGCTGCACCAGGGGAGGTTTAGACTGGACATTAGGAAGCACTTCTTTACCTAGAGGGCGATTAGACACTGGAACAAATCTTCCTAGAGGTGTTTGATGCCCCAAGGCTGTCAAGTTTTTAACAGGCATGTGGTCAATGCCCTTAAAAATGTGCTTTAACTTGGTCAGCCCTGAACTGGTCAGCAGTTGGACCAGGTGATCATTGCAGGTCCCTTCCAATTGAAATAGTCTGTTCTACTCTCAATAGTATCTGATAATGGCATAAATTACAGCAAAATAAATTTTCATAATTCTTCAACAGCAAGTTCCTGATTTGCCACATGGTTAATTCTCAAAGAGCTGCAAGCTAACCAGTATTACCTTTTATAAAAGTTTCATAATTCAGAAAATTATTAAACCCTAAGTACATTAACAGAACATTTTCTGACAGCATTATGCTTTTTAAATGCATGCAGTCAAAACAAAACAGGACATTTTATAAGGTGTTGCAAAATCAGTCCAGGTACTACTACCCTACTGCAATAAATTCAGCCATTTCTCCATTCGATATGCCTAGGTCAAAAAAAACCCAACAGTTTTTCTTGCGAAGTTTTTTTTGAGAGGGAAAGAGGCTGGGAAAAGGAAGATGGAAAACCAGGTTACATTAACTCCATATTGCACAACAACATATTACTTCTTGAGGCGTCTGTTTAATGTTTATATTCTCTTGTGTTTTGGGTACTAGTTCTGAAGTAACCAACTCTGATAACTCAGGTTCTCCTTAATTCAGGTTCTCCTTAGGAAATCATAACAAATATTTAAACACAAAAACATTACCTTAAATTTTTTTTCAAATCAGGGATTTTAGAGGGTTGAGGATAATGCTGTTGGCTCATACACAAGGAGCTTTTACCTCTACAGACTAATTGCAAACTGCAGCAAACATTCTTACAGTTCTCTCTGCTTCAAACTCACTTTCCTGTCTCTGAAACTCAACTTATATCTGCTCCTGACTTAACTGCTGCAAAATTTATATTTAATCTGCTTCAAAGCTTAGATCCCAGAATACAAACACATGACATCGATCTTTGTCAGACCTGGCAGCCTGGTGGGCAAGCCTCATGACACTGAGAAAAGAATTGAACAAACTTTTGCTTATGCGGGTGTAAGTGGATGGCCCATCCCTGGAGCATGTGGATAAACAGGTGAAGATAGAATTAGCAACTACATCTGGCCTGGGCAAACATGAAAACCTACTTTTCAGCATTGTCAACCTGTCACTTTCATGATTCATAAACTAATCAATCAAAGAAGAAACTCCACATGAAGAGAAAACTATGTTTCTCTAATTTCAGAGGGCAATCCTAATAGTAAATAACCATATAGTCAATCTAATTTTTTAAGGCTCTTTTGTCCACCAGCACTCCCACATGGCTGCTATCTCATTAACTCCCCTTTATATTCTTTTTAGGTCAGTAACTTCTGGACAGGAAAAGCAGGGGCAGAGACCAGAGTGATCAAGT
Organism: Ploceus nigricollis; assembly: GCA_013399945.1. Lineage (NCBI taxonomy): Eukaryota > Metazoa > Chordata > Aves > Passeriformes > Ploceidae > Ploceus > Ploceus nigricollis. The sequence continues at coordinate 39,749 of VXBC01001712.1, read as the reverse complement.
ATGAAATTGAAGGTTAGTTCCAACTTTATAGCTCAGGATACAAGTTAAACAGTGCTTCTGTAAAGGGTGCAAGGAAAAACAGTCACTGCACATCTTATAAATCTAATGAGCAACAGCAGCACAGTCTGACTTTGAACTGTGCAGGCTTTTACCACTGGAGAACTGACTGTGTGAGCTCTTTGACCTCTGGAATTGTTTGTCAAGCCTTGCAAGATGCTCATGGTGAAAGTACAAGAGAAATGTGTCTGTCATCCACAATCGTGTACTAGAACAAGCAATTCTGTGAGCAGCAGTGCTAATGAACACAAGTTGCAGGTATATTTGAACTGCATGGCTTTCATTTCTTTGTGGATTGCCCAAAGACTGATCAAGTGATTGGCTTATATAGCAAACACCCACCTCAAAGATCTCAACCACACTTGACTGGCTGGCTAAAAAGTACACAAGATTAAAGGGGGTTGAGAGAGAATGATTTTATCCATTACATATTTTGGGGAATCACTTGATGCAGTCTAAAAATCTCTTCCTTCAGAAAGGTCTCTAATAATCACAAAAAAATTAAAATTTCTTTGTAATAGGGAGTCTTTGTTTACCTGATAAATTATTCACAATTTTGGGAACAAGTTAATAATTTAATTAATCATTATTTTCCTTGTGGTAAAGTCCTTGCATTTGGAATCAATTTCCACTCTGCATTTGACACACAAGATGCCCTGGAACAGAATCACAGAATCACAGGATAATGAGGTTGGAAGAGACCTCTAAGATCATCAAGTCCAACCTATGCCCTAACACCTCAACTAGGCTATAGTACCAAGTGCCATGTCCAGTCTTTTTTTAAACACATCCAGAGATGGTGATTCTACCACCTCCCTGGGAAGACAATTCCAGTGCTTTATTATTCTTTCAGTGAAAAATTTTTTCCTAATATCTAACCTATACCTTCCCTGACGTAGCTTGAGACTGTGTCCCCTTGTTCTGTCAGTTGCTGCCCGGTGGAAGAGACCGACCCCCACCTGTCTACAACCTCCCTTCAGGAAGTTGTAGAGAGCAATAAGATCACCTCTAAGCCTCCTCTTCTCCAGGCTAAACAACCCCAGTTCCTTCAAACGTNTCTGCAAATTTACTAATGAAGGACTCGATGCCCTCATCAGGAAACAATTCATTTCTGTAGTCACAGAATACAGACAGAATTTAGGAGACGGTTATGTCAATCTGCACTATCTAGCTGCTCAATCTGTTTGTTTGAAACAATTCAACTGAATCTTAAAAAGAGCTTCCTAAGCAACAAGAGGAGGAAATGTTCACTTTCCTATATGGACTGGCCTATTTTTCTTGGATTTCCTTTCATTCTAAACTTCCTTTGGATAGGATACAAAATAAAAAAGCATTTCAGCAGAATATTTCTCAGTTTTGACCCCTGTAGGCCATCTCCTGAAGCCCTTTATTATCTGGAAGTCCTCCTGATTTAAATAAAATTCCTATCTGAGTAATATATATTTTGCGGGCATTTTTGGTCATTTTATTTTCCATTCTAAAGATGTTTATAAGTTATCTGGAGTTCATTTGAATAAGAACAGGACTCTGATTCATTGGAATAAAATACGTCAGCAAAATACAAAAAAAGCTTCATGAAAATGACTTGAAAGGCTGGAGGCATTTAAAATTTTTTTAAAACAAAGTCCAGTTAGTCACATGGAACTTAAAACAGCAGCTTCAGCAGTGCTCTTTGAGGGACAAAGAACAGAAAGAGGAATACCCTGCTTTTGCATGGACCTAGAAATGGCTATGAGGAGCACAGTTTATATACATAAACAACCACAAAGCTTTTTGTAACTTCTGAAGACCTTCCACAGGGTGAACCTTATTGGGATGGGATCTAGTGGCTGAGAAACTGAAACAACATTACAAAAGTTGTCTGCAGAATAGCTTGCAAAGATCAGCAAGAGAAACCAGCCTCATCAAGAGAATTCTTTTCACTATGGTTTCAATTTTGATGCGTTGTTGTAATAGAAGTTACTGTCATCACAAGCATAACGTAGCACTTCTCAGTGACTCCAGAACAAGACAGACCAGAACACTCGAACAACATTTCTATGAAATATAGAGATGAGAGTTTGTAACTCAAAGCCAGGGCAAACTCAGCCAGGGCAAAGGGAAATTTTAATTAAAATCTGCATTATTCTTGTATCTGTTTTGCTTTATACCTTGTTCATCATTTATTTAATGGTAATTATTAATTTGCAGTGGCTTCATCTCTTTGAAATTTCTTTGAAAGAGCTCTACAGGCAAAGATTTATCTGCTTACAAAGACCTGGACGCAAAAGGATGTCTTCATTTCATACTACCATTTTTACCCAGTCTTCCAAGTACATGGTGAAAATTTTGCTAAGAATAGTAATAAACTCTTATTTTGGTAACTGTGCCCAGAACTGTCTTTTAAAGAAGTATCATCATTCAAAACAGAACACATGAACTAAAACCAAAGCAGTATGTGCATAATTTCCCAACCTGCATAGGGTTGATCTGTACTGAACGTTCAAAGCACTCCACACATTCCCTGAATTCCCGGTTGCGGAGATGGAGGAGGCCTTTGGAGCGCTGGGCGCGGGCACTGCGGTGCCTGGAAAGCTCCCAGGCCTTGTCGTAATACTGGTGGTCTTTAAGAACATCACCAAGCAAACAATATAATCCTGGTGTTTCCTTCTTTTCTAACTCCCGCCTGAGTATTTCTTCTGCCTGTTGAACAGCAAAGAGAAATCAACACATAATGAGATTATTTATTTTCAGTTAATTACCTACGTGAACAAACACTGCTTTAGCACCTTGCAATCATCAGAAGACTAAGAAGTAGGGCTAGTGAGGAAACGGTATCTTCATCCAATACAGCATCAAAGATAAAGTCTAGAAAGAATCTGGTTCTAAACTGATGTCTAAAAAATACTTCAACATAATATGGTGGCTTTTGGTTCAACACACCAAGGAAAATTAAACCATAAAAACAAGCTTACTCCTTTCTTTACATCTTAGGTATGGATTCTGTCCCAAGAATAAATATCAGTCCTGGACATGAAACCTACACCTAACTCACAGCAATGCAGTATCAGCACCATCAAGGTATCTGCAATACTAGAAGTTTATAATTTTTACATGTCTTAGTAAGTACTCTTGCAACTACTCTCCTTCCCTTTTCTCTAATTGCCCTTTTCTGAAAATAATGATTTCCATTCTATTGTGTCTCACATCAACTTTCATACTGTTGGTTGTGGAAATGCCATGCTTTTATGTAAGATGCAGAAATTGTAAATTTAGATAAACGTTTGATTATATATTCGAAATATATACAGCTTTGTGAAAAAGAAGACACAGGCTGTGTCTTCCAGACATCTATTATGGGCTGTAGCTAACTTTCAAAAGCTATTTTTCTCAGGGCCACTATCTTTGCTCTAACAATAAAATTATTGTTTCTCTTTTAAACAATAGATAGTCTGCTTTCTGTGGCTTTTTGTAAAGATAAATACACCAGATGATCTGGTGTTCAGACGGAACTGAAACCTCAGTCCCCCACTGCAAAAATGTAATACACACAATTCAGATCAGCATAATTTTTCTCTCAGAAAAGATCTACTTGAACCATCTAAATCAAGAAAGATCCAACACAGCCTGCCACAGAATTCAAGTTCCATATTGTAACTCCAAACATTCTTCTATCATAGCTCGTTTACCTAAAAGGAAACCTGACATCATCTCTGCATCTAAATTATTACTGCTTTTCTTGCATAAGAAGTGCTTTCTTTGACCTTCAGATGATCTTTAGAGAAGCAAAGTCTTTTACTCCAATCAGTAAAATTCATCAAACCTATCTGAAAATCATCTTTAGAAAAAGCTTGGTTTACCTTATTTTGAAATATTTAATCCATAGCAATTTTAGCATCTCATTCTTATTATTATTTTTGTAAAGTAACAGTAAAGTCTACAAATATTTGAAGTGCACAAGCGTGAAGAAGAGTTTAGATTTCTAGAAGACTCTTAAAATTAGCAAAAATAGAATCCCATTAAGAAGAAAATTGGTGGCAAATTATTAGAAAAATAACTTGATGGTAAGTGGCTTTAAGTGCCTGTGAAGCAGCTCTCTAAAAAAAGCCAAAGAAATTATATTTAACATTTAGAATTAGCCCAGCCAAACCTTGCAATCATCATTGCCTAACTAGAAGACTGTACTTATAGAATCATAGAGTGCTTTAGTTTGGAAGGGAATTTGAGTATCATCTAATTCCAGCCCCCTTGCCACCAGCAGGGACACTTTCCATGAGACCAGGTTAATCACAGCCCCATTCAGCCTGGATTCCAGGGATTTGCTTAAAGTGCCATTTACTTCCTCTTAACTGCCTCCATTAGTTGCTATAACATATTAATAACAGACATTAAAGAAGATTTTTCTCTTCCAGAGCAGAGAGAGCTGATTTTTTGCAGTAACCACATTAGACACCAAAAGATAAGGTGGGGTTTTTTTTCCCATTCACATAAAGAAACAATATTGAAATGTTGTTGTATAAGGAGATATGAGGTGAAAAGTGCATTGCAAGCTGCATCTTCACTGCTTCCTCTGCAGGGCACTCCCAAGCTCAGACTGCTATCATGTGGCAATGCCTAGACTGGGAAGACAATCACTCACTAATGGTGTTTCACATTTAAGAGCATAAAAACATCATGTTCTGGCCTAAGCTTACAATGATTCATTGCCAACATAAATACTTCAGCACACAGATAAAACAGAGAAATAAGCAGAGGTCTGACTTTTTCTTCATCTGATTAGCTATCTGATCACCTCTCTGGTATGTTGCAAACATTTTTATTACTTAATCTTTAAAGGCTAGTACCAAGATCAAACTAAAAGAAAACCTCTGTGTTATCAAAATATTTGCATTCTACAGAACCAGATAATACTCTAAAACTGGATTTTTCATCTTGCCTAGGATTTTGGGGAGAGAAAAGAAAAGGGGGGAGAAAAAGGAAAGAAAGAAAGAAAGAAAAGAAAGAAAAGAAAGAAAGAAAAAAAGAAAGAAAGTAAGAAAGAGAAAGAAAGAAAGAAAGAAAGAAAGAAAGAAAAAGAGAGAAAGAGAGAAAGAAAGAAAGAAAAAGAGAGAAAGAAAGAAAGAGAGAGAAAAATCCTTTCTCCTAAATTTGTGGTAAAATGTTCTTAAAAAATCACATTTAATCTTTGCTAAGAACCCTGCTTCTGCAAAAACAAATCTTTCCTTAACAACAAATATTATCAAATAATATCTTTCACACAGTGCATTTAATATATGTAAAAGAAACACAGCCACTAGAGATTTATTTTACCCATTAAAGGGATACTAATTGTTAATAAGCATGTTTATAACTGAAAGTTATAACTAAATTTAGAAAGATATGATATTAAAATTATCAATTAAAATATAACTTTAAAAAAAGGAGCTGTATAATCCTCACTGACTGAATCAGGTGCATTTATAACAACACTGGTTTTTCACAGCACAGTCTGCACCAGAGTGGATGGAATTCAATACTAACTTCAAAAGTCAGTTGATTTAAACACAAGAAAGATTTAGGCTCTTATCTTCTGAACTACTATGAGTGGTATGGGAATTAAACAGGCAACACTTCACAAAAACCTCCAATCAGTAAAGAGAGGCCTAGTTTAAACGAAAAGGTGGTGCCTTTTCATTACTCACTACACAGACTCCTGGACACCAAGTTCATGATTCATCCTGCATCTGGCTTCCCAACCTTAAACATCCACTTGCCATTCCATCCATGCCTTCCTATATTTTTATTTTATATATTTCCTAAAAGACCCTATTAGCCTCACTTTTCACTGATCTACCAGTTCTATTATTTTACAATTAATTCCTTTGCTAGTTCAAAGTATTTCCTAAAAAGTCTTAATTTTTCTGCTTACACATAATTTGCTTGGCTAACAGAGAAGTAGCATGAAGAAGCAGAATAGAGGAGCATGGAAAAAGGCAGTGAGGGAAAAGGAAAGCTCTTAGGTTTTCATTTCATCTTCCCTGTAATTTCATGCAAGACCCTGGGCAAGACATTTACTCCTCTTTCTTAGCTTTGTAACCACATATAGGAATGCTTATCTGCCTTCTATGACTGTTACTATATATAATGGAAATTAATCAAGTTCTTGAATAAACTCATGCACTAATCAGTGTAGTACTGCTTCACATCTGGGAAGCCATACCTGACTTTAAAGGTGGGCTTTTGAGATCTTGCCATAATTGTGTTTCCTCACTCAAATATTTTGAGGTATCTCTGTCATGCAAGACAAGAAAAATAACCCCCCAGAACACGGTTTGCTGGGATATGTTGGTCTAAAACCAGACTCTGTATTATGCTGTATACTCTCATGAGATGATGGAATGGAGATAGGGCTGAAAACAGGCTGTTGTAAGATGGAATATTCATCTGATGCCAAATGGGAGATTTCATTAATCTATCAAAGGTCAGCAGCTACCATGTTACAGAATTCTTGCAAGGGAGACAGGCCTTACTTCAAGTGGAAGAACTGGAAAGTCACATCTCTGGTTCACTCTTCCTTTTAGCAGGGAAATAGTACCATTGTTAGGTGGAAGAGACCTCTTACACCTTAGACAGTTGTCCAATGTTAATACTCTTGAGATCTCTGGGTACTTCTTACAGTTAAAAGAAAGAAGAGGGGCACTTTTCAACACCAGTTCTCATTACACAAACAGACATGTCTCCTTTTGCAAGAAGTCTGTTAAAGGGATACAATGAGTAAAATACTTCAGTGAGAAAGCCACAGCAACTATCAATATACCACGCACTCAGGTTTTATAATAGTTTTTTCTCCTTGTTCTGTGCCATTTTGCTCATTGCTTGGCACTCTATTACTCTTGTTGACTCATGAAATAATATTAGTTCCTATTACTTTCATTATTTAAATTCAGGTTTTCTATATAAAAGCATTTATGAATGAAAAACATACGGAAGTTTATTAAATAGAGTTTTTCTTTTGCACAGATATATGCTAAGCTCATTAATTATTTGAACATCTAGTGGCCAACATACTACTCCAGTAGATTTTTGTGCATGTCCACAAAAATAACCACCAGGTTTAAAAACATCAAAACACTTTGGAAAATATATGCAGTTCACACTCTGAACACTTTACAATGAAGTGCATAGATATTAATTCCCTTCAGTGCACAGCTATATGTTTCCAATTTTCTGTCTTTTTTGGTCCAAAACTAGCCTTTTTCCAGCAATACTGTTATTTCATACTTACACAGCATTTTCTCTTTTTCAAAGCACAGCACAATCCCTCATTCTGAAAGCATTTCTAAGCAGTTTCCTGTGTCAGATATCCTGTCCTATTCTCTGAGTGCCACTTTCATAACGCCCTAAGGGCAGTTTGTGAACGTAACTAGGACAGAATGCATTTCCAGGAAATGGAAAATACTGACCTCTATTTCTCCACTGTACTGAGAAGATTGTGATATTAGCATGCTATCCCCAAGGCATGCATAATGTGGCACAGAATTTGCCAGCAAGACATATCTGTCAGTTTATAATGAACAAAATCTAGGCTTTGGTGCATGACAATTAGAAAAAAAACATGTAAGTATAAGGCATTCTGCTTTTTTTTTCTATCAATTGAAATTATATATCTCTATTCATTAAGCTTAAATTATATTAGAGCATAGTCTTTGTGCTTGTGGTATCGTAAAGGCACATGTACATCCATACATTTAATGCTACCATACACCAAACAGAGGGAAAGGGAGGCAAAAAAAGAAAAAAACCCTATTTTTCTCTGAAATGGAATATTTCTGAATATCTATATGAATTCTGAAAACACTGCTTGACAGCATAAGTTCCTGCTACAGCCTGTGTGACAGTTTGCACCAGAAAGAGAACACAGCTAGAGTATACAAGTAGGCATTGCTTCCAGGTATGATCTTCTAAAATCTTCCTACCATTGCTCTAATAGTAAAAGCAAAATAATCAACAATACGAAGGCTAATATAGCCTGTTACCAGCAATTTTAAACAGTTATGTCACTGATATGCAGAGTTAGGTGATGGCTTTTAATTGTCTTTGGAGCTGATCACACACAGTGGTAGCAGTGCTAAAGAAATGATGGAGAAGTTCAGGAAAACATCAACACAGACTTAACATGTAAAGTCTTTTAATTTTACACCGCTTCTTGTCTCAAGTGTTTGATTCTGTAATTTGAATATGTTAATATTAAGCAATTAAATACATCAAACACTGATGTTAGTCTATTTAAAGTGTTTTTAAAACTACAGCTAATAATTTGAAATCAAGTGGAAAAGAAAATTAATATCCCCTCCAGACAAAGTTTCAAGACTCCATCATGAATGACTCCTACAGCTTTCCTGAAATGTCCACACTGCTGTTTATCCATAGTAGCTAATTTAATTATCCTTGAATATTTTCAAGGATCACTACCACAATCTTCTTTGCATCTCAAGTTGCTTCTTATTTATCAACTTCTATGTTGCTTCTTACTTAACAACTTCTATTTCATGTGGCTATTAGTCCAAGCCAATTCTTCTAGTATTCACATGTTATGACAAGCTCTTATGCCATGTGTCCATTTTTCCTAAGCAGATTTTCCTGTGATGACACCCCTGTAGAAGTGAGTGTCATTAGTGATTTGCCAGCTAAAGCCAGACAGTCCTTCAGCTTTCAGATGTTATTTCAAGATGGGATCTCAGCTACATGAAACATTTTTCTTACCTTTCCATGTTGTCCTGCTCTTTCATAGCAGATTACTGCATCTTCCCACATTTCCAGCTCCTCGAATATTTGTAAGGCAGAGCTGGTGCATCCCAGCTCAAAGAGTAAGTTTGCAAGCTGGCGCTGGAAAGATAAGAAATTCCAGGTAACTGAAAGTAGCAAATAATGCCTACAATTTAAAAAGATGTTAGAGGCATTTCTGACATCAACAAGAAGCAGACAGATAATATGGAATTATACTCCTGAAACTTCAGGTTGGAACCTCAAACAGTGTATATACCTCAAAAACCCCCCACCAACTGAATAAAAAGTATTGTGCTTTGAACAATTTAACAATATAATACAAAAATAGAAATGGACATGGCAAGAATGAATTGACAGAGATGAACTTCCAGCCCTTAAATGAGGCCCATGTGGCTGGAGAACACCTGCAGCAGGATGCTGGGAATGCTGAATGGGAAACAGAGGACAAAGAAGGGGATTAAAGCCCCTTCTAGCAATGCTTTGTCATAGTAATCTGCACCTGTGGAGAAACAAAGAGAGAAAGGCTCTGATACAATTCTGTCCAGTAGCTGTGAGAAATCACTGTCCCAAACAGCCACTGCCAAAGGGTTGTTGGTTTTTACTCAAACCAATATTGGATTTGAGTTTAGGTTCAACTCCCTAGTTGAGTTTTCCTCTTAGTTCAGTCAGCCTCTTTGTTATTTCAAATTCAGCTATTATTTCAATGTACTAATGAAAATAAATGAGTAATGTCTTCAATTCAAAAACAAACATGGCATTTTTTCACAACTTTGAAAAGTCATCTTGGGTCTTTATTTTTTAAGAGAAGATTAAAATTGCAAGTAGGTTTTAACCTTTGAAGAAAGGGTAACTTATGTACTATGTGTGACAGACAGACAAATAGGTTTCAAAAAATAAATGGGAGCATTCTGTGTATGGACAGCTACTTATGCCCCACACAGTTAACCTCTGCAGTGGACTTGGTGATCCTGAATGGACTCTGTGAAATTCTCTACATATGTCATGAACCTATCTTTATTGGTTTGGGTTCTGTATCTATTCCAAATCCAAGGAGTTACTAGAGGGGACTAGACAAGTAGTGAAAAAAATTAACATCTGGCTACAATTCTTTGATATAAATATGTAAAAAACTCTGAAAACCTCTTTGTTAGCTTGATATTAATCACTCATGAAATAAGTTTTGCCATTGTCAAAAAGTGAATCTCTTTAATGTTTAATTAAATTTGCTCAGTTATATTTGGTAAAATTTATATATGCAATGTGTCTTCATTACTATAACTTGAAGATTGAGTCATCTTTCATTATAAATCCCTATTTTAGCATTTCTATCTTTGGCTTAGAAAACTGGCTTGGATTGAAAATGCCACTCTGACAACTGGAAATGAAAACCATATTTGATGGTTATATTGTAAGTGCCTGTTGAAAGGTTATGTAGAAAATCTTGAGAATGCTCGGAGAAGATATGATTGGTTAAAACAACATGCAGCGAGATTAGAAATCAAAAAGGAATAAAACACCATTAAAAGTAAACCAACATGACTACCTTTGGAGGTATGCAATGTTAACAATTTTCTTGAGTTTGTTAAATACAGCATCATCAGATAAGACTTTAGTGTGTAGATTTCTGTTCTAGAAAATGAAGACGAACAGTGTAGTTATGGGTATAAAAAAATCCTGTCAGTACTAGTAAAAGAGGGGATGGTCTCAAAAGAAAAGCTTTCTCAGCTCAAGTTCTTCAGTGTACTATTGACTTCCAACCTGGCTGATTTCACCATGATCAACTTCCCAAAGTGAACTTTAAAAGACAAGAAATATGCAAGTAACAGTAACATAAGTAAACCAGTAATAAAGGGTAAGACAGTGACAAGTTTATTTTAATAGGAAATATGTTTGAAGCTTGCAAGTTTTAGTCTACTTTTTAGTGGAGGAAAAAGAAAAGTAAAGAATTGCACTAAAAAACAATTACTCCTGTGCATGTCAGAAGAAGACATCTGAAAGCAAAGCACTGTAGAACTTGACTTCTTTCCAGAAGCACCTGGTGTATGTTAGGTGATGTCTTTATTTCTACAGGGTTTCAACTCAAAGTCGCATCACACTCAGTTGACTTTGGAGTGATGCAGCATCAAAAATAACCACCACAGACTCTTAAGTAAAGATTGAAATGGGATTGTTTCACACCTGTATGGCCCAATGTGGAGGCACCTGACAACAGTAGAAAATCTTCATGCGTTCAGATACTGATGTATTTATATTTTCAAACTGGTCTGCAAGTGCCTGTAAATGCAAAGTATATCCTGATTTAGAATTTACTCAGATTTAATCAACCTAAACCCCCCACAAATTCAAAGTATTCAGAATTCTAGGCATTTTTGACATACTGGAGAAATTATAATCAACTATAATCAATACCAGGAATAAGAATCAAATTTACAATCCCAAGTAAACACTTGCAGAGTCAAACTGCATCAACTATCGAAGTGACTCTGCCTAATGCATTTCAGTCCTTAGTTTTCCCCTAAGACAGAACTGATGTGCTTTAGGCATGACATTTCTTATTTAAAAGAGAAAGACAAACATATTAAAGTGGACCATGGTTTTGGAAACAGCTCTAATACAGAATGAATTATGGTGACTTGGCATACAATTAAATTCAGGCTATTTTCTTTCTTTTGGTGGAGCTTTGGATTGTTGAAATATTTTCTTCTGAAGCCCTTTGAAAGAGAATGGTAACTTTCACAGAAAAAAACTGCACACTGAAAATCCACTACAAAGTTATTTAAATCAAAATTCAATAGCAAAAACCCCCACAATATTAAAGGAGGCTATAGCCAGAAAGGTGGTTAGAAATTTTAAGGTAAGGGAGAAACTCTCTTCAAATGCCAGTCACCATTAAGTAGCAAATTTAAGGACAGCGTATAAATAAGGGAATATTAAATTACTTGTGTTCATATGATTCACCTATCAAAGTCTCTTTAATAACTCAGTCAAAGACTTACACATGGTGCTACACAGGTCAGAATTTCCTCAGCTTTCTGAAAACGAATGCAAAGATTCCCAAGCAAAAGGAAAAAATTGATAGGATCATTTCTTTCTCTCTCTTTCTAAACCCAGCTGTTGGTATCAATAATGCAACTGACAGCTGCATAAAATCAATTCTGTGATTCAAACTGCTAACCATCTTCTAACTGTTATTAATGTTAATGGGATTTACTAAGTGGCTTCATTCTTTTAATAAGAAAAGAAATCACAACATGCAGCAATAATTTAGGCTCTAAATTGATGCTTAACCTCCTAATTTTAAATACTAATATTTCACATATTTCATCTTATTCACATTCTTTTTCATAAAATTATCTCCAGAGGCCTGTTCCTAGAGATTATCCAGAAACCTATGCCAAGCAAATGGCTGAGATGTATTTGTAGTAAGGAAAATGACACACTAATAAAATTGCATTCTTTACACAGTTTCAGGCAAACCAAATGAGTCAGATTAAAATAAAACTTTTAAAGTAATATTGAATTTTAGAACTTATTTGAATACAAGCCATATAATACATTACATTTCTCTGTTTTAGTTCTGCTGAAATGTTCTAATGCAATGCAGAAGCACATTTTTCTATACTCTGTTGTAACAAAAATTAAACCAAAAAATTGTCCAATTCCTTGGGTACCCATTTTATGAGAACAAACAATGTTGTAAAATACAGTTAGAAAATTTAAAAACAATAATTGCTCTAAGCCTTAGAAAAGCAGGAAACTCCAAAATATGTCCTGCAAAATAATTTTTTGAGGAGTACAGGAAATGAAAGGCAAGAAATGTTTTAAGTGAATCAAAATAGTTTTTTTAAAACTTTTTGCCTACCCCTTTTCTAATTTCTATTGCTTTTCAGAAGAATGTATTTTATTTTAAAATGTGTGGCCACAGCTTTTCACAAGCAGAAAAAGCCTAATGTAAGTGACGTGTTAGAGGAGAATATGATGGTTAACAAGTAGAATCTCCCCCTTCCAAAACCCAATATTGTACTCTATTCAGAGTTCTAACAAAAACTGAAAATGTAGGTAGAACTTATGAATATTATACATTCCTTAAGAAGAGTAAATAGCAAAGAATTTAGAAGTCCTAAAAATCTGTGTTAATGCACTCTTTAATACATTGAAAAAATAAGCTCTGACAGTTCTGCCTACTATTGAAGTATAGAAAATAAGTTACTCAAACTTTGAATTCTGTGTTTCTGAATAATGCTTGAAGAAATAAAATTTGGGGCTGTATAATGGCAAGAAAATGAGAATTCTAAAATTAATGCACAGCTAATATCTAACAGATATTAGATCATAGAACAAAAAATCAATAAATTCAACAAGTGAGCACTATCAAGTGAGCAGACTTTTTCATTAATAACCTTGAACATAAATATGCTGTAATAAAAAAAGTATGTAAATACAGAATACTTGCAACACAGATATAAGATTTTGTGACTTGAGACTCAGATTCCTGCTTTGCAAGTTGTTACATAGAAATAGAGCAGAAACCAATCAAAATTCACAATTCTAAATTATATGAGTTGCTCCACAGGCAACATTTAAAAACATTAACAGGTTACTTTCCCACCACGTAACACACCCTCTTCCCAAGGCTTAAACTGTCATAGCAAAGTTCTAAAGTCAAAAAACACAATACAGAGACACGTTAATCCAGTCTGGAAACAACAAAACCGGATAGTTTCGATGGAATTTTGTATCATGAGCAAAGACTACGATATTGCCACATGAAAGCAGGAGAAGACAGCTCTAGAAACTATAATGCATTTTCCCCACCTCACACTCCAATGTCTGCTCTGAGATTAAGCAGTACAATAGGCAGCCTGTTTGGGACAAGCATACCATGCTAATTTGAAATTATCACAGTAGGGCTTTTATTACTTTATTTATCAACCTCAGTCTAACCACTTTTCTAATCAATCTCTGCTGGTAATTATCCACAACTGAAGAATATGAAGCTTGTAAAGGATTTTTCCCACCTTGAACATCATTTTCCTATGTTCATTCCCATTGTATAGTCTTGCTTTGCTTGTATGTTCAACATATGTGTAACACCACTAAGGTCCTCAAGATAAAATATCAGCTTTGATCTTCGAGCCTGACCAAATTTCAATCTCTTCATCCAATCCATATGTTTTACCATCCTTATCTTCAGCGGCTGCCTGAGTTAGAACCTTCTTTTTCTTTTTAGCCAGACCTTATCTCTGTGCTTAATCTCTGGAAATACTATTACACCCTTACGATTTCTGAGTTGCCATTTTCCCACAACATTATGCTGTTTGATTTCTCAAACTACTTACAGTACAGTTTTTAAATTTGTTATTCATCCAACTGGTCTGAAAACCCTCCCCCCAAAGGTTTGTTCCTTTAGTTAAAATATAATCTTCAGATGGCTTTTTGCATCTAAGGTAAATAAATGGCAATTTCCCATGTTTCTTTCTATTCTTAACCTCTTTATTCCAGATTAAATAGTTTACTTGCTTTAAAAAATGCCCCTTACTATACTAACTATATGCAAACATTTTTTCCCATCCATTTCACCTGAAGGATGTCCTGATCCAAGCTTAATTAGGGGAAAAATCCCCCCGCAACCAAACAAAAAAGCCCTCTTTGAAAGGAACGGGATATTTAATACTTGTCAAAAACTTACTGGAAACAGCATAACACCTTGCTTGTGCAGCAACTACTTAATTCCATCTGGATCTCCCATCTCAAAAACACTGAAGATACAAGTACTATCCAAATTTAACATTGCTGGCCCAAACAAAACCTCCATTTTATCCATGCAATTTCATCTCACTTCTTCCCAAGTTTTCATATCAGTAACACACAGTGTGACTGCACCGCTTTTTCCTTTACCTATCTTTTCCAACAAGAATATTTTCCAGCTTTAGTGTTCCAGTCACAATTGTTCCACCCAATTTCCTTCATCCGTGCAACAGCTTGCTTCACAGTGTTAATCATCATAGCTTGTTTATTTTGTTTTCCTGCCTTGTCCTACTGCTAACCAGGCAGCTGTTTTCCACCAACCACACCCTATTTAAAAACGGTAGTCTTTACCATGTTATTACCTGACCATTTGCTATGCATTTACCAGTACTACTATCTCCACCCTTCTTTTATTTCCTCATACCCTTTGATTTACCCTGGTACCCTTGATATCCCTCTTTATTTACAATTTTATTGGCAGGAAGATTAAATAAGTTTTTTTCTAGACTTCTGCTTCTCAGTCTAGAAATCTTGTCAGGCTGCCAGAATCAATCCCTAGTTAATACCTCTGGGACTCCAGTGGTGATGGTCCACCCATGAAGTCCTCTCTACCTGAATGCTCACACCAGCCATAAACCACTATGTTCATCTATCACCTAATACCAGCTGACATGGTGTCTGTGGCATTATCTTGTCCTGCTTTTACCCTTCTCAAGCACCTCAAAGCTGTCTGCTTCTCACACGTTTTTACCATATTTGACAAGGATTTAGCTTGATTGGATGAATGAAAAGTGTCTTTCAGTCTTTTCCAACACAGAAACTCCAGACACACTTCTCACGAAATTCTTGTAATTCTAGTGTTCTTTTTCTTCAATTTCTCCCAAGCCTGAAGACTCCTGAAAATCCCACAAATCACCCTGACCTTTCCATGTTCTACCGAGACAACCACTTCCATTTTCCTTGTGCTTCTTCCATTTCTGTACATTACCTCTGGATGACTTATGAGCAGTAAAGTGGTGTCACAACTCTCTTGCTCTTGTATTCTAGCTGTCCCCTTAGCTACTTACACAATTTATATACGTGTCAAAGTATGAACACCAGCTGTGGAACTGCCTGGTGGGTCATGGCTTTGTGTCAGGCACCAAGACATAGCTGGAATTGTTCAGCTGCTTGGAAGAAAGATCTCTGGAAACAAAGTGGGGCAATAGGTAAAAATACATTTGTAGGGAAAACAAACACGCTATTCTCACCCGTTCCTAAGAACTTAGCAGGTGTACAGCTCAAACTGAACTGAGCTCACCTACACTATTTACTCAAAAACAAAGTAGAGGAAAGCTTTGTAAAAATAACAGCAACTACACGTGTAACTCTGGTTGTGGAATTATATAATTCTTATTTTATTCATAAGCTTACTTCAAAAATGAATAGGAAAATTTATCATCAAAAAGCTCCTTTGATTTCCTACCACAGAAGTTGGTCTCACGGACAGTTTCTACTGCTTAGTATTTAAGAAACAAAAAGCGGGTATTTTTTAACCTTATAAAACATTAAGTTTTTGTGGATCCTGTAAAACGTACAGTCTTCCATAAAGCATTCAGAGATTCATTGATAAATAATTCAAACTTTCACACTTTTAATACTTAATTCTAAATGCTTTAAAATATTTTTTGAGGCAGTGATATTAAAATACTTGTTTAATAGGAAAATCTACATAATTCTTGAAGTTTCAAAACATTAATTGGCTTTATTATTTTTCGAGTTGTCTTCTGCCAAGTTACATTTTCTAACAATAAAGTCTGAAAAATGCTGCAGAAGAAAGAACTACAGTCCAAGTTAATTTGGGATGTATTACAACAGTAACTGTCGCAACCTTGTTCCACAACAGTGTACACAATATTACATAAACACAGAAAAGTACTAACAAAACCTTCATTCTTCCTGAAGAACATATACATAATCAGTGTCCAAAATTCAGAAAACTGTATGCCTATTAGAAAACAGGTGACAAATAGAGATAATTAAATATGCAGAATAATTGGATTTTTCTGACATTTTTTCCTCTGAAATATGTATTAGGTATTCCAAGCTTTTCTAGTACTATAACTATTTTAGAATCTTGTAGGTATGTAATTAGATCTTGAGTTACACTCCTTTGATAATCTTACTTTAAAAAAGCGTTCAACCCAACATTTACATTTCAAACAACACACTTCAACAGCTCTTTGTCAACCCAAGAGCTCCTGAAACCAAGACCACCAGGACAGAGATATATCCAGACTTCTAAAATCCAATGGTCAAGCTTAAACTACCAGTGAAGCAATGCCAGAAATGATGAAACTATTAAACATTTTCATATAACAATGCAGTAAAGTTTTGCGTAATGGGAGAGAGTAATTTCTGGCCTAGTCCAAATGTCATGACGGAGATTATGACGAAATAGTGATTACTTTATTGATTGCCAATTTTATCACTAAAGGAATAGATACAAAACCAGTTCATTGGGTCATATTACAGTCAACTATTATTCAAAACAGCATTTTGACAGTTCAGACAGAACTAAAATGACTTAAAGGAAATAACAAGCTATCCTTTTAAGAGCTCATAGATTATATATTTCTGTTAAACAATGAAACCATCTCTGAATAGTTAAGAACTAAGGCATCAAAACACACAGCAAAAACCATTAAGCAAGGATGCATTTCAACATCAAGAAGAAACCTCTCACTCATTTATTTAATTTTCAAAGTGGAATTATGACATTAAATACTCGAGGAAAATTTATTACAATGATCACTATTATAAGTTGTAATTTTTAATTCATGGAAGCTTAAACAGACCATTTCTTACACTGTGCAAAGATGCCAAGCTGAAGACCACTACTTACCAGAGATTTCACATTATTCACATTCTCAGGAGGATAAAAATCTTCTGTGAGAACTCTGCAGAAGTTAAATGCTTAAAAGCACAAAAAAATGCCTCTTTTTTACACCTCATTAAAATACAAGTCTTAGTTTCATTACAGTCTTGTAGCCTTAAGACTCATGTTTTTGCTCATTTTGCAAATTCACCCTCTCAGTCATTTTTCCAATCAAATTATTGCTTGTTAGGATTGACCTCAATTGGTGTGTTTATTTAAACCAACTAGAGGACTGTGTATCCCACCGCTCCCCAGGAACTAAAAACTGGTTTAAAATTTATGAAAACTAACTTTACCATGCTGTATAGCACTGACTGCCTACTTTGTATTGCAAATAAAAGTCTACAGGGTGTCTGGAACACAGAAACTGCAAAGATTTCAGGATGCTTCACAGAGAAAAACTATTACTAACAAGATAATGCAACTTGAAACAAAATTAACTGAAACATTCAAATAGAAGACTTTAGGATGCATGTTTTCAAACATAAGTCTGTTTGCATTGAAAGCAGTGTTTTACCTACTTTGTTCAATGCTTTGGTAAAAAATTTTTGATAGTATGTAGTCACTACAGTGATAGAAAACACAATGTTCACTGATCCAGGTTATTCCTGGGTCCACAAATGGAAAATGGTCCCAGTTTCTAGCAGCTTTACACACAGAAGGAAAAACACTGATTTCCTTTAACTGAAATGAAAACAAAAAATTTCTATGCATATTCTCTCAAATTAGAGTAATCCCTTTTTAAACAACAGACTAATCCCTAACTAATACTTTGCTTATTTTTCCCTCCCACCACAGACTCAATGGAGAAATCTCTCTGATCTCTAAAAACAGGTCTGCTGGTACTGGATTCAGCACTATCCACCCCACAGCAATTTTCTAGTAGCTGACCTCGATGAATTCTTCGGTTAAGATGCTCCAGCTCTTAAGGCTGTAAGTAGCAATACTACTGAGTATGAATAAAGAACATGGATTCTTCTCTGCTATCTCCTTTTTCCTTCTCCCCACTAAACAGCTAAAGAAACTTCTTGGCACCTACAATTCCTCACCAAATACTTAAAAGCTTAAAGTTTCTAGGCTGAGCGGACTGCTAGTAGAGGCTTTTTCAGGACAGCTTTCTCTGTGGCATCTGCACACAGGCTTGATTTCACTGCCAGCACTTGACTTGAACCTGAGAAGAATGCAGTATTCTCCTCAAGACAGATTACAACTAGATAATTTCCTAACATGGTTCAAGTTTGTTGCACTTAAAGTTGTTATTCCATTTAAAAGTATAAGCAAATAAACTTTTTGTTTAACAAAGTTTGTGTCAATTTTGCAGCAAAGGAGGCCTTTAATAAAGGCTTGTAGCCTTTAATAAAGATCTGACTGTTCTTACACCAGAAACCTCTGTTTTGGTGCAATCTTTCCTCCCCAGCCCCATCAGGCATTACAGTAAATTGTTATAGAGAGTAAATTACATCAAACATTTGCATTTTGTAATATGCAACATATATTCTTTGAGAGATGCAGTTCTTCCTCAGAAGAGCCAAGAAAGGAAGGGGATAGTCAGGCTAAACCCTTTAATTTAATATTTTTTCTATGCATTATAAAATTGTTAGTTTGGGTATAGTCATAAACTTTCATAACTATGACCCATTTGATCTATCCTGTATTCCAACTGGAACACCTTGCTCAAAAAGAATAATCTATCAGAAATATCCTGTACTTTTTCTGTTGCTGGTAGACTTGGGTTTACCTACCACAGAGCACACATTTGCATTTTGGTGATAGTAAATTGTGCCATAATGTATATATTCACAAACAATTAAAAAAAAAGTCAAAGTATCTGAAAATAGCAAAAAAAAAGCCTCATTCAAGCTTTAATATAAAGCATAAGTAAACATACTAGGAATAAATATTCAAAATAAACACTTATACATGGCAAAAAAAATATTCGGAATTAGATGGTCATTTCTGAAACAACAAATACTTTAAATAAAAAAAGAATTTCAGAGGAAAAGTTCTTAAGACTTGTCACTAATTGCAAGCATGCAAACATTTACAGCTTCCTACCTAGGGCAGAGACTGGATGGTACTCTGCTATTCAAAAGAAATATCAAAGAAAAAAACACAGCCCAAAACAAAATGCCATGTATTCATGTCACTGCTTTGGCTCAAGTGCATTTGGTAGTAGTGCAGTCGCACCAAGCGTAATTCTTTCATGTTACTAAGATACCTGGAAAAAGGAAAGAAAACCATGTCTAGTCTTATCTAGATACCCATAACCTGAAATCATAGAAATTCTGCTGCTTTAATTGCCAGAAGCTCTTTTTTCAGTAATAGAAACAGTCAATTTATCATGAGTTTTTTTCACCAGCAAAGTCCTCTTTTGCTGTTATCTGTTTTTCAACTATTTTCATTCATTTGAAAACTCCAAGAACATCTTTACTTATTTGGTGAAGGGGACAGGAGTGTAAAGGGAAAAGAAAGACAAGTTCAGTCTCTTTTGTCCTGAATCCAGCCAGAATGTCTCAGATAACATCTTGGGACACCCATTGTTTTCCCTTCTTACAAGAAGAAAAGAAGTTTTTCCTAAGAATAGCTGCCCTATACAATGAAACTCTGACTGATACCCAGTAGTTTCTGTTGAAAAATTACTTGGCAGGAACTAAACATTCTTCCAGTAGCTGAGCCTGACCCAGAAACCATACAGTGTATGATGGTAAGTACATTAGAAATATGACACACGGGCAAAGCGTTTAAACTTTAGCTATCCCAAAAGAAAGCAGTCACATGTAAAAAAATCTGTTTTGAATATATGTATTTTCTTGAAAGACATCCAATCCAATTCTTCACATGTTCCTGGAAAGCTCTCTATACATAGGGAAAAACAAACAAACCCCCTATCACTCTCTGTTAGTCATTGATCTACTCATCAAAGAGGAAAAATAAACATCTTCAGTAACAACACGTTTGAAATCAATTCAATTTCCAGTTAAAATAAAAACACTCTAAATGCATTAAATGTTCCATGCCTGTTTGTATGGCATATTCAAATAGAAGTGTATCAAGCTCCCCTGAAGACCCAGTTCTTTATTTTAATAAAGAGGAGGAATCCACAAAAACACAGTTCTTTCCACAACTACATAGCCTGTTTGGCACAAAACCAATAAAAAAAAACAGACAAACGAAAAATTTTCAGTCAGCTGGACAAAGTTTTATGGTCTGTGCTGGTCACTCACCCCAAACTGGTTGATGGATAGATACAAGACAACAAAGAATCTTCTGCTACTTCACTGGACTTATCATACTAAAAACCTTGCCCAGAAAAAACATGGACTATAGAAACTAAGGGACAGCCAGGATAACATGTACATCCTTAACTCCGTTAGCAATCTTCAATTGCTTAACTGAGGACCATCAGCCACAAGTCCTAATGGTACCACTCCTGCACTGGAGGCAATTTTCTTGCAGTTCTGCAGGAAGGAGTAGCACGCTGCTGCCAAAGGAACATATGCACTTTGCCTTCAGCTAACCCTGTTTAACTTGTGATACTCTAATCTAAGCCAGAGGGAGAGTACTGAAGGACAAATTAACTCTTCCACCAGCAGCTGCCACCACCTACTTCTGGCTACCATTTTTTTCCAGGGGAGAGAAGAACATGAGCCCAGGAGTCTGCTGGGCTTCTGACCATTCATTCAACCCTCAGCCTGCATCCTAATGGAGAGCCAGAGGAAAGAAGGCAGATTTCAGACCAGAGAAAAGGGCAAGGTGGAGCTTGGGAGCTCCTGAAATAGTTAAAGATTGCACTGTAATATGGCATTTTTGACCTCCTAAGTGTCTGAACCTGCAACATTATTAATGACCTTGGATTGCATGCATTTCACACAGGGGAAAACAGAAAGAAAGCAGAAGTGTTCTGTGGTAGAATCATTTACTACACGTTTCTATTTCTAGGCAACTTCAGTGTTTTCCCAGATCTGTATCTGGAAAAATGGGCAGGTATAGCATAGCAATGTGCATAACAGCTACAAACAAAAATACTTATGCCATTTAAAAATCTAGTTCTGGCATGGAAGGTCATATTCCTTACAAAAACATCTCTAAATTTGTCAAAATGCCTAAGTCTTATCACAAAACCACAGTGCTATCATTTACAATATTCCGTCAGAAAGCGATACTGTAAAAAAACTGGCTAACTGCAAAAGTAAATGGAAATATTGAAAAGAACCATTATCATATCATACTCAGAGGGAAACTGGACACCAGACTGAGCCCTCTAGGGAAGTGGTCTCAGCACCAAGTCTGGCAGAGTTCAAGAAGCATTTCAACAATGCTCTCAGGCACATGGCGTGACTCTTGGGGATGGTCCTGTGCAGGGCCAGGAGTGGGACTTGATGATCCTTGTGGGTCCCTTCCAACTCAGCATATTCTGTGATTCTGTGATTATAAAACTCTCCATACACTGGTCCCAGTGATTATTTGAATCAATGGTCATTAAATCAACTTGGAAAGTACAGACTCCAAATATATTCCTCAATTCATAAATAAAACTGAAAGAGGAACTAAATGAGTTGAATTAGGCCAGAAAAATCAGTTCTCTGCTTAGAAGCTACATCTAGCACACACGATTGCAAAGTTTGTCTCTAGTCTAATACATTCCAGTCAATTGATTCTTTACATACTAGATTCTCCAAATTTTCTATCTCTGAACATTTTGAAATCACAGCAGTCACCATATTAAATAGGGTTTTTTAACAACCCAACCCTCCTTGTAACTTATCGGAAAGTGAAGCCCTCGGCATGATGGAAATTCGTTCAGTAGGAACATCTATCAGAAAAAGCAGTGCTTACTCTCCACTGCTCACTCCATCACAGTTACAAACTAATTTAAATGCATCAACATTTTCATTCCACATGAAACTAATTCTTAATTTTGTAAATGGTACTATCATTTAATCTAAAACCAGAAAAATAACATTTCCCTTTGTTAATTACACAATAGTTCATTTTTTCTATTTTTTCTTTTCCTCAAGCATTATTTTCCTCCCTATTTCTGTACTTATCTCACAGGGATTTGTCACCAGTGTAATGGCCTTTTTTACAAATTCCTTCTTCCCACTTTTTGTGAATTCATATTCTCTAGGTCAAAGATTACAAATCTCTACAGCTTATACTTCAAAGTTTTGCTGCAGAAAACTGATCTGCTGAAATCTTACTCTCAATAGTGTACAAGAAACAAATTTTCCAAAGAATTCTCCTTGATTATCCTTGGTGTTGAATTGCATAATAGAAGTAAAATACTTTGAATGTACTGTGCTGAAACTCTACATCTATTTGGCTGTACAAACATTTTCTTGCCCCTAAACACCTGAGAGTAATTATTTTCAGTTTTTATCAGATTTCCCGCTGAAAATCTCCTTTGGCAATAAATGGATTTAAGGCCTCCCTTAAAATCACAGCTTGTATGTTGACCTGAGGAAGTAAAATATTTATTTTGTATCAGGAGAAAAAAAAACCCTACTGACAGACCATTCAGCCTTTTTTTTCTGAGTGAATATATATGGGCAAGACCAAGGACCACTAGTTATTGGGACTTACTAAGTTGGCTTTGACTTACTACCTATTCCAACTTTTACAAATATTAGAGAACCAGTATTTCCATATTCATTCACTTTTGGTACTTTTAAAACTAAAAGCAGTCTTCAGTCTCATTTGTTGCAAAGGGTAAAGAAGCACTAAAATACCTTCTAATAGAAGAATTTTTCGGATATTAAAAGACACATAGACACAAGCACTTCTATCAGTAACATTTATCTCACTGTTATCATGTTATTTCCCAGCTATTGTTTTTGTACATCTTCATTTCATTAAAGAAGAAGGCACTATCTACTATATGCATGACTCTGAATTAAAGACTGAATTAATTCTCTGTTTTTCAGTACAGTTCACCATGGTACTGGAACTTCTGGAACTACAATAACCAATGCATTTAGTGCCTTTTCATTGCATTGAAAAACTCATGCATTTGGCAGGCTTTGCACAGCAAGATTCCGCAGAGAAAACAGAGAGGACAAAGAGAACTGCTTTAATTTATTTACCTGATTTAACTTCTTTCCTGTAATAAGCTGATTACAATTACTGAATTGTAACTCCAAAATTATCATAATGAGGGCATTTTAAATCTTCACTGCATATATTTTTATTGTTCTGGAAAATTATTAAAAACTGAAAAGAATGCAAAATTCACTCTGTCTTAATTTGATTTTAAAAAGCCATTTCATGCAATAGCTTCCATATTGTTAATAGACTACGACCCTAATCAAACAAAATAAGCATACAGATTTGTGTCATTGAAGGTGAAGAATGATTGAGCCAGAGAGAACTATGACAAATGTACGCATTTTGAACTAATAACTGTCAATACTATTGTGGTCCGCAAATAATTTTGCTGGGGTTTTGTTTGTTTCATTTATCTGGGTTTTGCTGATTTTTTTTTTA
>VXBC01001712.1:0-10112 GCA_013399945.1 Ploceus nigricollis | reverse complement strand
TTTTAGATCATCCCTCACTTTTCTCATTTTTTCATAGCTCCTAGACCACTAAAATTTCCTTTTTTTTCTCTCCCATCTTGTTACTTGAGCTCTGACTGCACTTTCAGCAGTCATTTGTGGCTTAGCAGCTTAGTTCAACCCATATTCCACTATTAATAGTTTCTGAATTACTTTCTTACAATTAAAGGTAGGTGAAGATCCCCAAACTGATAGAGCAATAGCAGGTTTCTGGTTTTATCAAAAACCTACCCCCATTTGCTCCTGTTTTCTCCCTCCCATTTTTCTTTCCACCCTAGTACATCCTACCCTCCTGGACCTTCACCCAAATGGTAGAAAAACAATCACACAACCTTAAAAATACCATACTGCATCCAGAGATACATTTGAGTTGGCAGTACCTCTATCTGCATTTCTCTGTATGTTATACTGGTCATGACTAAATATTCTAGTGGAAAGTAAAATAACTGGTTTTGCTTTCAAATGCTGTTTCCTTTTCTTAGAAAAAATGGTTGAAAAAATTACTGGCTTTAGAAATCTTTAACCTTAGTTTTGCAGATCCAAACCCCATTTAAGCAAAAACTGGACAGAGACAATCCTCAGCATCCAGAAAAAGTATCTCCTCCTCACTTGCAGTTAGCTACTAGTTCAAGTACATTCCAGAGTACCCAGAATGATCATTTCAAAAATCATTCCAAAGACTGCATTATTAGTAGTTCAGATTTTTAAAATAATCAGAAAAAGGTTTTGAAAATGATCATTCCAATTCCTCTTGAAATTTTCCAATTAAACTGTTCGAGATAAAGTATGGATATATTTATATTTGGAGTCTGGCAGTAAATTTTAACCAATATGCCCTCATTTCAAAAAGAGCTGCAAATATTTTCAAGTAATTAAAAATAATGTAAACAGACATAGCCAGTCCTACAAAAAAAGGTAGTTAAAAAATGCTTTCTTTGACAAACCAACAATGTAGCCAGGTTTGCTTTAGGGCTGAAAAGCAGCATATGCCTACTTAGCAATATTCATTTAAAAAGATGTTTATCGGCTGCAGACCCAGCACAGAAGCAGGTGAGGGTGGAAATGGGGAAAGGAAGAAAAATTAAAGTAGAATAAGACAGGAGAGTTCCCAGCATCAGTAAGTTAGAGCCTATAATGGTTCATGCACTTTTCAGACAACCTTAAAGGAATGTAGAAGGGTTACCCTGTCTTATTCAAGCTGTTCTACAAGAATTTTTATAATTCTTTAAAAGACTGATATTGCAAAGAATCACATTTACACCTCCTCCCTTAATCTAGTATACCTAATCTTTCACTCAGCACTCTGAACTAGTAAATAATGAAACTGTAAAACAAGAACCCATTAAATCCATTTGCATGAAAATTCTGTGGGTTTGAAATCCATTTTCTACCTATAAATAGCTGCAGAATTCACTTGTTCTTTGGCATCTTAATGAAAATTATACATCAGCATCTTCATGAAGATGATATATCAAAAATTACTTGTGCTGTGTATGAAAATAACACCATTCATTGTATCTTTTCTGATTCCTTCTTGGCACTGTTAGAAACACTGATATTAAAAAAATTCTGATCCGATGGAACTCAGGAATGAAAACCTTAACTGGAAAGTTATTCATGTTATTTGATTAATTTAGTACATATAAATCATTAAACAACTTGTAACTATTTTTGGAAACTGAGCTTGTTACCATCAGATCAACACAAATACGCAATTATATCCAAATTACTAGAACACTTAATGAAAGAAAACATAAACGTATTAAGATAAAAGGAAATATTTAAAACCACAGATTCTGTATCTACTGTGGGGCCATCTCCCAAAATGTCACAGCCCACGCTAATCAAATCCTTTGCATTACTGCAGTTGCAGCACAAGAAGTCAGATAAATGGACTTGCTAAGAGAACTCCTTCGTGAAGACTTCTGTCATGAGACTGTCAAACTGTTTAATATAACAATTTCCAGTAATCAGGTTTAATCAAGCTAGACAAAAATGTTGGAGGCACTCCCAACTGTTTTATGGCTTAGGGCATCAAGGATCCTGAGATCACTTCCCAAGTGCCGTCAGATTCTACATCTCCCAGATTTGGAATCCTAGCTTCCCTGACAGTCTCCTAATGAATGACCACAGGAAATTCCTCTACAGCAACTCCATGTCTTCATCAGCAAAAGAAAAATGCAGCACCACTTCCAAAATGCCCTCCTTCAAAGACTCATGCATCATAATGATTTTAAATGAAACATCAGCTTTTCAGGATTTAAATACATAGCACGATAATGCTAATTTTTTACATTCCTGGCTGGTTCAGCCAGCAGGAGTGTTCCCTGATGGACACAGACAAATGCCTGCTGTTCATGTGTGACAACAAGACTTAGCTGTACAAAGATGACAAAGGGCTAACAAAACTGTAATATGAAGGTAAAAAAGAATCTAAAAGAATCTTGATAAGGCCTATAGACCTTTCTTTTGAAAAATTTATTTAAAAAAAAATCCTAATAGATGACACATTTCAGGATTTTAACATTTCTTTTTTGTATTTGAAAGAACAATCTTCTCTTTGTTTGGACTGAGATTATTTAAATAATCACTGCCTCAAACTTGCAATAAAAATACTTACCACTAACTATCACATCAAAATGGTAAATTGAAATTGCCGGTTTGTTCATGAATGTATTTTATCGTTCTCACAATACCAATGACTATTTAAAAGTTTCAGTGTTTTATAGAGCTGATTTACTTGAGAAAAAAAAATTGAAAAATTTGATAGCAGTAGCAGCTTGATGTTCAGGAACATCTACATGTACTCCTCAGATCCTAAGTCAGAAACTACAGGTACAAAAATAGATTTTAATTTCCATCTTCCAAAACTTGTCATGTTGTTGAAAGTGATGATTCATTACTTGTACATATAAGCTTATCTCAAGACTAGCAGACACAGAAGGATTTGTGGTTTATGCACCTAATTTAGAGATATAATTAGAAAATTATCTCATACAGTTTACAGGGAGGAACTGCAAAACCTCTTAACTCCTGCCTGTTTGAATTTGATTTTTTATATATATAATCTATATATACACATATACATATATTACAATAAGGCAGCTCAGAAGTCTTACCTGAGTCTGCTTCATTGCCCGTTCCATTCTGCGAGTGCTTCCTTTCTCCAGTTTGGTCCGAAGGAGTAAGGCTGATGTCTGAATGGCCCAGAACTTTGGCTGGGAGAGCAAGCACTGCAGAGAAAAAGAACATTTTGTCATTACTTCACTTTTAAAGACATTGAAGACAGTAAAATTTTTAACAGTGGTCTCAAGCATGAATGCTGCTTCCTATTCTGAAAGTCAAATATGTGGCTGGAGGACTTATTTGATGAACTGAGGGCTGTACAAATTACCTTCATCTATTTTCAACATAAGAAGTGGCCTTCAAAACCACTTCCTCCTTCTCAGCTATGCAGTGTTATGTTTACATGCACCCATATGGCGCATACGCCGAATTGTACAAATTAAAATGGCTACTCAGAATCAAAGGAAAATGAAGAAATTGATCCTGGGCTGACTGGCTCAGCCTTCTCCACACCTTCATACTGGGTAGCTGTAGACAGCTCTAGGGATCCTACTTCCCAAGGCTAAACAAATCCAGCTCTCTCTTGGCCTCTTCTCATATGCAAGGTGCCCTGATGCCCACATTAACAGCACTTCCACATGAAAAATGTTGAATTTGTTAAGAATCTGAAGAACATTAATTAATCTAGAACTTGCCATGACTTGAGAATGACAGGAAGAATTTTTGACTTTAGTAGATGTAGAGGGACTATGGAATAATCTATGTAAGCAGCTTTCCTAAAATAATTTTGAGTTATCACTTGGAACAGACTGCACTGATGCCAGGAACTTAGTGCCAGTCTCCAACCACTGATTTTCAAGAAAGTCCAATAGAAGACATGCAGCCAATACAATTTTGGTATCTCTTAATAATTTTCAGACTGCCTGGACTCTTTCCAATATGGTTGTAGACAGAATATATCATTTCTGAAAAGTGAGACAGCAGGAAAGCTCCCTTGCTAATTTTATTGACACTGCAAATACAATCCATCTTCTCTGAGAAAATATATTTGTCTATAGATATTTGTAGACTGGAGAAAAAGCCCCAGTGGTTTTATTCTTTCCTCTCAAAGATCTCCCAAAGCATTAAAAAGCTTTAATGGTTTTATTTGCTCATGGTTTGTGTTTAATGCCTGACAAACTTCTGTCATGTTGTAATCTGGTTTTGTTTTCCCTAGTGATTTCAAAGGAAAGGAAGCAGAAAGAAACAATCTAAAAAAATATCCTCCAAACAAAACTACAATAGGAAGAGAGGCAACAACGAAAGCAAAAATGAAGGCAGTGTGAAGGCTTGCACAACCAAACACTCAACTAATCCTACCCTTTGTGAGCAACAATCTCTGCTCTGACTCTTTCATGACTTCTACTCAGATTAAGAGGCACTTAAAGGCTTCTATAGTGTCCTCTATGTTCTGAGGATCTGGAATTAATTAAGGGAACACAATCAAAACATTCTCTATTCTGTAGACTGTCAAGTGCTCTTTTACAAACTATAATCACTAAATCTGTTAACTGATGTATGTCCTAGTTCTGGAAGCTATCTCTCCCCTGTTTCATCAAACTTCAGTGTCGTGGTTTGAGGGCGCCAACCCATGACATTCAGTCAAATACATATTTTAGTTTCGTCTTAAGACAAACACAAGCAAGGTATTCCTAGCACAGGACATTGGTGTCTGAGTTTATTTTTTAGCAGCCATACCAGGTAGCTGCTAAATCAAACACCTTAAGGAATTGCTTGGGCAAACACTGGAACAACGTTTCCTTTACCTTAAGAGCTTATTTTGTGGTAAAGGTCACCCTTTTCCCCATTTTCTCCACTATTAGTATTCTGTCATACTATTTAGTTTTTTACTTCAATGGAATTTTTTCTGTGCTACCTGATGGCAGACATCAGTATTAACTTTGCAAAAGAACAATGACAACTAAAAGTCTTGGCTAATAACGCTCCTAAAGATATTTTCTGGTCTGATTACTGCCCTTGTACTCTCACTGGTTCACCTTAGCAAGTGGCCCATGGAGGGGAGAGTACAAAGTTTCTTGTCCACAGCATCCGGCTCTGCAGGAGAACCAGCAGCCCAGGAAAGCCCTCCTCTGTCTCTGTGTGCACCTCCCACATCACCACCTAAACAGTGATTTAAGCAACCATGCTGCATGAGCTGTGTAGAAAATCAAATAGGGAGGGAGGAGAAAAAGGGTGGAAGACAAGCAGAGACAATTATGTCTCACTCCTCTGCAGGAGCAATGACAAGTTGTATTTTGAATAACAATCCTGCTTTTTAAAGGTGTTCATGAAATAAAATGAAAGGTATACCTGCTGTAAAATTACAGAAGAAAAATTTAATTTTTCCAACAGTTTTATTGATATAAAAAAACATTGCAACGGCACAAGACAATGAGAAGCAGACCTAGTTTGCATTTAAGAAGCACCTGTAATTTTATACTGATACAGAGCTCACAGTCCTGTGCCAGAATTCAAATGCTCACCTTTCCATTGCCTAATTATAATGTTTAAAGCACCACAAAAAACCAAAATAATACATGCATAAAGGGCACAAATGTTTATACTTAAAGGCTGTAAAGAATAGTTTCAGAACATCTAACCATAACTATTAAGCAAGCTTTAATCTTATACCCAAAATGTCCAATTATTCCAGATAATAAATATTTTCTCTTAAGATCCAAAGCTTTATATTTGCACCTGCAGCTAAATCTAGGCTCTGTTAATAGGACTATAGGTTAATATAAAACATATGAGGGAAAAAAAAACCTTAATCAAGAACATGAAAGTTTTGTCAACATACTTGAAAGTTCATTATACTGCACCAAGGGCAGCTAAGAAAATTAATAAAATAATTCTGAAGCAAAACCACTATTGAGAATCTTCACAAGTCATCTTTGTTCTTACTTTACGGAAAGAACAATAAAATAAAGAAAGAGAAACACAGGAAGATTAGACAGGTTGAGAAGAAATGAAAGGAAATAAGGTTATGCAACATTTTCTGCACAGAATAGGATATTCTCACATGGGAAAAGTAATTTCTAATTCTTTCGCACATTTTTTTTCCTACAAACAATATCATCCTCTCCCATCATATCAGAATGTAAAAAAGGAGATTACCAAAGAATTACACAAACAAGAATATTTAATTCAATATAACTTCCTTATATGACATTCAAATGAAACAAGATGATGATGCAAGTCTTAATAGCAAAGTAGTCCATTATTGTACAACACTTATAACTATGTAAGAACAAAAGGCAAGTTTTGTTCTTGGAACAAAATTTCTCCAAGCAACCTGTTCCAGATTGCTTAACGAAGTTATTGATGCCCTATCCCCAGATGCGTTCAAGACCAGGTTGGATGGAGCTTTGAGCAACCAGGTCTAGTGGAAGGTGTCCCTGCTCATGGAAGGGGAATTGGAACAGAATGGCCTTTAAGATCCCTATCAACCCAAACCATCCCAAGTAATGATTTGGTTGATTCCAAGTAATACCTGAATTGTGAGATAGATAGATGACATTAGTAATGACACCCAGATCAAACCCAGACACAGATTTCTCTCAAATCCAAAAATCAGGTACCATTAATCAACAATTTCAGCCTCAGTATTCAGAATTTAACCTAG
This sequence comes from Ploceus nigricollis, assembly GCA_013399945.1. Classification (NCBI taxonomy): domain Eukaryota; kingdom Metazoa; phylum Chordata; class Aves; order Passeriformes; family Ploceidae; genus Ploceus; species Ploceus nigricollis. The sequence goes on along the minus strand of VXBC01001712.1, from coordinate 3,364 downwards.
GTGTGAAGCACTCCCTGATCACTCATATAACTGTCTGTCAGAGAAACAACTGCATCAGTCAGTCACGACTTACAGAAGGTAAAGATTGGTCAAAGCAACTCTTTTGTCTTCCTGCATCTACTCTTTTAAAAAGTTGGAGTTCCTTTAGGAATTCTTCCTGTCATCAAAGTCAGGAAGAGCTTACTTGGGCATATAAGACATACCTGAAAACCTGGAACAGGTAAAGATGATTATTGTTAACTGCAGCGCTAATTAATTTTAATGTTTTCTAATTTTTCCTTATGATAAATCTATGCAGTAAGGCTATTGTTTTACTCCTGAAGCTTGCTCACTGATAAACTATCCGTAGCCTAGCAAAGTACTGTGATTCCTATGATGGAGCTATCATCTGAAAATGGACTTGTAAACTAAGCAATTTTAATTGCAACCAGTTGTAGAATTCCTAAGAATTTGCACATCAGTCCATCAGTGAACCAAAACTATTCTGCTTCTTGGCCAAATTGCCAGGATGTGGTGAAATTATTTAACTGAAGTCACAGGCATGAGGCACCCTGAGGATAGCTCTGAGGATAGCTGTTCCTCTGTCATGCCTCCAAAGACATGACCCTTCGTTCAGATTCAGCTCAGGTTATTTGCTAACTTACTTTAAGTTACAAACAAACAAGCACAAAATGCTGGGGAGGATTTAGAGAAAAAAATGAAAATATTCCTTTTTAGTTCCTTATATCATTGATTTCAGTTAACATAATTCAGGAGCTTTGTTGTTTAATTTTCCAAAAAACCACACATTAAGATTTTCAAATTTCTCATGTGGATTACTTCATCCATAGTCCAATAGTCTTGTCAGTAGTCAAGAGTCAATAGTCTTATCAATAGTCTTGTTTCATATAACTACGTATATCTTTATTTGATGATTTTCAGTAATTCATTCAGATAATTAACATGAAACCCTCATTTCTTCAACACATCCCAAGGCAAAATGGCAACCTTTTAACTTGTTCTGTGCTTTTCTGTAAAATGAGACACTACCATGGCTTCTTTTCCACATTCTACATCCTGCACAATAATCAGGTGAGTACGTAAAAAACCCACTAGTAAGACTGAGGCATGAACAGAGAAAATGTTCATTTGATTTGTATACATATCTGCTAATCTCTGCTGAATGACTTTATTACTGAAAGCCAACTTAAAAGTGTTTAATTTTTTTTTATGTACACAGCAAAGAATTGGCAAAAATTTCTATGGAATTCATGACTAAGAAAAAGAGGAAAAAATCAGTAAAATATTAGGGAGAATGTGATTTGCTTTCCACATGTTATTCTCATCCAAATAATCTGACACTTAAGTTTCTGTATAACTAATGCAAGTTTTTCTCCTAAAAAATCATGTTCAAAGGACACTTATTAAATTTGAAATTTTTTTGAATTTTCTCCTAGCACTAAACTGGTGACCAAAAAAGCAAAATGAAATAAAATTAAAAATAATCAACTTAGAGAAAAACCTGAAAGATGCCACATTATTGTGGAAAAACTTCCTTTCATGAAATCTATGGTTTTTTCATAAAAGATACTCCTTGCATTTCTGGAAAAAAGTATGTACAGAAAACTCTGCCCTGGAAAGTAGCTAAATGAACTTTATGGAGCTAATTTTAATTGCCTAGGAAAGATTAAGGCAATCCAAGGTCCAAAGGGACGCAAAAATAATAGAAGTTTTGAGAAAAGTCCTTAAAATATTAACTCCTTTACTAACCAAGCTCAAAACACAGATGATCTGCAGTAGTCCTGGCAACATCTGGTTGAAATGGGATTTGTAACTTTAAACAGTAACTCTGTTAGAACCCTATAAGTTAAAATAAAGTACATTTGTGACTAAGTGGTTTCCAGTACCAGAGCACTTTTTATGTTTTAGTGAAAAGCACAAGTATCAAGAGGGCAAGAAAAATACTAAATTTCTAGTTACAATTAAGCAGCAGAACCATGGCTTGGCAACAGAACAAGTCAGTCAGTATGACCACTTTTAGCTTTTCTGCTTAGTGTAGGAACATGTAAAAATTTCCTGTTGGCTCAAGCAGATCAAGTATGTTCAAATCAATTATACATACCTATTCTGTTGGACATGCCCACCGCAAAGATTTTAAAATAAACAGGAATCAAAAGAAAATTTTATTATATGGCATCACTAACAAATGTATGATGCTGAGGTTTCACAGAGCTCAAATTCCTCCTAGTAGTGTTTTTATTCTTATCACAACACTCAACAGTTTACCAATCCTTCAGTGACCACAAATTAAGAGGAAACGATAAACACCACACACATACACAAACCCTCAAATCAATAAACAACTAGAATTCATTACTGTTTTCTAAATAGGCATATTTAAACGGACAAGGAGTAGTACTCGACGTTAAGGCTGATCTAATGTGTGTGACAGAGGATAAAAATTGCTTAGCAACCAGCTAAAGGAGTTATTTTATCTCCTTGTATCTATATTTAAATTAAAAGTTTCTATTTTGCAATTATCACAGTACATATGCTCTTTATACACAGAAATGAAATTTCCAATAAATCTAAAAATGCATTCAGAATTGCAGAACACTGAATAATAATTACAATAAAAAGGTTTTTTTCTTTGATATACCATTATCCTTAGTTCAATGCTATCTCCAAGACTTTTCCTCTTTTTATTTTCCATTGTTGTTATACAGAAATCCTCTCTGTTGTTATATATATACTATATATATAATGAGACACCGAATTTATGCCTTTCTTTCTCTCTAGATTTTAATATTGATGCTCCTCCTTCTTTTAAACCTGCTAAGAAATATTCAGACATCTCAGGACTTCCGGTAAGTAATTTTTTTTCCCCTTAAAATTGACATCTCACCTTCCACAATGAAACACTGCTGGTGCCTTGTTTGGTAAAAGATGTATATGCTGAAGTTCCTATTCAGACTTGGCCTTAATAATTATCCAGTGATTTAGGACCAAACCCCAAATACTTGTCACTACATCACAAAATCCTTAGGTTGTTAATAGATGTCAGGATAGACTAAATACCTTGTCCTGCCAAGTAATTCCTATGACACCTCTTTCTCACCTGTAGAATATACATTGGTGCCCATAAATTCTAATTCTTAAGATAGCTGCAGGGAAAGCTGGTAGTCCACAGTCTCCATTACTGTTGACTTTGCCAAGGTATACCCATAATGACTGAAACTTTCCATGCTGTTTGCCTGATGTGGATTTATTTCATTGTATCTTGTAGAGGAAGTTTTAAGAAGATGGCTCAGCAATTTTCAGTAATGAGATTAGGCAAAATTTTATTGTTTGCCCTCTTTTCCACCAGATTAAAAAAAAAAAAAAA
>VXBC01001710.1:0-147471 GCA_013399945.1 Ploceus nigricollis | reverse complement strand
AAACCTGAGGCATCAAATGGGGGCTTCCAGCTGTGGTGTCTTGGGCTGGAAAGGAAGGACGTTTGAACCCATGCATGGGAAAGTGCTGGGGATAAGAGTCTGCTCTGATTACGTGTGTATGAAAGGGTGACTCTTGGAAAAATCCATAAATAACGTGTATGTATCAAAACAACACCATCAGAATGGTAGTCCATGGAGTTTCCCATATTCAGGGGCCAAGAATGTGGCTGATTTTAGGTGTTAAGTTGGGCTTTGTTATTGTTTGTCTCTTCCTTTTCCTCAGCAAGCTTTTCTTCTCTGCTAATCCTCAGAAGCAGCCCAAGAAATGACATTTATGCATATTTCATAATGTGATTTCTGTAGGCACACAGAGCAAACAAATCAATTTCTCAGCAGCACGCTGTTTAAAAGAAACAGCAACAACCTGTGGGATAAGTTGCAGAAGCTGTTAAAATTAATTATAAATGGCAGAAGATATAACATTTGGGGGAAAAAGTGCTAATGTGTGAAGAATAATAAACATTCAGGAGATGAAAAGGAACTCTCTGTCGTCTGATTATTTAAACTTCATATATTTATAAATATCACAACACGTTAAAACAATGTACCGCTCGCTACCAACAGCACATTACCATTTTATTCTGGAATTGCAACAGCCTCATCTGCTCTCACAAATAATGACTTTCACCTTTCTGGGCTGGGAGTTTTGCTGCAGGTTTGTGTCTATGTGACTGCTGGTGCACTGTAATATTTTTCAAACGAGAGCAGGAGTGGGTTGGTGGTGGTTGTGGGTGGGGTTTTACTGCTCTGTGGGCTTAAGCTGCTCACTTAGGAGATGCTTTTCTCCTAGGCAAGGTCTTGGGCAATGCAGGTCTGACTTGCAGTGGAGTAATCCAATGTGGCTGCTCTCAGTGGTGGATGTTTCACTGGTATCTACCAAAGGAAAAAGAAAATGGAAAAGGATCTCTGTTTGAAGTGTGAATTGTGCAGGATAAGCCAAGTCTGTACAAAATGATGCTGATACAGAGGCGTTCCCTGGGGTGCAGTGATTTTCCTTCAGCCTGTTTTCAGCAGCAGGAGCTCTGCAGCAGGTACAGCCATGGAAGGGCTTGTGACAAGGGACAAGAGGGGCGGCTTCAAGCTGAAGGAGGGTAGATTTAGATGAGATATTAGGAGGAAAATCTTGGTTGTGAGGGTGTGGACGTCCTGGCACAGGATGCCCAGAGCAGCTGTGGCTGCCCCTGGATCTCTGGAAGTGTCCAAGGCCAGGTTGGACGAGGCTTGGAGCAGCCTGGGACAGTGGAAGGTGTCCCTGCCATGGCAGGGGGTGGAACTCAATGATCTTTAAGGTCCCTTCCAACCCAAACCATTCTAGGAGTCCATGCTGAAATGCCTTATTTCTATGGGGAAATTAATATAAATTTATCCCACCAAAGTGGTTTTTCAATGCTCCAGGCTTTGGTGAGAGTAGAGTAGGACCTGTGGGTGATGGAGACACTCTGCAGCCTTGGGCTTTGGATCAGATGATCTTTAAAAGTCATTTCCAAGCCAAACCATTCTGTCAGTCTCTGATCTGTAGCCTGTTGAAGGTGTCTCTGGAACACAGCACTGTGGTTGCTTCAAACCCCACCTGAGCTGTGGAGTGGAGATCACTGCAATTTTTACAGATATTGAGAAATATGGTAGCATAAAGAGATCTTCTCTGGTAACCAGGACTGATGCCACTGAAGTTGGCTGAGATTCTGTTCCTGCACAGCAGCTGTACCCTTTGTACAGAAATAAACACAAGCACTGTTATGAACTTTCCTCAGCTTGCTTGTATGGTGAAGAGGTGAGGTTATTGGTCAGCAAAATAGGGTCTAATTAGAATTAAATTTTTATTTTTATTATGATTTTATGGATGAAGTCAATGGAAAATTCTTGGAAGACAGCATGTTCCTGCTTGGGACTTTTCAGGTTCCTGGGTTTGGGAGTGTTTTGGTGGGAGGCTGCTCCTGGCTGGGTGGAAAAGCTGCTGGGTGGCCAGCAGAAGGGCCATGTGGGCAATGAAGGATGAAGAGCATCTCTCAGCCACAAAAGAGGCTCTGGGAGGTGGGTGGGTATGGAAACCTGCTGACACACTGAGCATCCTCCCACCAAGGGCTTTGCTAAACTGCGGCTGGATTTTGCACCAATGAGTTCGGCAGGGTTTTGCTGTTGTCCCCTGCAGCACAGCAAGTTTGGGGTTCCACCACACCCACAAACCTCCCCGTGATTTTAGCAGCCTCTCACTGCAGTTACCTCAAAATCCACTCTTTTAATAATTTTTTTTCCCCCTGAAGGTGCTGACCCGATAACGCGGCGTCAAAACCGCTGGGTGGCCGTCAGCTCTCACCCTGTCCGGTGGGATGTGACACTGCAGCCCTAACAGATGTCACTCGGTGCTGGCACCCCGGGAGGGGAGAGCCCCTCGTTTTGCGGGGAGCCACCTCGGGAGCTCCGTGACTCCCCCGGAGCCGGGATGCTGCTCTGGCAGGGAGGGCTCTCCCGAGCCCCCGGTGGCTCCGTGACCTGGTTGGTGGCTTTGTCCCGGCGCAGGAAGGGAGCCGGGCTCGGGCAGCCGGGCCCTCTCTGCTGAAAGGCTGTTAGATCCAGGTCACTGAGTTCGGGCTGCTGCGTTTTCTGACAAAGTCTGAAAAATGCAGATTTGTAGCAGCCCTATGTTAATGAATTCCGACTGCTTGGATTTCGCACTGAATAATGGCCGGAATTACCAGAGATAGTGACTTATGAGATGTGATTGAATATCATCCCTTTTCTCGAGATTAAATTGATAAAATGATGTAATATCACATTATTTTTATTAGCAGGCTTTGATACAAAATTCTCTGTAGAGCAGAAGATTTTGTTATAATAAAACAAAGGTACTGAAATGAGAAAAAAAATTCAATAAATTTTTAAAGCGTAGTATCACATTTTAAATGCAATTTTGTGCATATGGTGAGTGAATGCAATACTTCTTTACCCTCAGGCCGCCCACTTTCATACATTAAAAATATTCTATTTAAATGCAGATTTTGATTTGCTATCTGGCGTGGCATTCAAGGAGAAGAGACAGGAGAAAAGGAAGAGTGTCTGCATCTCTTAATTTAATTACACGTTTCTTTTGACGCACAAAGGTGTGAGCAGTTGTTAAGTGTAAGGACATGCCTGTATAAAAAAAAGAAAAAAAGTGCATGGTTGATTTTTTAAAATCTGTAAAAGAAAAGGTAATCTCAGCCTCAACAGATAGTCCAGTGAGTTCTTGTGGATATAAATATGTAAATATGCATCATCACGTGTGTGTTACAGGCCGGACCACTGGTTCCCAGGGTCGTGACTGTGTCAGGACAGTGCTGCTGAAAATCAGATCCCAGTTGAAAATAGCTGCCTGTTAAACCAGAAAGATTCTTTTTAGCCAAAATCAGTGCAATAATCCGGTTTTTTTGGTGTGGCCTCATCCAGTGTGGCAGCAGGAGGCAGGTTGAGAGGTTCTCACGAGCCAGGGGTGAATGCCCCTTTTTTTGTTTGCTTGGTGTCATCCGGATGGCTGTGATTTTCTGGAATTAAAACCAAAATATTTCTTTTTAGAACTACTTTAGAAATGCAGGAGATGGACTGCAAGGGGCAAAAGTCATAGTAGTAAAATGCCTTGAACATCAGGGAAGTGATTTTGCCATTTGATGGTGTGAAAACCAGGGAGGTGGCGTTTGGGCTGAGGACTCTTTGTCTTCATTTATCTGTTGCGTGGGTGAAAGCCTATTTTCAGAACTGGAGAATATTTGAATTTCAGTGCCCTGGAGCAAATAGGTTGAGTGGTATCAGAGATTATCAGATTTAATTCATTTATTTTAAATGTAAATTGATTTGAAGCCACTGGGAGCCGTTAAAAGTGTGCCGTCGTTGGCCTCCGCACTTGCTGTGTATTATTTCTCCTGCCGTCCACTTCCATCCATCCCTTCTCCCACTCTTTTATCTGACTTGTTTGTTCCTCCTGTCTCGGAGAGACCTGAGTTTTGGGGCTCTGTGCATCATGTAGAGAGTGTGAGGCTTCTTCTCCTGACAAGTGCTGGAACATTCTGGCTTTGCTATGGCTGTGTCCCAAAAGGTCATCTCCTAGAGCCAGAATTCTTCCCTGCATCCAGCAGCTTCTGTGCTGGAAACACAGAGATAATGCAGGTGTTAATGGTGTAAGGGGATGGTTTAATTGGGGTAGCCAGTGAAGGTTATTCCTGTGGTCTTGGAGGGGTACTGGGCTGCAATGGGACTGAGTGTAAAAGCCACTGGGCTCCCACTTCCAGGCTGTGCCAGCTCCCTGGGCACAGCTTCCCTGCTCCTGCCAGTTCAGTGCAAAATCCATGTTTTCAGGGACTCTGTGACTCACCACGAGCAGTTTATAGTTTCCTGTAAATATAAATTCAGGGCTGTACCAAAGAGTGCCAAATGAGTGTTTTTAAGTCTATATATAAAATTATTTGATCTCGCAGGGCATCGCATTTGCCAATTTTTCTCTTGGGCACGTAGATATTAAAATCATATTATGCCCAATATGTGGTTGTAAATTGAAGTCACAGTGGAAAGGAATATTACAATTTTTCCCCTTTAATGTTAGTCTCAAAGAATGTGTCCTTCTGAAGAAAAGGTTATTTGTCTAATATGCTGGAGAACAGTTCATAAAATTAACTAAGAGTTATCCCCATAAAATGAGCTGTAAAGAGAAAGCAACCAAGGAAACTCTTGGGAAGCAAATCCCCCTTGGTTTTCCGGCACAAATGCAAACTCTAGATTTCTCAAGCACTGTGATTATTAGGGTGGCATTGAGGTGGATTTAAAACATGACCTTCTTTTTGGGGAGAAGTAAATCCCAACACAGAATCACAGAATGGTTTGGGCTGAAAGAGACCTTGAAGCTCATCTTGTTCCACTCAACCCCTGCCACAGGCAGGGACACCTTCCACTAGACCAGGTTGCTCCAAACCCCAGCCAACCTGGCCTTGATGTCCCTCTCCTCCTTCAGCATTCAAAAGTAAAAGCATTTAGAAATAAGTATAGTCTTAAAATAAATGTTAATAGGTGAGTAATAAATTTTAAACATCCAGGGAAGCACTGGTTATGTTACCTGTCTCGTGAGTGCTTAACTCAAGGCTCTGCAATTTCAGAGTGATCATTTTAGATGGTTTGGGGGGTATTTTTTATGGCAAACGTAGTGGGAGGAGAAAGAAAATCAGTGGAATTGGTTTACATATTGCCTTAACTACTCTCACAATAGTGGAAAGCTCTCATCAAGTATGTATCAGATTATTTTATGCCAACATTAATATTGGAAGCACACATGTAATCTGGAGTCAGCAGGTTCATACACTACTATCTCATTAAATTTTCAGGCAAAAGCTGCAAAAATTAATTGGAGGCGTGTAATAGTTTAGAATGTGAGCTGGCTTATGGTAATATAAATTACATGAGGAGAAGACAGTTTTATATACTGAGAGAGGGAAAACTGGTTTACTTTAATGAGAAGAGATAGAAATGTGGAGCTATTTTTTCATTACAGATGCACTCTAAACTGTTTGGACTTACTTGATGAATAGAGTTAATTCTCTGCTACAGTTCCAATAATTCATGTTGCACAGTTTAATGACTTCTAGATAAAAACAGGATTGAAATGTTAATTTCTATGAAGAAATTGGAGCACTCTCATACGTCAAGCTTTTTTCTATTAAACTACTAGTTAATTTCACTAAACAAGTCTCTTAGAGATATTTCATGCTACATAGATTTTTGTATTTCTCACCTGCTTTGTTTTATTCCATTGGCCCTGAGCATTGGTGAGGGCAAAGTGCTACTGGGATGCAGAAAAAATTCAGTTGTACTTAACCTGTCCTTATGATAATTAATTTTTTTCTACAACTCATCCTGTGATGTCTAGGCCTGTTGGTGCTTTCTCCTGTATTTCCCAGTTGATCCATCTGGTGAGGGGTTGAAGTTCTCTGCTGCCTGTGCCATCCAGGCATAGCTGGTGACCTTCATCCCAGGAGGGGCACAGGGAGCTGTTGGGTGGTTGGTCGTGTCTGAATCACCATGCTTGAACCTCCTCCTTAATTCAATTTGACTGCTGGTCTTCTGTGTGCTGCCTAGAGGTTGGGTACTGCTGGTTGATGCTGCGTAGAGAGGACAAAATTGGTTTTTTTTGTTTTGCATATTCTTTGTTTCAGGAGTTTCTCTGCTAACTTGGATTTGTTTCTGTTGTTCCAGTCCAATTTTCATCATCAGAGATGAGTAGTTCTCTCATCAGCCTTGCCTTTCCCCTGTTTGGTGCCATCCCACTCGCTGTTGCATGTACCCGTCCATTCCCCTTCTGTCACTTTGATATTTGCAGTTTCATGTGTGTAGTTTGATACCTCTGGTATTTTGCAACATCTGCCAGGGGCAGTGCTGGAGTCACCATCCCTGGAAGTGTTCAAAAAACATCAAGATGGGGCACTTAGGGATACAGTTTAATGGTGAATTGGTAGTGTTGGATTAACTATTGGACTTTATGATCTTAGAGGGCTTTTCCAACTTACACAATTCTATGATTCCATGATCTTTACATGGGAGCTTCATCATACAACCTCCCTTAGTAGAAACCATGGGTCCTACTATTATTCTTCTAGGCCTGGAAATTCCCCTTTCCGTGGGATTGCAGAACTCATTCTCCTGCTGGAGGTACCTCTTGCCCATTCACCTCTAAACCTCGTCCTCAAGTGCCTCACCCAGACATTCTTTGAATGTTTCCAGGGATGATGACTCCACCATTTGGACTGTAAAAGGGCAGGGAGATGGAGAGCCAAGAGTCACTGATGGGGGAGCTTCAGCTCCCACAGCATGACCTAGGGTGGGGAGGTGAAGGCATGGGCTGCCCAGCACAGGTGGCACTCCCTGGGGATCTTGTGCTTCTAAGGAACAGGATTTCACCTGATATGTTCAAAACTGCTGAGTTTTGTTGCAAACAAGAGAAACTTCTAACCTCACACTCTAAATGCACAATTTGTGGGGTTTTATGTATGTGGTGAAGAAGGAAACATCATCCAGGTGCAGGTTTTTGCAAATTTAGCAAGACAGAGGTGAGGTTGGCCAATGAGTCGGTGGCTGTGGGGACACCACAGTGGAGCTGTGGGTGGTGTCTCCTTTGGGGACACCCCAATGGAGCTGCAGGTGGGCTCTGCTTTGGGGCCCTGAATGCTCACACCAACTCCCACCTGCTGGGAAGTGGCCAGTGCCTCCTGCTACCCAAAGAGAGAGGAATTTTGGAGTGTGGTGACATCAGCCAAGTCCCCATCCAGGTGAGAAGGTGGGGGACCAGACATGGGTGGGAGGGAGCCGTGTTTCTCAGCCTGGTTCCCCCATTCCATGCCTTGGGCTGTTCATCCTGAGAGGCACTTTTATCCATGGACCTTGTTGTGCATTGTGCGTCCCCGGTGTCCGACACCGGATTAAACAAAGTGTCACGCGTGCGAGGTGTACGGGGCAATTATTTTAACCCATTTCGCCTTCTAGTGTGGAAAATCTCCTTAAAATAGGACTTGCTAAAGTCATTGTACCATGTACAAAGGGGTTATTAAAATGCACTCTCGAAATAGAAAATAGGATTAGAAGAGACACTTTGGCTTTGAGGCCTTCTCCAGCCGAAAGAAGGCCTCGTGGCCGAAATGTCTCCTTTAATCTCATTTTCTGTTTTGTGGTAGGAATTTTAACTCTCCTCACCCCCTCCCAATCCCCCTGTGTCTCTCTGCCCACATGCTGGTCTGGCACTGCTCAGCTGCCTTCCCACAACTGGGGGCTCATAAGACAAAGGGATATTTTTCTCTTGTCATAATATCAAGACATTTTATTTCTAGTCCAAACAAATCCCCCCCAAAACCCACAACCTGTTTCTATCAACCGACTTTTGGTTGTTTGCACTAAGGCTCCCATCTATCAGGATTCCTTGCTCTTCAGTCCTGGTGAAAGCTTGTTGTGCTTCTGAGTCCTTGGGACAAAAAACACCTGGAAATCCTAATTATTTAGTGTGGAATGCTGAATTTTCCATCTCTGAAGGTAATTTGGTAGTGAACACCTGTGATACGGATACCTCTATATATCTATATGCTCCTATATCTGTGTATTAGTTGAAATGCAAAAGCTGCAAGCTACACCAACAACTTAATGTTTTAAACATGTCCTATAATTTAAATTTGACCTTTCCTGGATAATATCAAACTGATATCTAGTTGCTTCACCGCCTTCTAACATTTTGATTCCTAAATGGAGTTTTTAATTTAACATGCAAAAATTTATGCTGCAGATTAGGGGGAAAAAACCCCTCCCAATCTTGCTGTAACTCTTAATTACAGTTAATTACTGTATTTCTTAATTAGATTCTTAATTTCCAACTATTTAACTTCAGTGAAACAAATGGAAAAGCAGCAGTCCACAGAGAGCCTGAAAGAAGCAGTCTGAAGATCTGAAAGAAGCAGTTGTGTTGTTTTTGTATTTTTGTATTTTGAAGGAATCTTGAAGGCACTGAATTTTATTTCCATAACTGGGAAGGGCAGCGATCTGTGTTTAAAATTGTGGCAGGAAAATTCTGAGGGGAAAATTACTCCTTTTGAAAGGGTTTGCATCCATATTGCAGGTTGGAGGAGGGAGAGAGAGGTGCCAGAACCAAATGCAGGGAAATACTCAGGTTACTCATCATTTGGAGTAATAAGTGTTTGAAGAATTTGCTGGTGACTGGATTTTTAAATGTGAAAACCTTTTGGATGTTTACAGTTGGAGTCTCAGTATTCCTCTCGGCTGGGTCACATCCATGCGTACCCACATGAGTGGGTACATTCAACACATGGAAGTGTCTAAGATGAGGCTGGATGGAGCTCTGAGCAACCTTGTCTAGTGGAAGGTGTCCCTGCCCATAGCAGAGGGTGGGATTAGATGAGCTTTCAGGTCCCTTCCAACCAAACCATTCTGGAATTCTCTGAGTGCTCATGGGAAGGTCCAGCTCCAGCATTTGGGTTTCCTCAGAAGATACTGCACCTACCCAGGTGCCCCAAGTCAGAGCCTCCCCACTCCCCGAGTGCCTCAGCTCCCAGGATTTTTATGGTTTTCCTCACAAAACAAAAATAAACATTAAACCCCCCAAACCACGTTGTTTGAGTGCAGAGCAGCACCAGGCACGAGCGTGTTTCTGCCTCAGGAAGGCTGATTCTCCCTCGGAGGTGGATACAAAGGGTCAGCCTCAAACCTTATAACAAAAGGTTAATTTTTCTTCCTTGACGTCTTGCTGACTAAGTCAAACCCCGAACATGAGGTCGTTGGCTGTTTCCTACGTTTCCAAAGACAGCTTTACACACCAGTGATATCAGTTTTGTATCTCTTGGCAACAGATTGGTTCTGGCACCCCGAGGACGGGGCGCCTTGGCATTCTTGAACTGCCGAGAGGCACAAAGCTGATACGGGGGGATTCGATGCCTTGTTGAAAATACGTTAAAATATGTTTTGTGCCATAATAATGTGTTTTGAAAAATGAGGGTTTTTTGTTGTTGGGTTGTTGTTTTTTTTCTGGAGCCTGTCCTCCCCCAGACTCACTTATGGGTATGTTTGTAATGCCTTGGCTCCCACTGCCCTTTATGGATGGACATGTCCTCGCTGGAATGCTGCTTGCCCTCACCCAGGGGTGATGCCTCTGTTGCAGAGCTGTTTTATTTCACTTTTTCCTATGCACAGGAAAAGGAAGGAAAAACCTGACAGAACCGTAAGATGAAAATATTAATTTGTGGGTTTTTTCCTTCAGGGAAAGTGTCCCATCTTTGAAAGAGCTGTGAATCCAGCGTTTTGTTGAGGTGCTTATCTCAAAAATAGAAGAAAAAATATGCATCAAAAGAGGTGATTTTTTTTTTTAATATTATAGGGCTAATTATGATGTGTCTATTAGATATCTTGGCAAAATCTTTAGTGCCTTATGTGCATAACCAGGACAAGTGCTGAAACTGTGTAGAATAATTTATAATGCACGTCACAGCCAAAAATTTACTGTCATTCAATCAGTGAATTAAATAAGCGTCATCTTACCAAGCTTTGAAATCACCCATTTCATTATTGCAGATTTCATGTACAGTGGTGAGGAAGGGCTGGGAGGTGCTGCACGGGCTGGGCTGGGAGGATGAGGATGCACCTGGGGATTCCTGCAGTTTCCTTGCCAGGTAGCCGTGGCCACTCTGATGGGCGGAGAAGCCACAACAGCTGGAGAGCAGATTCCTGCTTTTGCTGGATCTGCAGGTGTTGTCCTCTTGGCTTCACGAGGGCCAGGCTGAGGTGGTGCACCAGGGCAAAGTGTGGAAGACCCAACTTGGAAGAGGCCAGTGTGGGAAAGAGGAGCTGGAGGGAAGGGACAGAATGTGAAATTTGGGGGTTTTGAATGCGGTGTGGATGTGCTTGAGGAATTTGAGGGAAGAACAGACAGCAGGGCAGAGGCTTTGGGTGGTTGGTATGTGCATGGCTCTGATTGGAGGGGCTTGGGCAGATGCAGCCACTTTACTTCTGACCTGGGTGGTGCAGAGTTGTTTGGGGCACATGTGATGGTCACCTGAGAGCTGCAAAAATACCCCTCTGCTTTATACCCAAGGGTAGATTCTCTTCTCCTTGGTGCTTGTTCCACTAGAGACCTCTTAGCTGTTGTTAGGGAGATGTTCATCTGGGTTTGCAAACACCAGTGAGAGATGTCTGAGGAGGTCTGTAGTGGCCTTCAGCTAAGAAGGCAGTTCTTCAAGACTCAGAACAAGTGGTGATCTCGGCATTGCTTCCTTTCATGTTAAATGACACCATCCTCTTTCTGTTATTGTCACAAATCTTAAGATTGTTCTTCTTCCCATTTTAAATAGAGCATGTGGGAAGATCTAAATAGGCAACTTACTCTAGTGGGAAGTTGATACACGTGCCATCACGTACTCTGGTATATATTCCTCTCCATTAAATTATATTCTCCAGACCATTTTTAAATGTGTACGTAGCCAGTGTTAATTTCAAGGAGACAGATTTTTAAAAATACATATACTTAAACAGTGTTGGAACCCATTAAAAAAATCTATTTAAAATCAATTGTGTGCGAGAAGAAGTCTACAAACAAAAGGGCAGAGACAGGCATATCAGCTTTAATTTAGTACTGGATTCCCTTTGACAGGAGCCATTTAGATAGAGGGCAAAAAATTATCTCACTGAAAAAGGCAGTGATTGATCACATGTTGGTAAGTGAATCAAGTCTGCAAAAAACAGAGGTGATTAAGGGACAAAGAGGAATTATCATATTACAATGTTGCTGCCTGTCAAACCTCCGTCTTGTTGTGCATTCATGTGTCACGTTGTGACATTCGATCAGCGCTCAACTCCCTGGGACAAAGGGATGGTCGTTAAAAATCTTTAAATGCTGCTTGGAATTGTGCTGGGGGTGTAAATCCGTGTTTTGACTGCTGACAGAGATCTTTATGCCCGTGAGAATAGATACACAGGACCTGGCTGACAACTTATTAAGTGGATCTTAGCACCAGGGCGTTTCCAGCTCTTTCTCATCTTTGGTGTTGCTTTGCTGGCTGTGGCGGGATGGGTTGGGAGGTGCCAGGGAGAGCCGGCTGGCACTGCTCATGGGCAGGTAAAACAGCTGAAAATTGGTGAAACCAAAGGTATTAATCTCAAGAAAATGGAAACTGTGGAGGCAGGAGGTGGGCTGCTAAAACCTGCGGTGAAATGGGAAGGATGAGGATGCGGTGGAAAAGGGTTTGTAGGAATATATGGGAAAAATGAAAGAAAACCTGTGGGCAGCAGAGCTGTGGGGAGAGTCTGTGTGCTGGATGGACTCTGGGGTTAACAGCAGCCGTGGGTGAGGCTGGAGACAGAGCGTGCAGGTTCTGTGTCAGCGTTTTCCCCAGCCTAGACCCAGTTAGTGCCTCGCCCAGCTCAGCTGCTCCCTGATGGCTGTGCTGGAGAGGAGCGTGTGGGACGTGGGCAGCGATGAGCAGTGACAGGTACGGGGGAGCGTGGCAGCTCCATGGCTCAGCATGTTCCCTGCTGAGCTGCTGGTGTCCTGCTCCCAGGGGACAGAAGTGTCTGGAGACCATGGCACGTTCATAAACCTTCTCTAGAAACACGTGCAGAAATGTGCTAAATCTTTAAAATAATGGACTGCAGTTTAAAAAAGTAACAAATCTTTAGTTTTTGCATTTCATGCCCTTGGCACTTGCTCTCAGGGTGCTGCTGGTGTGGCTCTCTCTGTCCTCTCCCACCCATGTGGATCCTCCTCTGGACACACACACACATGGATGTGCAGGAGCTCCGTTGGAGAATCCCCTTTGCTCTGCTGAGTTTCAGGGTCATGCTGATATGGGGGCTGGAACTAGATGATCTTCAAGCTCCCTTTCTAAGCCAGACAATTCAATGATTCTATGACATCTCCTTTTCTTGGATTTTCTGTCTTCAGTATATGCATTTAACCAGGGTCTTGCCTGCCTGCTCTGTACACAAGATTCACCTGCTTGGAGTTTTTTTTAAAGGAAACAGGAGTTGAGAACAGTTGTGTGCCTCATCTGAGTACTACACCAAAGAAGCACAGTTAAAGACACCTACATGACAAAGATCAGATAAAAGCAAAACAAAAACCACAAATCAGCAAAGTGGTAGATCTCTGATAACCAGCCGTTGTGATTTTCAAAGAG
The DNA here is from genome assembly GCA_013399945.1 of Ploceus nigricollis. Taxonomy (NCBI): domain Eukaryota; kingdom Metazoa; phylum Chordata; class Aves; order Passeriformes; family Ploceidae; genus Ploceus; species Ploceus nigricollis. Next base: position 134,734 of record VXBC01001710.1, on the reverse strand, counting down.
CCTCTGTTTAAGCAAGTGTCTTGCTTGGATGAGAACAGAAAACAAGTAAAGCATCAGCTTTTTGTCAGGGAATAGGTGGATACTAGACTGCTCTAAGTATCTGCATCATGACTGTGTGTCTGAGTATATTAATCAATAATCTGGAAAAAAGGGGTGGACAGGGACTTGGTGGCACTGAGGCCACGAGGGATTCCATGGCATCTCTGGTGGGAGACAGCCCTGTGCAGAAGGAGGCAGAGCTGAAGTTAAGGAGGATCACACGATCAGATGAAAGCCACCACTGCCAAGCACAAGGTTGGGTGCCCAGGAAGGGGCATTCCCAGCTCCTTGCACACATTGCTTTGCTCTCAATGAACTGGAACCACTGGGGAAAAAGACCTGAGGGTTGCTGCAGACAGCTCGATGGAGACATCTTCTCAGTGTGCGGCCAGTCACAAAAGATCAAGCAAGGCGTGAGACCATGGGAAGAACGGGTGAGAAAATATGGAAAATATGATAATGCTGTTATGAGGGTGCTCAGAGTGTCCCAGTGAGTGTGTGCTGGGGAGGTTACCCCTCTGCAGCGCTGCAGTTCTTGGGAGGTGATGGCTGGAATAGAATCACACAGTCATAGAATGGTTTGGGTTGGAAGGGACCTTAAAGAGCATTTCCACTTCTTCCACTAGACCAGATTGCTCCAAGCCCTGTCCAACCTGGCCTTGGGCACTTCCAGGGATGGGGCAGCCACAGCTTTTCTGGGCAGCCTGTGCCAGGGCCTCACCACCTCACAGGGAAGAATTTCTTCCCAATATCCCATCTAAACCTCCTCTCTCTGAGCTCAAAGCCATTCACCCTTGTCCTATCAATAGTCACAGCTTGTGGCCATGTCTGCGTAGTTGAAGAGATTGGGGCTGTTTAGAAAGATCATGTGAGTAAGAGGATTTGTGTGAGAGGTTTTGTAGACTAATGTTTGACATATTTAACCTTTCTCAAAATACGAGAGCAAAGGAAAATCCAATAAAACCAGGGACGTGCAGTGGGCATTCTGCAGTTGATGTTTCCTCCCGGTGCTTGCTGAAACACCAGGAATGTTGGGCAGCCCCACACTGCCCCTCAGCCTGACCTGTTCCCTCCTCCCTGCTCCTGCCTTTGGAAGCATTCTCCCCTTCTCTGTGGACAAGCATATTTTAGCCTGTTTGACACTTTTTGGCAGCGGGTACTGAAACTGCCTTTCACACTGCATTAGAAATACGGTCGGTCACAGCGTGTTCTCCTCTGCTACCAAATCCTTGCTGAGAATCTGAAATATTTTGAAGCCACGTTCAATTAACGTGGGAGCACAGGACTTCTCTCAGCGGTGTTTTCAGCAGCCTCAGCATTACCTTTGTCAGACAGAAGTGCTTCTTACAGCCCAGTCTTGATGGAAGCGATAGGGAAACCTCATAGACCCTGTGGGGGGTCCCTGGTTGGGGATGGGGTACATGGTAAGAGCTGGGATACAGGAGGGTTTGGCTGCAGATTTTGTGAAGGGGAGCTCCACACACATTCCTCTTCCTTATACTTTTTCCTTTGAACTCAAGAATAATTCTTGAGCTGGCAGGGATGATTAATGCATAGATACTGAAAAACATAGTTGGCTTTTTAAAACTGTAGTTACTTGGAAATATGGGCTGGCTGCCATGGAAGAGGGTGCTGTAGGAGTTTATCTGAACACAAAATACTGGAAAGTCAAATTTTACAGTCGTTTAATTTGTCCAGTGTTTTCAAATAAGGATACTAAATGAATATATTTAAAACAGTGTTACTCGGGAAAAATATTTATTTGACAGGGTCACTGTGAGTTCACTGGTACAATACTGGAACAGCACAATATTGTTCAAAGTGAAGATGGAGAGAAATGCCTGCTCAGTTAAAGCCCTGGCAGTGCTGCCCCAAATGAGAGCTTGCAGATGGCGGCAAGCAGCCGTGTCCCTGGGGTGTGTCCCTCGAAGGTGGCTTTCTCTGCAGGGACAGCTTCAGTGGCTCTGTGTTAGAATCACGGAATGGTTTGGGTTGGAAGGAACCTTTAAGACCATCCAGTTTCAATCCCCTGCTGGCAGAGATGCCTTCCACTAGACCAGGTTACTCAGAGCCCCATCCAACCTGGCTTTGAACATGTCCAAGGATGGAGAACCATAAGGGATTAATCATCTAATCTGTTTAAAATCTGTGGAAGCAGAGCTCTCTGATGGGCTTTGTTTGGGACACTGGTGACGGAACAAGGGTGAGTGTTGTCCCAGGTGGGTCACATCTCATGGCCACAGCTCTTTGCTGTGGTCTGGACTAGTGAGTGCACATCTGGCCAGAGGAAACAAAGGAGGGTCCCTGTCCTGATGGGCACTAATTGTGTGTTAATGAGCCCTCACCACGGAGCAGGACTCTGCTCTGAGCTTTGTGCCTGGCAGGGAAGATGGTGGATGGCTGCTAGGACACGAGCGCTGCTGGCCATTGCTGAGACCATTAAAAGGATTCAGAAATGATTTTAGAAACCCTACTTCTGCTAGGAGTCAGGAGCAGCTCCAGCCAAGCCAGCTCAGTGCCAGGAAACAGCTCGGATGGTGGAGTCTCCTGCCGGCAGCACCGCTCTGCCAAGAGCTAATCCCCTGTGAGAGCACAGGAACAAAACAGCGCCGCTCGCACAGCTACTCCTTGGGCACAGGGAATTAATATTAACCCTGGATCGCCGCGAAATTCCCGCTCTGTTTTCCATGGCTTTCGCTCCAGGCACACCTCCTTGCCAAGGATCATCCGCCCCAACATGGAGCGCAGAAGTGAGGCTTGGCCCGCGCTGCCAGGTTTGCTCGGAGGCAAACAAAACCCTGGCACCTCTGCAGATGCCAGCCTGCCTTGCTTTCTGCTCCTTTGGAAGAGCTGGTTCTCCTTGGGAGCGGGCTGGCCAGCCTGTGGAAGTGTGGGGACCCACTCCATAGCTCCTGGTCTGTGCGGAGAGCCAGGCTTTGGAGCTCCAGCCCTCATTTTGGTGCCAAAGCCAAAGCTTTTGTGCCCAGAGGGTGGATGCGTTGCTTGCTTAGTGAAATGGGTTAATGCTTCGCTGGACTCCGACACGTCAATGGCTTGGACAGCTCAAAGCAAACAAAATTCCAGTTTGGATTGAGCTGGCCCAAAATGAAAATCCTTGTTTTCTTTTTCCTCCTGGAGTTTTGGGCACATTGTCCCCACATGAAGCTCTGTAGTTGGCTGGAGTGGCGCGTTGGTGATGTGAAATGACTCCAGAGGAAGAGTGGATAAACATTTTTATATTGAGGTGTCTAGTGAGGGAAAGTTTGCATGTAGACAGCCTTTAAATTAGGGTTTAGGTGGTCTCTTAATCTCTGTCCAGGATTTTTTCCTGTTTCCAGCTTGTAATCTGTGGGCCAGGTTTGTAAAAGCTTTTCGAAATTAATCCATTCGAAAAATGCAAATAAGAGGGCAGCTGAAGGCAGGTCTCTGCTGCCTCGGGCAGTGAATTTGGCTCACGCTTCCAGTGTTCCCACTCAGTTCCCAGAAGAAGGATTTGAAAAGGAGGAGGAAAAAACCCCACAACGGAGGAATTGCTGCAGGTGATTCAGAGGGGGATGCTGCTGTTCCGTCACTTGTGCCGCTCCGCTCTCTCGGTGGCACGCTGTATCCTTGCCCATGGACACAGCTCCTCCCTTGGCTCTTCTCATCGTCTGTAAGGATGCTTTGACGTTTTTACAAGAGCAGAAAGGCATGAAACCATCCTTCCTGCTGTCTGTAGTTGCATTTTGATTCCTCAGAGGTTCCCATTCTCCAGTGATGGACCGTGGGTAGGGTTCTGTGAGCATTCATGGGGTCCTTGAGGAGGAAAATACAGTAACTATATGGACCTTTTGCTTTAGTTATTCAAAGGTTGCTTTTTCAGTTTTGCAGCTTTTAGGTATAAAATGCAGATGCTGAAAGGAAATCTGTGGGAATTTAGAGACCAGATAGGTTTCTCCAGGGCCTTCTTCATTCACAGCTGGTAAACCCTCAGAGTAATTTGTAGCAGACCTAAGGCATTGGAAGGGATGATCATTGAAAACAGGCAGAAGAAAACAACCCCAGTTTGCACTTGAGAAAAAACTACAACACGAACATCCAGTGGGCAGAGGGAGTTTTAAAATGTCCCAGTTCTGGACAAGCTTTGGTCAGCATTTGTATGGTCCAGAAGATGTGTGGGAAACCAGGTTTCAGGAGCTCCTGTGCTTAAAGAAGGGGTTGGTGTTGAGCATAGCTCCTGTTGCACATCTGTTGGTGTTCCTTGGGTGCGTGTTCCTTGCTGCAGTGAGTGTTACTCCTAGGTGATGTGTATATGGATAGCCTGCTCCTAGGAGTATTCCATGTGCATGCAGCCTGTCTCAGAGCCCTCAGCCTGTTTGTTCCTGTGCGTTTGTAGCCATAGGGAGAAGATTCCCACTAGCATTGTTCTGTCGAGTGCTCTTTGTTTAAGTCTCCTAAGTTTTCTAATCACTTTGTCCCTTTGTTTTCAAGTCAGTAGTTTTTATTGTGAAAGCCGTGGTGTATTGATAACTATTGGGGAAATTCCCTGAGGCTGCTGAGCAGGAGTCTGCCTTGATGACAGAGATGCTTCCAATTTTTAAGCAAAACAGCCTGTAAATTGTGCCATCAACTAACAAGTATGGGATCCCTGCTGTGTAATGTGTGGGATCCTGGAGTATTTTTATTTCCAGGGTGATACCCTCATGGTAGCATGTGGAGCTACAGCTGGGCCGCCAAGGAGCATCCTGCTTTGGGAAGATGAACAGAGAATATGTTCCTCAGGATTGCCATGCCTAATTAGCCTCAAGTTCTGGTATTAGGAGATGTTAATGAGCTGCAGCATATAAACTAACCGCAGGAAAAAACCTTTTTAATGGCACTGCCAGCGGTAGGAAGAGGAGTGCTGCTGGGGGAGCTGACTCACAGCTCAGGACTGGTGGCACTGGGCAGGGGGTGGCTGTGCCCAGCTTGGCCACAGGGACCTTATGGCACCCGTGGGCATGGCCCATGTTGTCCCAGTGGTACCTCAGAAATGAGTCTCTCTAAGTTCTGCAATTGCAGGGAGGTCTGGTTATTTTCTGTAAAACAGTTTAATTAGCACAAAGGTGGCCTCTGTTAGTCCTTACTTTTGTTGGGTTTGAGGATGCATCCCTGGAGATGACCACTGTATCCAGTACTGCAGACTAACAGTGCACTGCCTGCTCCCATTTTGATGTTATACTGCATTTACCCTTAATTTTTCCCTTTTTTTTCTCCTATAGTGGAGATAAAGGTTTAGAAACAGAGATAGGAGATTTAATTAATTTGCGCTTCTATATCAAAATTCAAAGAGACTTTCAGAGAAGTTCATTCTTTCTGCTTCATTTTGACTCCTTTGGCACCTTTCTTGAGAGGCAGGTGAGAAAGTTGCACTTCCATTCTCTCTCCTTTCCACAGACCTCCACTGTGCAGTGTTTTACCATACCAGCTATTCTGTTAATTATTTCAAAAAAGTGCCCTATTCATGGGTGAGTTGAGCTGCTGCAATGTAAGATTGTTATTCATCATACTGGAAAATATGCCTTCTTTTTTTTTTTTCCATTGCTTTGAAATTGTGTAAAACAGACATGGGGGGAAAAAAAAACAAACCAGCTTGCCAGGCTCTTAAGTGAAATGATTGCATTGAAGAGCAGAGTTGGAGAGGAGCCAGCACAGAACCTCTGATCAGGCAAGAAGGGAAAGGATAACGTGGCCACAGCAAGGGCGTGAGGCTGGAGAAAAGCTTTGAGAGGAAGAGCTAATTGAGGAGGGGATTCAAACAAGACATGTTTAATAAAAGGGTGTTGGTTAGTTAGTCATGAAGAAAAGTTGTGTGTGTCAGGTGGGAATTGGCAGAGAGAGGTGTTAAGAATGCCTCTGTGGAGCATCTGGTAGACCCTGCTGCCTGTACTGCTAACCATGACACTGAGAAATTTAGGCTGAATGTAAAAGAAAGTTTATTTTATTTAAAGAGAAAAATTTGTCAAACTTCATGGCCCAAAGGTGTCAGTCAGTGAGGTCCCTTCCAGCCGTGGAGCCCTGGGTTGCTGTTGGGAATTTGCCTTGGGGGAGTGGGACCTTTGTCATATTTTAGCTGTAAACTCAGAGTGTGTGTGCTGGAGCTCTGGATTATCCTGTTGGACCCGGTGGAGCTCATCTGTGTGTGCTGCAGAGCTAGCCCCTGGTCCTGCAGCAGTAGCCAGGGATGAGCTTGTAGCAGACCTAAGGGCCAGCAAGGGGGACAGCTCCTGAAGGCCGCCTGCTCCAGCACACGGCCATTCCAGATAGGCTTGAGATCAGAGCTCCTGCCAAAGCCTGAGACATGCACGTGTTTCCAGGATGGATGATAAACTTCTGAGTGCTCAGTTCTGATAGCAATAAAATTGCTGCAGGATGCTCTGCTTGGTTGTTGGGTGGGCAACACAATGAGGTTCTGTTTGGAAGGTGCCTTCCAAGCCTGACTTTGCACTCTACAACTGCCGCTGGAGATTCCAGAAGCACAGAATAGTTTGGGTTGGAAGGGCATCCAGTGCCATCCCCTGCCATGGGCAGGGACACCTTCCACCATCCCAGGTTGCTCCAAGCCCTGTCCAACCTGGCCTTGGACGCTGTCAGGGATGAGGCATCCCCAGCTGGCATGGAGAAGGCCATGGGGCAAATGGGATCCTGCTGAAAATGCCTCTTCTGGAGACTGAGGGGTGGTGGGACTCAGCTGTGCCTGCAGGAGGGGAGAGCAGTGAGGAGTGGGGGGCACTTGCAGCCCCACCATCGCTGTTGGGTAGAGCATCTCCCAGAGCTGGCAGCCAGCATGGAAGAAAGCAAATAAAGAAAAGCCATCCCCATTTCAAGCCATGGTATTTTGACTTAGTTAGAATATTTATCTAAGAAATCTAATGGGGAAATGTAAAAATGTAAGTTTATTAAAGTTCCAAAGAACAGGAAGAAAAGACAAAAGGCCTGGGAGGAATACCACAGTGTTTTCATTCTTTTAATGATTATCTGGTGGGTTTTTTAAGTGCTTGGGGATGAAGGACTTACTGTATTGGTCTGACTACAAAGTACTCACAGAGCCCAAGTGTAACTGTTCCGGGCAGGGCTCATTTTCTGATATCCCGGATTCCTGAGCTCTGTCAGTGTAATACCAGCTACTCCCCATCCTATTTATTGCATCCAGCTTTTTAAGTAATGGGCCAAGTAATGATGGCAGATGCTATAATCATTTTTTTGTTAATGATTTAGAGCTCTATTTGCACAATAATTAATTCTGCACAGCTCCCTGGCACAATACAAGAGGAATGCTCTCCTAACTTTTTACTCCACGTGTTAAATGAGACTACTGAGCCTGGAGGGTACAAGGCAGTCCAACGGAGAGCCTGGGAGCTTCAGACCCAGGATTGTTGTAGCCTGATGGGTGTCAGATGAGCTTAAATGTTGTCTGTGGACTGTACTGGATGCTTGGAAGAGCCCACTTGGTTCCTGATGGCAGCACAGCTGGGTTCTAGCTGCTTACAGCAGCAAATGCAGACAGTGCCTGACAATCCCAAACATTTGACCCACCCTTACTGAGGGGCAGATGGATCCTGGAGCTCTAAAAACTATTTGAAAGAATCAGCTCTTGGTGTAGAAAAAAAAAAAAAAGAGATGCTCTCTGTGTACTTCCAGGATGACCGAAGTGGTGTTCAGGTAGGTTCTGTTGCTGCTGCAGCTCCTGGTCACTCCAGGCAGGACTGGTTTGTTTCCTTGCTCAGTTTTCCCTTTTGTCTGTTTGGATTTTCAGCTGATGAGCAGAAAGGTCTTGATTCACACTTGGCACAGCACGGCTCTGATCTCAGCAGCAGATGCCAGATGCTGCTGGAATACAAAGAAATAATGAAAGTAACCCGAAATGTGAGTCAGCTGTAGGTGTGATGGGGTGCCTCCTCTGCTTTGTCTTCCTCTGGCATTTCTTGCTCCATCCACTCTGCCTTCAGCTTTAGTCTCAGCTCCTCGTTTCTCCTCCTGTATTCTTCCTCCAGCTTCATTCTCTTTTGTCTCTCTTTTCTTCCTTTTGCCATCCTCTTACTGCCCACTCCTGTGCCATGACCACGTGGTGGGGGAGTGATGTTCCCCACAATGATAATGAAAAACCTATTTCCATTCCACTTCAGTTCCCTGGCACCCCCAGTACCATTTTTAGTGCCATCTCAGCAGCAGACATTTCATTTATGGAAATTCAGAGTGTTTGTTCCTTCTCTAAACACGACCCTGAGTACTGGTGTCATTGCAGAAGTGCTAACTGCAGCTAGTACCTCTTGGAAAAGCACTGAATCACTTTATTTTTTCATTGTGAATCACTAATTTTATTTTCTCCTGATGCTGCGTGGAGTTTCTCTAGTTCTGGAGGTCACTGGAGCCTTGTAACTGCAGCCAAAAGCATTTTAAATGGTCATTGTGCAGTGCAGCAATGCCATTAATCTCCTGTGCCATTATTTTATCTAAAAAGTTGGATTTGATATCCATTTTTATGTTTAAAGCAAAATTACTGGCAGGCTGCCATATTGTGTGAGGCACAGAGTGCGGGGACTTGTTCATAAAGGTTTAGTGTGAGTGTGACTGTTACCTACTGGTTTGGGATATTTTTTAACAAATCAAGACCTGCTGGTAGCCAGGTGGGTTCTGAACAGGGTCTTTCCTTCTGAATTGGTCTTATTTTATTCTTTCATTTCCAAGCCAGTCTGTAGTCTAGCTCAGATAATGATTAGATCTTTTTAATTGAAGTCTCATCAGCATCAAATGCTGGCTTGCCTAGAAATACCTTACTTTTTGGCTTATATATGTATATGAAAAAAAAAAAAAGAAGAAAAAACTCTGAAAATAATAGTGGAATGTAAGTCTTGGACATGTTGAATTAATTTCCTGTTCCACTTCTGCATCAGCTAACCAGACAAATAACCAATTTGTTAAGGGCTCTGCTACTTCCTTCAATCACTTGCTCACAATACACTTCTTACATTTTATTTCCTGGTTTTTCCATTTCAATTCCTTACATCCCCTGCAGGTCTCTCTGTTTTGGTGCCAACAGCAACATGCCCAGTGAGGGAGGGCAGGGTGTGATCCTGCACCTCCCAGCTGCCCCGTCTGCCCTCTGGACACGGGTGTTCTGCAGGGACTCTGGGGACAGCGAGCTCTTTGATGCACATACCTTGGGGAATCCAAATTAAGGATCTTCCTGGTGCTGTGTCTTCATTGCCTTGTTGGTGGCAGCAGGAATTGCAGCTGTTGTAGGTTGGTTCTCAGTTTATTGAGCTGTTTTTGAGAGCAGTGAAGTGGGAATATCACTGTGGCATGGCAGGGGGAAGGAGGGAGGTATCGTGGAATCCCAGAATGGTTTGGGTTGGAAAGAACCTTAAAGCCCATCCTGTTCCACCCCCTGCCATGGGCAGGGACACCTTCCACTATCCCAGGCGGCTCCAAACCCTGTCCAACCTGGCCTTGGGCACTGCCAGGGATCCAGGGGCAGCCACAGCTGCTCTGGGCACCCTGTGCCAGGGCCTGCTCACCCTCTGTGTAAAGAACTTCTTCCCACCATCACGTTTCAGGGTCTGTACTGGGAGCAGGATTAAGCAATCTTAACACAGGGCTTTCATTATTTCCCTCTCTTGGTGCATGATGGATTCCTTTGGAGACTGGTACAGTGCTGGTTAGCAAAGTATGGTGTGGCTTTTTGCTCCATTCAGTGCATTTTGTGGGCTTATATTTGTGTTTAGGAAATTGATTCTGGACACTCTGCCAGGGGTGTCATTCCAGTGAAACGGAGGCAACAAGGAGAAAAAACCAAACAGCACTCTGGGTTTCTGGGTAAACTGCCTTAACTGCCAAATGGCTCCTTGCAGAGACACAATCCTATAGGAAAACCTGTAAGAAAAATAAAGATATGTAACCTGAGAAGTCTTGAGCAGAAGTTGCAGAGGGCTCCAGTGTTCTCTGATGGAGAGGGGAGGAAGTACAGCCAGTCAGTTGCAGTGTTGTGGAGCATAATAAATATTTTATTACCACAGACTATCCTTTGGCTCCTAAACAGCGTGGGACAGACTCTGCTCTCGGATTGTGTCCCCACATTTGTGACTCTGTGAATATCCGTGGCTGAGGACAGAATTTGGGTCACACACTGCAAAGTCTGCACGTAAAATATCCAAAAGCCACATAAGAAAAGTCTCCAGGCTGGCACCATACTGGTGAATGTTAGGGTGGCAGTTGTTACCAATCTAATGGTATTTTGGGGTTGACCATAAAAATAATTTGGCCTAAGGCTGGAATTTGATAAATAAGATGAACTGAATAATTTCAATGCTGATACAGTTTTGGTATATATTTTGAAACACACTACAGCCTTGGCTGTCCAAAAAGGGGTGGATAGAAAATGCTGATTTATAGGGTGAGCTCAATATGTGCAGTGGGTTAAAAAATCCTTGTGGGGGGGAAATAACTTGGGCAACTTTTTACCATTTGAGTTTCTTTTTTGCAACCAAGCCAGAAAGTCAGTGGGAAACTGGGGAGGGAATAAACGTGAAAAGCAGCAGCAGAAATCTCCTCATTTTCTGGTAATTGTGAGCTTTCAGACCAGCTACCACAGTAACTTTTACTTTCTGGTTTTCCTGCTGTCATACAGTAATAATTTTAAATTTGTCATGCTGGAGGGAGATGCCAATATCAAACTGAAAATGAAGTAAACGGTTTTGATTGGAATTGAAAAGGAAGTGTTTCCTGCTTTAAGCTAAGTTTTAATTTAACCTAATTACACAATAATGCAATCGGTGTTTAGTTAATCATGAAAGGTGAAAATTCAGCAGCAAGGCAGGAGGCACATCCTCACCCAGCACATGGTGTGAGCTCTGCGGGTTGGCAGGGAAATATGGAATTCCTGGCTTTACAGGTTTACATCTGAGTGACTCTCCATGTCCCTTTGTGTGCTTTTCCCTCTGGGACTTTTCCAGAGCTGTGTTTAATACAGAACTGCTAGGACACCCGTGAGTTATGGGATAATAATTCCGTGTCAGATACTCTGAGAGTGAAGCTTATTTTACAAGAATGCCCTTTGATGGAAGTAGGGCCCCTAATTCAAACTTGAGTGCGTTCTGAGAGACATCTACATGCACACAATAAAATCCAGGGAGAACAATTTGCATAGAAAAGCCAGGAAACAGCTGGGCTTACAGACAGTTCAGATTTTAGGGGTGGTTTTCTGGGGGAACAAGGGAAGAGTCAAGCAAAAGAATTTAAAACCAGACCATTTTTGAGGATTTTTAATAATATTGCAAATGTTAGAATAATTTTTAAAAACACAGCTGTGTGCTGGCTGCCTAAGCCAGGTGGTTTTACCTTACATTAATATTTAGATTGTTGTTCTTTGTAATTATCAGCCAACAGTAATGGTAACAGACACTTACTTGTCTGGCTCATATATGTCTGTATTTGCTCTTACTTTAAATTCTTTCCCATAGATACAATTCAGCACAATCAATGCCAACAAAATTATTTTGAAAGCAGATTAGATTAAATATCTCATCCCTTACTGAGCTTCCCATTGGCATGTGAGATGATCCTTAGAGAATTAAGATCTGTTTCAGGGACAGAAATGTTCACATGAGATTGCACAGCCTCTTGCTGGCCATTTTTTCTTTAAATATTTGACAGAAGTGCCTGGCCAGGCTAAATTCAGCTGTTTTTATATTTGGGGAGGTTGATGACTAACACCAGAGAGGGGGGAAAAAGTATCTGGGAAGTGTTTTTCTGTACAAGCTTGTAGGTGGTTTTATTCCAGGTTGTTTTGTGGTGACTTGGGGCTTTCCTAGAAGGATGTCACGGGATCATGGAGTCACAGATTGGTTTGGGTTGGAGGGAACCTTAAAGCCCATCTAGTTCCAACGCCCTGCCATGGTCAGGAAACCAGGCTGGACCAGGCTGCAGGTCAGGGAAGTGTGAGCTGGACCATTCCCAAATCCCTGCTGACTGGGTTCTGCATTGGGAATATCTCAGATTTGGGGTTGATTTTAAGTGGAAGTGTGCTACTCTTTGGTGCTGATTTAAGCCAGACTCATGCCCTTGCAGAGCCAGGAGGATGTTTTGAACTGGGAGATGAAAGGATGTTGTGGGCAGCCGTGGGTTAGAGTGATGGGATTTGCACCCTGGGCTGCTCCCCAAAACTGCAGTGCAGGGAAGGCAGAGCAGCCTCATCCCCTTGTTCTTCCCCATCTCCTGCACACCTTGAAGCATCAACCCCATCATCCAGAGGCCTGCCCACACCCACACCTGCTGATGAAACTGTGGCAGCACTAATGGGTTCACTGGTGGCACTTGGAAATGAGCCTTTCTTCCCTGGTTTTGGTGGAACTGGCTGGTGTCCATCCCACACCCCTCTCTGCAGGGGTAGAGCCAGGTCTGGTCGTGCACAGCAGGTGTCTGTGGGATTTGGACCTCAGAGTCTTGGAAGCAGGATCCTACCTGGCCTTTACATGGTGTTAAAGCAGGCTGGTGCAGATTTGTGCCTAATAAATGTAAAGTCTCAGCTTCCCCCTGCTCTGCCTGTGACCAATCCCTGGTTTTTATAATCAAGAATCTTAAGTTCCAAGACTGGAAGACTGCCCACCAGAACGCAGGGATTCCAGATGGTTTAGGGTGATAATTTTCTATAGGTTTATTAGGGTGATTTGGTGTCTTTGCTACTTCATGTACTTATTGTAGCAAATAATTTAATGGAAAATGAACAATTGGTGTGAGTCTGCAAATAAAGTTTGGGAGTTTCCTATTGTTACTGCTTTTGCTGGGTTTATTTAAACCACGAGTCACTCTTCTTAGCCCAGCAAAAAGGGGAAGGGGGACGACAGTCAACAGTGATTTATTTCTTTAATGCATTTTTAATAAGCAGACCCCCAAGAATGAAGCAGTGGTGCATAATTACATTACCCTGGCCACAAAACTTGGGCTGTTCCCACTGTGAGCGGGTTATTTAACACCTAGTGAGCAAAAAGTGAGTGCCCTGCTGGGCTTGGAAGCTGGCACTGACTCTGGGGTTCACATCTATTCTCTAGCAGCAGTTTCTCAGTTGCTGAAATGTTTTTGCCTGGACTTTGCACCAGGGGTTCCTGCAGCTCTGCTGCCTCTCCTGTGTCCCTGCCCTCCCTCTCCTGTACCCTTCGTGCACTTCCTTCAGAGGAGAGGCTGTGTGGAGAGGCAGGAGCTCCTTTCCAAATTGCAGTCTCCTAAATTAAAGCAAGCCAAATCGATTTGAATATTACATTTGCCTACAAGGACCTCCTGCTAACTTCTGTGTTTTTCACAATTGCGTTTTCCTGGTTTTGTTTAGTTTTTTTCATCTTTATCACTTCCCTGCTGCTGACTAAAGGAGCTACACAACAGGGGAAAGTGTGACTAACTCACTGCCTGCACAGGGGAAAGAGTGAGGCTGCTTCTACACATGCTGGTGATAAATGCACAGAGTAAACAGAATGGAAAAGTGGAGAAAAACAGTGCTTTTTTCTACAATCTCTTTTTTTTTTTTATAGCAATGTTAGTCATTAGTCATTCCTTCCAGCAAGTACAGGTTAAAACAGTTTCCATCATGAGATTTCTTGCAGGAGAAGCAGTATCAGCTGAAAATTTGTGCTCCCTTCTGAAATTGTTTTTAGCATCTCTTGTTGTAAGAAAGTCCAAAAAATGTTTTTCCTCTTATTTTCAGTGTCTCCTTTGGTTTGACAGCAAGTCATAGAGATGCAATTTTTCTCTTTCTCCCATATCCTGTGTCATCTTGGCAGCTATTTCCTATCTCAGTTGGGAGGGAAAGCATTTAATCAACGGGAAAAGGGCAGGGGGATTCACCCAGGAATAGGTTTGAAACTGGTTTTCAGCTTTGGTTGAAATGGAGTGGATTCCAGAGGATGTGGTCTCTTTAATTAAGGGACATCGTGCCCTTGTTTTAAAGCCTGCTGAAATGAGTGGAAAGATGCCACGGACTGCAACGGGCTCTGGAGCAGGTCCAGTCTCCTTTTGTGGTATAGAAATGCTTCTTCAACAATTTAAGAGCTTGGAGAGGCTGAATCAGAAGCCAACAAGTGACCTGCTCATGTATTAGGTCAGGAAACAGGTCTGAGCTCAGCCCCCACTGATTCAGGTACTAATGAACTGCCCTGTTTTCCCTTCATGTAGTGTTACAGCAGACCTTCTTTCCTATTTTTCCTCCAAGTATCCCAGCATGGGTTTGGAAAGGGAAGGGAAATCTAATTTGTGTGTAAATACAGTATTGTGGTGTTTGTTTAATGCCTTTGTTTGCTTTGAAAGTTCGTCCCGTACTAATGAATTTACAAAACCTACATTATCCATAAAACTGTCGCTGCTGCAGAATCCTGTAATAACTCAGATAAAGTATTTAAACCACGAGTGAGTTTGCTCTATCCTTGAGTTGATAAATTGTGTAGCTTCATTTGGTAGGAATCAGCAATTTTATGTGGCAATTAATTTTAACGGCAGTAGGGAGCCAAAGGACTGAATTTTTATCCTTGGTTTTCTGCACATGTAGGGGAATATCCTCATGTTTACTGTTCAGGTTACTGCCCTGGGATACAGTGTGTGTGTGCAGGGAATGTCACTTTACAGCCGTTATGGCCACGCTGCTCCAGTTCATGGTCCAACCCTCCAGATAAACCATTTTGGGGATTTCTCATCTCTTAAAATACGTCAGGAAGAGGGCAGATGGCCAAAAAATCCCTTCCCAGAATCTGTGTTGCTCTGCCCCCTCTCTACTGCATGAACTTGCTAATTACCTTTTTTATTGTGTAAGTCACCACCATCAGGGATGATGCCGAAATCATGAACTTGGAGTCAGAGAGGAAGAGACCTAGTTTTTCTGAAGTGATTCCCATTGTTTGTTTTCCCTTTGCTGGTCTCTGATATCCAGCCTGGAAACATCCCGTTTGTACAGTTGGCTGCGAAACTGTAATTGTGTAGGATCTGATCTGGGAACCAGGAAAGCCTTAATTCCAATCTCAGCTCCTACCACCAGAGTTATATAGTGGAGCAAGTCATTTGACTTGATAATTTATGTCTGTGACACTGACTGCATCCTCAGCAGCGTGCAGAAAGCACCGGAGTTCCCCTGAAGCTAAAATCTGTCTTGAGGCAATAAAAAATGCCACGGGAGGTAATTTGAAAGGGATTTATTTAGGATGCTCTTAAGTAACATCCACATTTTGGGGTTTTGCTGTTTGTGAAACACGCTGGGGAGATTTGGGGGCATTTCTGGGAAAAACCAGAGGGACATCACTGAACTCATGAGGTAAATAAGGGTTTTATCATATAACCAAAGATGTTGGTCTCCTCTCCATGACCATGGAGCTGTTGGTGGCTCTGTGGGTGCCACCAGGGGTTTGTCCGTGGCTGGGTGTGGATTTCCAACATCATTTGTGTTACATGTTCCCAGAGTGGAGTGATGGCTCCAGAATGAGGTTTGGGGAAGTTATGAGCAAGGTCGTGAGCCTGATGGAAATTTCATTTTGTTCCATATTTATTCTGCTGTTTGGGGTTGCACGGAGCTACTGGTCTGTAAAATGAGGTCGCAGCCAGGAAAGAAAGTTTGGGAGCTGTTGCTTTAGAGCTTGGGTTGAAATTAATTATTTGTGTACCTCAGAGAGTTGCACTGGTTTTTAAACAAGGCAGCTGAGTTAGAAAACAGTGGGAATTCATTGTGAAACACTTTGTGTGATGGCCAGCACTTGAACCTTGCACTCCCTTGGTGCACCACCAACCAAAAATTTAAAATTGGCTGCCCAAAGTTGGCTGTGTAGTCACCCAGATATTTCATCACGTTATTTCAGAAATCCCAGTGGCTCCAGATGCTCCAGAGCCATGGAGGAGTTCATTGTAGTCACAGTTGGAAGGGTTGGTCTGCTGTAGCTTGTGCTATACTCCCACATGTTTAGACAGGAGAAAGGTGGATACAGAAAGGAAGGCCAGAATAATACTGATTTGAGAAGGAAAAGTCTAACCAGTGTGGAATTGGATGTAAAAAATGCAAAACCAAAGGTGTCAGCTTAATGTCTTCAAAGGAAAATATTATCTTATTTTTTCTAAGATGAAAACACCTATGAAGTAATAATCTTTAAAAAGCTGAGTCCTCCTCAAACACCAACTCAAAATGCCAATAATTTGCAGAAAGAAAAATCTTTGTTTTCATGCACAAAACCCGTGGGCTGTGTGGAAAGCAAAAATCTGATAAAATAGCTGAGCCAGGTGCCTGAAAGTGCTTTTCAAGGGGATTTCTCTGTCCAGGTGCTTACATATGCTTTCCAAGGGGGATTTCTCTGTTGGGCCCCTCTTCCTGGCAGCATTCCATTCCCTCTTTTTTCTGCTGTGAGCTTTATGATGTCCCCACCACCCTCCTGCTCTCCTGGTACAGTGTTGCAGGATTATTTTCAAGGTGAATGTTTATATGCAGGCCATGTTCATGAGAAATGAGTCATCTGTGTAGCTTTTGAGTCGTGCAGTGCTGACTCTGGACATATATTTGTTTTTGTATTTGTTGCTCCCTTCTGAAAAAACCCCAAACAAATATTGAAAGGTGTTCTGCTTAGGCTGGAATTGTTAATTCATCTTTAAATCACTGTGCTTTGGGGATATTTGGTGGAGGGAGGAAGAACAGCCCTCCCTTACCATCCCTGCCCTAGGGATGCCACGTGGGAAGCTGTAGGTTGCTTCTGCTCCTCCAGCTGCAAACTCAGCATTTGAAGGAGAAATTTTGCCTCATTTTTACAGTTTGACTTGTGACTTTGTTGTTGCATGTTCTGAGTTCCAAGGAGGAAAATAAATAGCAGGAAAGGAAAGGAGAGTTGGGTATCCATATGCTTCCTGCATCTTGGGGAGCCGTGCTCCATGTTAGCTGCTGATAAGGAGGTTTTAAACCCACAGGTTTTAAAATGTGGCGCATGGTTAAGCACCAGGGAAAATAGATGCATTTTTTGTCTCTAAAATAGTCATTCCCTGGCAAAGACTGTGCCATTTGGAACACCTCTGCTCTGGAGATGGGCTGAGAGAGCTGGTGTTGTTCAACTTAAAGAGAAGAAGGCTCTGAGGAGACCTTGGAGTCCCTTCCAGTACCTAAAAGTGCTCCAAGAGAGCTGGAGAGGGGCTTTGGGTGAGGGCCCAGAATGACAGGACAAGGGGGAATTGGTTCAAACTGACAGCGGGCAGGATAAGATCAGGTATTAGTAAGAAATTCTTTCCTGTGAGAGTGTTGAGGCACTTGAAGCCCAGAGAAGTTGTGGCTGCCTTATCCCTAGAAGTGTTCAAGGCCATACTGGACAGGGCTTGGAGAAGCCTGGGATAGTGGAAAGTGTCCCTGCCCTTGGCAGGGAGGGGGAATGAGATGAGCTTTGAGGTCCCTTCCAGCTCAAACCAGTCTGTGGTTAGGCTGTAGTTCTGTGTGTATGTGCAATGCTGCTGGTCAAGGTTTGGATAAAACCACTTCATCCATCTCTCACTTCAGTCAATAAAACATGTTTTGATTAGGAAAGCCTTATGTCCATCCTGTTCTCTGTCATATGCACACCTTCCTGGTCCTCAGGAAGGGCAGTGTTCATGGCTCAGTCCCCACACAGCTCTGAAATGCTGAAGCTTCCATATTGCTCCTTCCTGCACTCTCCTCTTCATTCCCCAGATTCAGCCTGTTCTTGAGAACTTTGCATTTTTAGGGAGCTGAAGAAATTAATCTCCTGGATTCCTTCGGTGACACCATGACGGTGGGTGCAGATGTTTATGTCCAGGAGTCCCAGAGCTCCTCCCTGGCCTGCAGTAGGTCCACGTTCACGTTGATATTGTGCAAACCCCAGCCTGTGTGACCGTTTTCCCTGCTGGCACTTCAGACGGTGCCTGCGAGTGTTGGCAGCCGCGGCACCGGTGTTGCTGTGGGCTGCCCCAGAGCAGTGATTGTGTTTGCCTAGCAACTTGGTGTGCTGCTTCAATTACAAAGGGCTCGGGAAAACGCGCTCCATCTGGTTTTCCAACCCCAGATGCGACCACCCCAAAGAGTGATCTAATTCTTCTCTATATAGACTTGAAAACTTCTCACCAGTTGGTGGTGCGGGAAATCAAATAAGAGTCCTTAGGAGCAATAAGATCCACATGCTGGCCTAATTGCACATGGAGCTACACTGCTGCTCCTGCTCCACAGTGTGTTTGCAATGCTGCTCTCAAAGGCGTATTGTTAGGCGAGGGGAAAACCCACAAATCTTAATTTGAGAAATAATTTAATGTGGGCCAATAATTAGCTATTCACGATTGGGGCCCCTTGGTGTCTGGTGTGGTGTGTAAGGAGAAGGTGGGCAGGGCTCACAGGCAGCCTTGGTCTGTAGGCCAGGGGATGTGGAAAGGGATGATATCTCATCTTCCTTTTCAGTACCGTCCTTTTAGTCTATGCTAGATCATCTGAGAGTGTTATTCTTGCTTTAATGTGGTTCAGGTTTTTTTTTAATTAAGAACAAAAAAATAGTGCTGCTTTTCCCCCTCTGCAGACTGAATCAGGATAGGACAAGGGGGAATGGTATTAAACTAAAAAGGGGAGATGAAGGTTAGATATTTGGAAGGAATAGTTCCCTGTGAGGGTGGTGAGGCCCTGGCACAGGGAGCCCAGAGAAGCTGTGGCTGCCCCATCCCTGGAGGTGTTCTAGGCCACGTTGGACAGGGCTTGGAGCACCCTGGGATAGTGGAAGGTGTGGAAGGGTAGAGCTACATTATCTTTAAGGACCTTTCAAATCAAACCCCTCTATAGTTTTGTGATTGTGGGGAAGCAGAGGCAGAACCCAGACTGAGGAGTTACTGAGGACTGGGAGAGTATCACACAACCTTGATGGACTGCTGAGGCATAACATTTCCTCCCTCTGTCCTGCAGAAGATGCCGTCCTGAAATTCCTGGTTTAGGAATTTTTGTTGGCTTTAGGGCTCGGAATCAGACCATTAGCATTTTAAGCTTGTCCTGAGGTGCCAGCAGCTTGTCCTGCCTGGCCAGCATTGCGCTCTTCTACGCGTGAAGAGCGAGGGAAAGTCTGAAAGCAGCTTCCTACGCACTTAGAACCTCGGACTGAGCTTTGTCGAGGGGGTGCCAGCCTTAAACACTCGCTCTGCCTGTTGGAGCGAGCCCCGGTTCACAGCGGGGCCGTTTTCCGTCGGGGTTTCCTGTGGGAGCCCCGTGTCGCGCACAGGAAGCGCGGCCAGGCCGGGCCCGCGGCCATCGGCCTCCCGGGCGGGCACAGGGAGCGGTGCCAGCCCCCGCCCGAGGGCAGGAGAGCCCCGGGCAGCCACGGAGGTGCTCCCGGCAGCCCGCAGGAAAAATAAAAACCTACAGAAAGGCACGACCCCTCGGGACCCATGTTTTGTCAACAAATCAAGCGGGCGCTATTTTAAGCCGCTATGTACCTCACGCTTCCTGTTTTTCAGAAGAAACTTCTTGTTTTTTCGCTTTTATGTTGACGGATTTATTTTAACGGCTTGTTCCTGAGCCGGTGTGAAGGACTTTTCCCTCCCACGAGGAGGGAGGGAGGCTCCCTGGGGTCTGCCAGGGGGAAGGACAGCCTCATCCCCCTCCCAGGGGCTGCTCGGAGGGTTCCTGGGTGCACCAAGAGGACTCGAAGGTGGGCAGCTGTGAGGGGACGACGCTAAGCTGAGCCATGTGTGGTTCTCTTTCGAGGAGCAGTGGCCCAACCAGTAAGGACAAAGTAAATAGTGTTCATTTCCTGCTGACCTTTTAACACCAACAGATGTTTTCTCTTACAAGTACCATAGGCCACTTCAGTCCCTGACCTCATCAAGTGGGCTGCTGCCGTTTTCATGCTTGGCAGTCTATAAAACTCCTTATTTAACCTGTTTTGCTGAGACCTGCCTGCAGAAGTGGATCTCCTACCTCAGGCAGGACCTGTGTGCTTCTAATTAGAAATGTAGTATTTCTGACTTTCTTTTCTCTGGATGGACCAACCACTTCCCTCCTGATTTTTGTCCTCTGGGGAGGATGGCAGATGTTTCCTGTGATGGGCTCTATCAGGCAGCTGGGGGAAGTGAGTTTCCCTTTATAATATTTTCCCTAGCATTCCTTGCACAGGTTGGATTTGGAACCCCATGGCTGGAGCAGTACCTCCATCACCCTTATCCCTGTTTGTGGTGGTTGAGCAGGATGAATGGGATCTTGGAATCATCTCCAAGCTCAAAAAGTAAAAGAATGGCAGTGCTGGAGCTGGGTCTTTCATCTGTGTGGAGCCATCCCAGGACCTGCTGGGTCTTGGTCCTGCCCAAGGAAATCAAGAGGATTTCAGCTCCATCCCAGTCTACTCTGCTTGGAGATCACATTGGTGTTGCTTTTTTACCATGGTGTCTTCCTCCCACCGCCTGTGGATGGTGATGTGTGGGGATCTCTGCAGGAACTGAAGCAGTTTGGAATGCAAATGTGGCGAGAAGAGCAGTTAAGCTCTCATTCCTGACACGTGCCAAGGAACACGCAAGTCTGGCCATGACTTGTGTGCCCAGGCACATCAGAGATGCCTAGTTCATCCAGGAGATATTTAAAGGTGATTTCTCTGGTGGATTTCCTGGCTAGAGCCTGTGTTCTTCTGCCAGTCCTGCCTGGAGACCACAGGAGCAAGCTCTGCAGTGAGGTAATAAAGAAGGAGGGAAATGTGGAGGCTGACTGGTGTGTGTGCCATCAACTCTTTGGAGACCTTTCCCTGTTGATGAAGAGCCTGTTTCCAAAGTTGACGTGGCAGTAGTGTCTCATGAGATGTCATCAAGCAGGATGAGGTGTCTCTGTGATGAAAAAAGCCCCATGTGGTGCTTGTGGGCCAGTTTATTTGCTGTGCAGTTCAAAACTTGTTCTGGATTCAGAGAGCAAATCCCAGAATCCTACATTGGTTTGGAAGGAAACTTAAAGCTCATCCAGTCCAACCCCCTGCCATGGGCAGGGACACCTTCCCCTATCCCAGGTTGCTCCAAGCCCTGTATAACCTTGGACACTTCCAGGGATCCAGGGGCAGCCACAGCTGCTCTGGCACCCTGTGCCAGGGCCTGCCCACCCTCACAGGGAAAAATTTTGTCCTAATCCTTCTGGTCTTCTTTACCTTTCCTGTGGGGGACATTGGAGGTATGAATAATTAGCAGTATGATTTTCAGTTATTGTGTTATGCATCTGGAAAGGGATGGATGTTAATCCAAAGTTCACAGATTTACCTGTAAAGACTCTTTTTTAATAGCATACTGAATGTAAGTTGATAGATACTCCCAGGTTGTCACCTGTGGGTTTTTTGTCTTTCTCTAAAGAGGTATTTTGTTCTGTATTTGTTTTTTCAGTACTCTTTGTTTGTACTTGGTGAAAGATGTTCAGAAGTTTTATTTCATGAGTTGTGATTCTGTCCAAGAGCAGCATTTCTGTGCAGGACAAGGGAAAACAAACCCTTTGTGAGTCAGGTTACCCTCCTTTTCCTGTTAAATCAAAAAGAGAAGAATGCAAATTCTTAAAAATTTCTGACTACTACCCAAACATTACCATTTTTAGAGTTTCAAGTTTAGAGAAAATGACTCACAGGCACTTTTAATAAAGGATTGCTCAAAATAGAGTGGAGTGTGATTCACATTAAAGAATGAAGACCCAAGAGAGGCAACAAAGAAGCCTCTAACCTGATGCTCACTCATTCCCATGAGGATGTTGGGAAGGGGATGGTTGGGATTCTCCTCATGGCACCTGGCGTTGTGGGAGCAATGTGCAGGGATCCTGCCCATTTGTTGGGTTTTATTGGTCAGTGTAATTAGGCAATGCCTAATTGTTGAAGGCAACCCTAAAGATGACACCTTTGAGGGTGAGGTAGAAGCAGATCTGCAATTACAAACACACCCAGCACTGTTCCCCAGCGCTGAGCGTGCGTCCAGCACCACACTGGGCTGTCCTGGTTTTTAGGGTCACCATGGCAAGAGAGATGTCCCATCCACAGCAGTGTGCTGTCTGGAGGGATTTGGAGTGAGGAGCCAGAGCTGGCTCTACCTGAAAGTGAAGAGCACTCACAAAAAGCTTGTAACACAAGCCTTGTGAGAAGAATTGTTTAACAAATAGCTAGATAATCTAGTTTGCCTTTTCCACAGTGTTTTAGTTTGCCCTGCACTGGCAGTCAGCCTTTCCCAGGTTTAACCTTGCAGAGATTTTATCTTGCCAATCTGCAGAGGTGGCTGCTGGTTGTGGAAAGCATCCCTGACTTACCAAGTGGATTACTGGGCAAAATTGATTTTACTTGGTACATTCATATGCTGAAAAGCAACATAATAGCGTCTGCTCTGCTTCCACGCCAGTGAGGGGGAAGTGCCCCAACATGTGCTGGAGACCCTACACGAGTCTGAGAGGCAACTGGACCATATCCATCACCAGTGTAATTCTGACAGCATCGTTTTGGCTGACTGAGCAGGACCTGCAGAAATGCCTTAGGTGTACGTGCTGATGTATATTTTGTGGCTGTCTCTACTTAAGTGCTGTACATTCCCTGTGAGCTATGAGAGCAAAGACCTTCCCTGTGCTCCTTGCAGCTTCTTCAGTTGATATATGGTGTTTTCCCTCCTTTTTGTCAAAGTGTCCTCTGTCCCAGAGATAATGCAATTGCTATTCAGTGCCGTGCAAATACTCTTTTGTATTTGTATCTCTTTTCTATTTAATTACACTGTATAAATGTCCTCGGTAAATTTGATAAGTTGGGTGAAGGATATTGATTTTCGAGTCTCTCTTGTGCTGGGCTTCTTGTAGTAGCAGCAGCCGTTCCCCAGGCCTGTTTCCTGAGGAGGTTTTGAAGGTTCAGTGTTTAAGTAGCTATGGATAAGAAAGGAATTTCTTTCTCTACGCTCACATTTGATCTGCTGATTGCAGGGTTTAAGGCCAGAGAGAAAACATTAGTGTTGGATGCTTTGTTTTTTAAAGCCTTAGACTCACATCTTCGGCAAAAGCAGGTGGGAGGGGAAACCAAGAATAGAGCCATTGCCTTCATTCCTGTAAATAAAGCTACGAGCTTTGGGATGAGATGAGAGAGGGATGCTCCCAGGGTCAGATGAGGCACTGGGGAGCAGTGGGATGACCCTGGAAGTGTTCAAAGGCAGGTTGGATGGGGCTTGGAGCAAGCTGGTCTAGTGGAAGGGGTTTGGAACTAGCCAGTGTGTAGGGTCCCTTCCAACCCAAACTGTTCTGTGATTCCATGATTCTGGGGCTTGCAGCTGGGCAGGGCCCCCCTCACCCCTCCATCACCCCGTGGCTGATGACAGGGCAGGAGGGGATGGAGAGACCAGCGAGTGTGCGGGGAGGCAGAGAGGAGGGGAGGGAATTTGCAGGGCTAAAAGGGGAGGACCAGTGGTCTATTTTTAACTGCAGTTTTGAATGTGAAGTGTCACTGATGTTAAAAAAAGCTCCTGGTAAATGGTGGGGAAGATGCAGGCGATAGTGCAAAGCCAGCTGCAGCTTTTTGAACTGTTCGCTGATGTTTGTGAGGAGGCTGCAAACACTTGATTCATGGTGATGTCTTAATTTTCCTTTCCTCAGTCCCAGGTCTCCCTGTACCTTTAAACACTACTTGGTTCTCAGCCTCATAAGATTATTTTTGTTCTTTAAGAAGCAAAGAAGAGAGAAATACAGATATTTGTGCACTTCCCTTTTGCACTTGCTTTCATCGCATTCATTTGGAACATAAATTTTTTTTTTTTTTTTAATGCTGAAAATTGGACGCTGATTTTTTTCTGGCTAATTTCCATGTATTTCTCAGACAGGATTTTTAGCCTTGATCTATAATGCAGGCCTGTGGCTGTTCTTGCTAAAAGTTTGATCCCACCAGGACTTCCATTATAAATCCTTATTTTCAGTAGCAAATTGCTGTCTGCAAATGCCACCTCTCAGAGGTTTGGGTGGGTAGTGGGGCACTGTCACTGCACTGCCAGCTCCTGCACCTCTCTGCCATCTTCCCCAGGATTTGGGGACATCAGGTTTTGGTGTGTGTGCTGCTGGCTGCACTGAGGCAGGAGGCTGGAGCCACTGCTGTCACGCCAGCGATCCGTGGGATAATGCATCCCCAAGTCGTGGCTGTTTCTGTCTATTGTGTCACCGATCCGCGCATTAAAGGGACCCCGAGTAGGTGTTGCTACAATAAACCCTAACAGCTCTATAGGAGCCGTCACAGTTCATTGCATCAATAATCTGTGTATTAAGGCGTCCTGAACAGGCCTGGGCACACAATGGACCGTTATGGCTCCAGATGAGCCTGTATGAATTTAGGTCACTAACCTGAGTGTTGTTAAATCCCAAAATTGCCCTGCTACAGAGAGCTGGCAAGGCTTGGAATAAAAATGTGTAGTTTATGCAAACCTGGTGGTTGCGGAGGATACTCTTGGCTAAAGGTTGGTAGTGGGAGAATTATTTAATCTTATTTATTGATGTTATCAAAACCTGTCTCCGCTCACGCGGCTCCCTCCTTCCCTCTCCTTTGACTCAGTGGAAGAGCAGCAGGGAGAGGCAGGGATGGAGGGATGGGATGGGATGGGAGGGGCAGGAGGAGGCAACGTTCTGCAGTTGAGCTGCCCCGAATCCCGACAGGCCCTTTCCCACGGGACTTCATGGAAACACTCACACATTTCCATCCTGCCTGTGCCTGACCCCGTGGAGCTCAGTATTGTCTGGAGCATGGCAGATCCCTGGGGGCTCCCCAGACCCTTGATTACTCCAAAAGCTCCATCCTCATTGCTGACCCGTTTCATGATCCAAGCCCTCCTTGGTGCTTGATGCCCCAACACCTGGCTGGGCTCTTCTCCTCTCTGCCGTTCTTTGCATCCTGCCCCTTCCTTCCTTTCTCATTTCCCTCAGACAAGGCCCTTTTGTGGGTAGGTGGAGGGAGAGGAATGCCTCCAGCGCCGGCCGGAGAGCCCGGTTCTCATTGTGGGTGTACGCCTGAATGGAGACGTAGCCTTGAACTCTTGAACTCTCTTTTTTTTTTTTGTCGAGTAAAGCTGCTGTGTGCTGAAAACAAACAGGACTCACTCCGATAGAAAGAGATTGTATAGTGGGAACAGGTCTCAGACCATGAGAAAGGGGTTTTTCCATGTTTCCATTCTGAGAGTTTCCATTTGAGATTTCGCCAGCAGAAGATGAATTAGCTGAGCTGTTAAAGGTATTACACGTGTTTCCCCCTTCCGAGACTTGTTAGAACATATTTTCTTCAGTGATAGTAATAAGTGTTACAAACAAACCACAGTTTTCCCCTTTGAATATTCCTTTACACAGAGCATCGTCTATATTAAAAAAATAAGTACGTTAAGCAACATGAATAGCTTCAGGCTATTTTATTTCATGTTGCTAAATAAGTCAATGCAGATGAGTGCTTTTTATGTAAGAGTGGCTTGTAAATATAAGCGCTAAGATAAGGGCAAACTGTAACTCCAAAGATTTCCTGGAGACAGAAGAGTGTCACTGCTGCCTTTCACTATTCCCCGTCCAGGCAGAGATCCCAGGACAAGGATTCAAAATGATTGAATTTGTGCCATGTGTGGGGGGGTTCAGTGTGCTGGAGGAAAGCTGAGTCTCCTGGTTTGCTGAGGCAGGAGGGGCTTCATCTTTGCTCTTCAGATGAGCGAGGCTCTTCCTCTGGGTGAATGGTGGAATCTCCTGCCGGGCTGAAGGTTGCTCCTCTGGGCTTCAGCCAGATTTGAAGAAGTGGGCTGGTGTGATCTTTTCCCAGCATATGTGGGTGTCCATGTAATATTTAATTGTCTGATCCTGATTATGGAAGAATTAAGCAATTAGGAGTGAAGGCTAGAATACTGGACTTGGAGACACTCCAGTTGTGTGTCCTGTACATCTGTAGGGCTGGGATGTGGGTGCCATCACGTCCTTGTCAGGTAATGCAATGCAGCAGCACCTGGTTATACCTCAGGACACTGAGTATGCCATGGCTTTGCCTGTAAGGATGTCCTCATCCTTATTTTATTATTTCTTTTAATTAGGAGTAGTGATACAGAGCCAAGAACTTGCAGGAGTCTCACAAACAAGTGGTCCTGGTTGTAGTCTTGGTACTTTGGCTTCGGCTCCCAAGCTGATCCTGGGGTGGTTCGGGTTTCTATTGCTGCTCTTGCTGTTTTGAACTTTCTGTTGAGGAGGAATTCAGGAGTAACTTGTGAATATTGCAAGAGTGTTTGCTACATGCAGATGTTCAGTCACATCCTGCAAGGCAGGAGCTCTGGGTGCTGCTGTGGTGCCTCTGCTAAACCCTGAGATCATGGAGGGAGATGGGTTTGGGGGATCAGCAGCACAGAGTCATGGGGATGGGAGAAACACGGGGATTCACAGGGGCATGGGGTGTGTGTGGCAGGAGAGGGTACAGAGGTTGGCTCTTGGTACATGTGGCTCTTGGCCCCATGGAGATTTTGGTATGCAGCTCATACTCAGGAAGTTTGGCCACCCTGATTACAAACATACATATATTTGGAGATGTATAGCGAGATATCTGCCTCTTTCCTAATTTGATTTGCATTTATATGGGGAGAGGAAAACCATTGGAGCAGGGGAGCGGGTGGCTTTGTGTGGTTCCCTAGGCAGCAGAAGCTGAAAGCAATTTACAGTTCACATTTAGCAGTATTAGTAGTAACCAGAAGGAGACATCTGAAGGTAAGTGGCCATGTCCTGCCTCTTGGCACTGAGGAAGCTGGATTTGCCTTTGTTCAGCTCCAGAGATGGATGAGCTCTCCCATGTAGCTCCAGAGATGGGTAATGATGCCACAGTACAGTTTGCAGTTGTTCTCAGTTAATCATGTTCAAAATTTAAAACATAAAGTGCTATTTGTGAGAGTGAAAAGGATGAAGTTTTCTGTGTTATAGCTGGGGGGGGTGAGAAGTGAACTGAACAAAACCAAACCTTGGAAGCAACAATAGCTGCACACCAAAGGGTTTATTTAAGCAGGACTTTTTTCATAGCTGTTTCATCTTATTTTCTTCTTGTCCTTGCTCTTGCTTGCTCATCTATATGCAGCATATGGAAAGGTTGAAAAGTGGCAATTACTAAATGAGAGTCGACAGAAACTGTTCTCCAGCAGCTCCAGATGGGGTTAGTGATGCTGTTCCCAAGCTGCCAGTGCTTCACTCCGCAGTATAAAATGCCCTCTAATGGACAAGTAACTGCATAACTCATCCAACAAACCGGCAAATACTCATTTTTCTCAGGATTTGTAATCTGCTGTGCTGATTTTGGTACAGGAGCAACTAATGGCTTGAGCAGAGAAGAGCTTTTGCTTATCCAGATGTGCAAACAGTGAAGGTTCACCTTTCTCCAGTGTTGATCTTTGCAATTAATGCAAGTCAGTAATTTGTAATTTAAGGAATTTTGGTAAAACATAGAATGAGATTTTATTTTCCAGTATGGCAGGGACCCCTGGAGAATGTAAAATTATTTATGTACCTTTTCCTCTTGTTTCATTTGAAAACTTAAGGACAGCTTTCCAGCCCTTTACATGCTTCAGCAAGATCGGTGTGCATGTTATCAGCGTCATATACTTAGAAAAACAAGATAAGAGAGGTTGAAGGAGGCCCATGATTAATTAGCAAATAGATTAGGCACTCTCAAAGCTAAGTGGATAATTGGGGTTCAGCTCCTGGTTATTGTTTTGCCTGCCACCAGCCTCTGAAGGCTGTTGGTGTGGGGTAAGCAGAGCATCAACCTGCTTTACTTCTGGTGCCAGAAAGAGAGATGACAGTTATTTTCTTTAAAGCAATTTCTTGCTGTCTGTTGGGGTTGCTTGTTTGTATTTCAGCTTTAGGAATGAAAGGAGTGCCAGTTCTGGTATTTCCTAGTTTTACTTGAAAGCTCACAGAGGATCTGTGGAGGGCTCTTACTACCTGACAAGGGAGCATTGTCTGGATCTTATTTTCTCAAAGTCAAGAGCAAATCACTAATGTTGAAAATTGAAATAGGTAAAAGAAGTTGAAAATAAAAGGGATGTCTCACTCCCCTCTTTTTTGTACCACGGCTATTGAGGCAACTTGAATACTGTCATTTCAATTGATCTTCATAATATCTGTCTGGCTGCTGAGAACCCAGTCTGGAGAGGAATTTGTAGCCTGACACACAATTCTTACAGAAACTTTTCTAAAAATCCAGTTCCAAACAAAAACCTTTCTCGTGCTTTACGCATCATTAAGGTAGAGAGGAAGAAAAATGCTACAAACCCATATGTCTTTTTTCCCTTTGAAGGGCACCTGTATATAATTGTGATTCTTCTTCTCCTGAGACAACAGGTAGCTCTATGGAGTAGAACTGCTGAGGAATAATCGCTGTGACTTTCAGGGTCTGTAAGGGATGCAGGATCAGACTGTGTCATCTTTGAAGCCTCATTATTTCGGCAGAGTCTGTGTCTCGTTGCATAGTGTTTCAAGATGTGGTCTGCATCATTATGTAGCGTGTTTAATTTAGCAGCAGATGTGCAGGCTCATATGCCATTATGGTACATTTTGTTCACTCATATAATAGCAAGTTCCTCAAAATTGTTACCACTTCTTCACCACAAGACTCGTACAGGGTGTTATTCACCTTTTCTGCGTGATGAGGAGTGCAAGAGTCCTTTGTGTGCCACCAGCAGGTGCTCACGTGGGAGTGCTGGTTCTCCATGAACACGTTTAACCTGCTGCCTCCCTGTTTTCCCTGCATTCAGGGAGTGCACCTTCCCCAGCAGGTTTTAGGGGAAGGCACCAGGCAGGCAGCTGAAGGGTTGTTAGGTTTCTGGGCTGGAAAAGAAGGTGGACAAATAATTCTTCCTGCCACCCCCAGCAGCATCCAGGCATTCCCACGGAGAAGCCTTAACACAGAACATCACCAAACGCTCCGTGGCAGCAAAATCATGATAATAACTGCTAAAAACATTAAACCTAATTAATAATGGCTTTATAGCAGGAGTCCTGCCCTCACTGTTTTGAGGATGATGATGGTCTGGGAGGGTTGCAGACTTCTGGGAGGGTGTTGAGGTTTAATCCCAACTGGCAGCTCAGTCCCATGCAGTCGCTCACTCCCTCCCGAGGGATGGGAGAGAATCGGAAGCATAAGCGTGAGAAAACTCGTGGGTTGTGATAAAGGCACTTTAATAGGGAAGGCAAAAGCCCTCCATGCAAGCAAAGCAAAACAGGGAATTCACTCCCCACTTCCCATGGGCAGGCAGGAGTTCAGCCATGCCCAGGAAAGCAGGGCTGCATCATGCATAGTGGTGGCTTGGGAAGACAAGCACCAACACTCCAAACATGCCCCTCTTCCTTCCTCTTCCCTACTCTACATGCTGAGCATGACACCACATGGTCTGGGATATCCCTGGGTCAGCTGGAATCAGCTCGCCTGGCTGAGTCCCTTCCCACCTCCTTGTGTCCCCCCAGCCCCCTCACTGGTAGGACAGTGCAAGAAGCAGAGGCCTTGANGCCCCTCTTCCTTCCTCTTCCCTACTCTACATGCTGAGCATGACACCACATGGTCTGGGATATCCCTGGGTCAGCTGGAATCAGCTCGCCTGGCTGAGTCCCTTCCCACCTCCTTGTGTCCCCCCAGCCCCCTCACTGGTAGAACAGTGCAAGAAGCAGAGGCCTTGACTCTGTGTAAGCCCTGCTCAGCAATAACAAAAACATCCTTGGAGTATGAGCCCTGTTTCCAGTGCAAAGCCAAACCAGCACCCCACACCAGTTACCACGAAGAAAATTAACTCTATCCCAGCTAAACCCAAGGTGTGATTTACAGCCAGGGTAGTTCTCCCAAAAAAAAGGAGAAAAAGCCTTTTTTTTTTTCCCTAGCATCATATCTCACATACAATGGATGAGTGTGTTTAGTGGAGTGGGAGAAGTCAAACCCTGGCCACACAGAAACTCTGTGATTCCTCTTCCCAAGTAAGGGGGTTTATATCTCTGAGGCATTATTAAAAAAAAAACCAAAAAAAAACCTATTTTGGGTAATGAAATTCTGTGTTTGTTCTCACTATTTGTATAAATGTTTAATCTGGTTTTGGTTCTATTGGTTTAATGGTGTCTTAACACTGTTAGCTCCCCGTGTTGTCTCATTGTGCTTTAAAAGACAATATCCCAAAAACCCATCCCCAGAAGGACCGTGCCGTCTGTCCCTTCCCTTCCGTGCTTCCCTCCTCCCCTGCAGTCTGGGAGGGAGAGGCAGGTGATGGGGGCTGAGCAGGGCATTGCACTTAGGGCTGGCTGGGAGGAGGGATGACAGAGTGTTCTCCGAGTGCTCCTCCTGCATTGTGCCGTCTCCTTTGTCCGTCTCCCTCCCCTGTCATTATCTCTGCGTGTCTCCTGCTTTCTTTTCCCTGCCTTGCCTTTCTTACGCTGAACTCTGGTTCCCAGCCCCTCCTGCCCTCCCCAGGCAGCTGAAACACTGAGCAGTGGGAATGGCCAGAGCTCAGGACAGTGAACACCCAGGGATGCTGACGCAGGGCTGGAGCAGTTCACAGCTCTGGGGGCTGTTCTTGCCTTCAAATCTCAATTCAAGTGTGATTGAGCTGTGAAAAACTGGGCCTTTACACAAAGGAGGATACAGGGAGAGCTATCCGTGACATCAGCAGATACTGACTTCAACAGTTCTGCTTGGGCCTCCTGCTCTGCTTCCAGCTGAGAGGAAGGACATTCTGCAGTAATCATCAGTACAAAACCTTCTCCAGAAACCTCTCTTTTCTTGAGAGCCCAGGAAATATCCTGCAGTACCATCAAAACATTTGGACTTGTTGAAATAAGGAATGGTACATGTGAAAACCAGGTGTAGATGTGAGGAAAGAAGAATGGAATTTTTCCTTTGCTGTTTGGAAATGGGACCTTTTGCAGTTTGTGGAGCTGGTAGTTTTCTGTAGGAGAGGCTCTCCATTTTGTTGCTGAAATATCATAGAGGGTAGAAAATGTAGTCAGTTGGTTTGTCACAGAACAGGGTGTAGGGAACACCATCCTGCTTTCCCAAGGCTGTGCACAGACAGGGAACAGGTGAGATGTTGTGTCTGGAGCACTGGAAAGGGCATCTCTTCATCACCTGCCAGGTGCTGGGTGGTTTCATGGCAGTGCCTGTGATGGATGCTCTAAAACAGATGTTGCCCACTGGCAGAGGTTGCCCAGAGAAGCTATGGATGCTTCATCCCTGGAAGTGTCCAAGGCCAGTTTGGACAGGGTTGGAGCAACCTGGGATAGTGGAAGATGTCCCTGCCCATGGCAAGAGGTGGCACTGGGTGATCTTTAAGGTCCCTTACAACCCAAACCCCTCTGTGGTTCTGTGATTGATGTTCATGCTCCTGTCCTACCTCATGTGCCAGAAAAAGATGATACAAAAGCACAGGTTGAGAAAGAGCTTAGAAGACAGGATGTTCTTCATGAAATCACTTTCTCTTACTTTTTTTCCAACCGTGCATCTTATTTTGGAAGATCACCTTTATTTTTTTTCATTTTCCATCAAAAGTAGGGATAAAAAGAGCCCTAATACATCTTTCTCTGCACTCATTTTCTGGCTCATGGATTTTGCTCTTTAACGGGCAGTATTTAGAAGCTATTTAAACGTGTTACGTCAGGATTGGGTTTTTTCCTAAAGTGTTGTATTTAAGTAAATTCCTTCCTTAAATAAATAAATAGCTATGGGCTATCATATCCAAGGCTTTTCAAGAAAATTTACATTTTGAAAGACACTGTTGGAGGCTAACACGGCCATGCAATTACTGTATGTAAATCACTTCACTTGTTTCCTAATCTTGCTGAGGATGAAGTACAATTTTTGTGCGTGTGCCTCTTCCTCTCAAATTTCCTTAGACAATGAGGTTTTCTTGTCTTTTAATTGCTGACCATGATTTTTGTTGTGCCTAGTCTGATTGTGTTTATTTTATGGTGGGGGACATTTAGCCCTGGGATTGTTTTGAGATTGGGTTGGCTGTAGAATCCATTGGGGATAGATTGAAGTTGGGTGCACAACTAATTGCATCTTCCATCCCACAAATGGAAGAACTGCTTTCTTAGTTACAGCCTCATGCAAAGGCTGGGGAATATCCTCTTGTTTCTGTGCCCCACACATTTGCTTTTCTCCATTTTATCCATCCCTGCCAAATCTGCCCAGCAGCCTGCCACATTTTTAATAAATCTTCTGAGCTGGGCTTTTATTGCTGGTTGGTACCACCACAGACACCTGTCAGACAAAGATGGGGCAGTTCATGTCATTAAGAAGGAGCTCATTCATGGGCATTACATTAAGCTGTGTGGAACTCTGATGAGCAGTAATTTCTCTGATTGTTATTAGTTTCTTTTGTAGGAAGTTTTCCTCCAGGGAGTAATGCAGGGAATTGAGATGGCTGGGGAAAAAAAAACTTTAATGGCTGTGTTCGTCCATCAGAAAATGCACTCTGTCAGAATTAAGTACACTTTGCAAATTGGTTTTGTTTGGGGAAGTAAAGGGAGAAAGAGTTGCAGCCCCAACATAATGAACCATTTGAGTGTTTTCAGAACAAAATGGTAACTTTTTCTCTTCTGATGCGGTATTTTTTTTTTTATAACCTGGTATTTCTCCCTGAAATGGGATGTAATAGAGGTAAAAACATCATGTGTGTGCCTGTAAATGTTGATCATGGAAATGCCACTTGCTGCTTGGGCTTTAGCTACACTAACAGCTTAATTTTTGTTGCATGAAATATTTTGACTTTACCAAGCTTCTGCCTCCGGAATGGAAGTTTTCTGCATCTTCTAGAATGTTGCATTAATTTTTAATATGAGTGGGAATCGTGCTCTTTAGCATCCCTATGTTTTAAAAAAATCAATTAATTATTGCTATAAATCTCAGTGATTATGCTGCAGTTGTGCTGCTGGGAAATTGGCCATTAACTACCAGGAAATCGCCGATCATCCCTTAGTTGGAATTCAGCTGTACCGACACAAGGCTTTTCCTTTTGGAAATTAACTATCAATGTGATGCATAATTGATAACCATTTATAATAATAACAATAATCTCCATGAAATTGTCATCCTAGAGTGCAGCAGCTTTGTTAGAGCCTTTACCCCTTGCGTGCTCAGCCTACTGCACTGGTTAACTGGCTTTTCTGGGAAGCTATTGGAGTGTTTTTAGGAGAGCCAGTGCTGGTGCAGGAGAATAAAATGTAAAGTAGAAATGCCCTACTGGGCTACATGAACCTGCAAGGGTGCTCCAGAGGATGGGTTAAGTGTTGCTATTGCTTCTCTACACAAGGGGAAGCAAAACTCCAGCTTACAAACACTTCCCAAGGTCAACTTGTGGACATCAACCTGGATTTTCTGGTGTGGTGTCTTCTCCTGTGTCTTGCATTTCGTGAACCAGACTTTTTTTGGTTTGTTACAAAAATTTTGTTTGCAAATGCTGCAGTGTGAAAATTCACCTGCTGGAGAGGAGCTGTTTAGGGGTCAGTGCTGCCAAGTTTGTGGTTACTGCTGGCTTTTCAGAATTTTTTTCAATTTTTTTAAACCACTCTAATGTATGTAGGCAGAGAGGTTGGGACTTTGCAGTGTGATACAGATGGCCACTCAGGAGAGGGTTTCTTGCTGTGCTTGCACTCATTTCTGCCTTCCTCTTCCCCTCCTCTCTGTGCAAAGCTTCTGAAAATGTGGTGGTGCTTTGCTTTGCCTCTAGAAATCACAGATTTACACTAATTCTGTTCTTTTGGTGCCTTGCAGTGAGTGGTGGATGGTGAGGGGGGTCAAAGGCCTTTTTCTTGAGCAAGATCCCTCCTTGGGAAGGTCTGTAGCTGTTATCAGGGTCTTCTGTCTTACAAAAGAGGATTTTGAATCAGCAGTCACATAAAATATTAGTGTGTGTTATGTTGGATTGTTGGAATTCAGTTGTCAGCATGAGGTCTCTTCTTCCATGTCTTGATTCATGAATGCTGTTGTGGAACTTGCTTTGAAAAACTCTCACCTGGGTTTTACATCAAAAAATCAAACCTGGTAGAAGTACCACAACAGCACATTCAGAGGCTGCAGCTGAGCTCAGCTCAGTGTTCAGGGATTAAAGAAACCTTTGGCTCTCTGTAGGAGCAAAACGTGTCAGACCTGAGAGTATCCATTATGGGTCTTCCTCTGTGCCACCAAAATGCAGAAAACCTTTAGCTGCTGTCTCATTGGAGAGCATTTCTTGTCAATCAGCCACACATGTGGCTTCATGGATCATTTTATCTCCCTCCCATTGAAAATGTGTGCACTAGAAACAGCACCCAAAGTTTAAGGTTGGCCCTTCAAGTATGAGGGCAAGGCCAGGCTGTGGTGACAGCTGGAATATACATCAAGGTCTTCTTGTAAATTCAAGGTCCATTGATGACTTTTACAGGGCAGGGTTTAAATATGAAAGTGTTTTGTGTATGGGAGTACTGGCAGAGCAAGAACTACTTTCCCTGTTTTATATACTCTCTAAGAATCTTTCAGCATCTGTGAGCCTACAAAATAGCCTCATGGATTTTATCCACTAGGAATAGATTTTTCAGTCAAAAATAAAACTGGGAAGCCCATGCAGTGCTTTGGCAGTTCTTGTGTGTAAGGCTGGTTTTCTGAATCGCAGGGAGGGTAAAGAGACTGAGTTGTGGTGCCAGATGTGTGACTTGTGGGGTGCAAACTCAGAGCTGTCCTTTCCAAAACCTGCTCTGCTCTTTGGCACAGGCAGATCTCACCTGATGTACTGGAAATCTGACACTAGTTTGGGCTGGAAGGAGCCTTAAAGCCCATCTCCTTCCATCCTCCACCGTGGGCAGGGACACCTTCCACTATCCCAGGTTTTGAGCCCCATCCACCCAGGCCTTGAGCACTTGCAGGGATGGGAAGTGAACAAATCTTACGAATCCTCTCCTTTCTCTGCAGGATCCACAGTGGCGGTATGCACGCCGATTCCTGTGAGTTTTCCTAAGCTCCTGGGGGACTGCTGTGCTTTTTGAGTCAGAAAGTTGCAAAATCCCATCAAGAATGGCACTTGTGGATAAACACAAAGTCAAGCGGCAGCGACTGGACAGAATTTGTGAAGGTAAGAGTGTGCTTTCATTTTTCTGATGGATGATTACGGTAGAATATCTAATTTTTCCTTGTTTCTTTCAGTACTTAGGCATAAAGAGATCCAAATCCAGGACTGGATTCCCTGTCCTCTCTGTAGGCTCAAAATACATTCACTCTGCTCTGGTTACTCACTTGGAAGTCATGTGTAGTCCTGTGAGGAAGATTTTTGTTTAATTACCAGGTCACCTCCTCTTATCCTAATTTCTACTAAAACAATTTGGTCAGTCCCAATTTAAAACATATTTACTATCATCCTGTAAGAAAATGATGGAAAATCTAAGAGCTGTTGTTCTTATGATTTTCAGCACATTGTTGTAGCAGCTTTTATTTGGTTGGTGTGTTGGGATCAGGCAGGTTTGCTGCAATTCTTCATTCATGTAAAGTGTCTCAGCACAGCTGACTTTTACCTTTGAGAGTAATTTTCCAGCAGAAAAAGTTTTTAGGAAACATTTTCTATTGCAGCTCACATGGTGTTAAGTTACTTATGATAGAAATCAAGTGATGGCAAACAAAATGTGACTTTTTGGTGTACACTCCAGTAATTCTCCATGCAAGTTCTGCCATCAGCAACAAGTGCAGAGCAGAGTGTTATTTTAGGAGGAATATCTCACATCTCTTCAGGAGTTCCAGTGCTCAGCTGCTCTTAAGGAGATGGATAGTGGCCTGCAGGGTAACAATTTGCAGTATTACTTGAATGCCAGCGAGGTGAAATAAGATTTGGTGGTGGATGAAAGCGCAGAGCTCACAGGGGAGTTGTGCTGCACCCATTTGAGCAAAGTGTGTGGGGCTTTGTGGAGTTTCAGTGTGAAATGCTGATCAGCAGGACAAGGATAGATTTTGCCTTGGTTTTTCTGTGTTGTATATTGCTTACTCTACACTGCTGTTGTTTTAAACTCATCATTAGTTACTTATCTCTTTTAATTTTGCTCTGTTAATTTTGGAAAAGGGGAGACAAAGCAGAGAGATGAGTTAGGAGGGAGTATCCAGGGTATGCTGCAGTGTGGAGTTGCCTCTTTCTCCTACTGAATGTCATAAACGCTCAGGTGTAGCACACTATCTCATCTTCAAAACTTACTTTGAACTTGACTTAAAAGAGTTCTATCAGCTGAGCCTGGATTTTCAAAAGCTGCCTTTCTGGTTTGATGTTTACCATCAGATCTAGTTGCTGAGTGTACAAGAAATTCAAAAGGATCGTACGCCAAACCTGCTAACGGAGCTTTAGATGTGATTGAAGTTTAGATTATTTTTCTCTGATATAGGAGCTTTTTTCTTCTTTCTTGGTCAAAAGATATTATTTTCTAATCTGTAAATGTGCAGGAGACATAACTTCTTAAAGTATACTTTGTCATTTGTCACTGGGTTTGTAATTTGATGGAAATTATGGGAGACGCTGTTGTGTTGTATTTGGAAGCAACAGACAAGGACTGAGTGTGAGAAGCATTGTAAAAATTACCTTGAAAAATGCAAAAAGCTTTGGATTTGCTAAAATACTAGATTTGTAGGACAGCTGAATACTCTACTGGGCCTCTCTGATGGCTATTTTTTACTATAGGCTCCTAATCTTGGATTGTAGCATAGAAAAGCACTGAAAGGGGCCATCCCAGCTGCTGTGAAAACACACTTTGAAAAAGAAAATTATCATTTTTCTGGAAAGGTATATTGAATAATCAGTGAAAGATGATGAGAAATTAGGGAACTAGTTCAGTAGATGGAGGAGTCTTTGCAAACAGAATTGTGTTCAGTGAGAAGAATCTGTTGCTCCATCAAGCTTAGGGCAATGTGGTCCAAAATAGTTGCTTTTAACGATTTCCTGTTCTGTGGAAGCACTTAAGAAGCTTTTCCCTTTAAATGTGAATGGCATACAAAGCTGCATTTACCTGATGAAAGACTAAATGTCTGGCAGCACAGGGGTGGATTTCTGTGCTTTTCCTGAAGTTGCATATACCATCCCTTTTACTATTCCCCACACAAACCCTTGCAGAGTTTGCTAGGAATGGACTTTATTCCATGCAGCAGGATGGTGGCGGGTCTGGAGGTGAAATATCCTCGGGCTACATGTTGTAATCACTGTCCAAACTGCCAGACAGATTCTTCTTCTTCCTGCAGGCTTACTGAAACCATAACCAGACACATGTTGAGGGAAATGCCTTACAAACTGTCGGGGCATTAAAAGAGTTTATTAAGGAGTTGCAGTGTTTGTATTACTCTGTTAAACGTACATCTGGCGTGGAAAAATAATCCAAGCCGTACAAGGAGGTGGTATAGTTTAAAAAGCCAGTTCACAGCCTTTACAGGCAGGTTTATGAGTCTTCCAGAGAGAGGAGCTGTGCAGTCTCAGTGCATGGCTCGGCTTCACCGGCTCCTCTGGTTTTGGTTTTTTAAATATATATTTATGACATCTTTGTGTGACAGCATTACAAACAGGCTGGTTTGAAGACGTGAGCTTTTTGACCAGGTCACAGATTTTGATCTGTAGAGGAATATGGGTGGGATAGAAGGTCCAGACTTGAGGGGATAAAGGAATTTCAGGGCAGCAGCCTGCAGCAAAGACATTTTGAATGTCAGCAATTAAGTGGGTTGGTGATGCCCACCCGAATGAAGTGAAGTTGGACTGTGCTCGCAGTGGTCTTGGCTTAGCCATTTCTTTCTCTTCTGGTTGTCCCAGAGACTTTGGGTGCCTGTTCTGTAATTGGATCCATATGGGTGGTGGGATGGCCCCATTGAATGGCTGGGGCTTTTGCAAATAATATATGCAGAGTGGTTTACATAATTCCTGTTTGTGGAATTGTGTCTTATTCCATAGTGGGTCAAAGTATGCTTTAGAGGTGGAGCCCTGGTGCTGTGAGGAGTCAGACTTGTCCAGCAGCCTCTCTTTTGGGTCCTGTTCCCATGAGCTTGTGATTTTGCCACATTTGAAATTTGTTTGAGCTGAAATTTTCTTTCCATGATGGATTTTTACCTCAGGGCGAATGAAAGAAAAAAAGAGTTGCAGCAAAAACTGTGGAGTCCGAGTGGGAGATGGAGAGGGAGGGATGTTGGCTTTGCTGTGTGTGAAACAAAGCCGAGGCACAGTCCTGCAGCCATGCATGGGGAGCTGCCAGACCCGCCTGCTCTGCCTGGGATAAAAAGGGCCTGAATTTTGCAGCCAAGTTGCTGTGTGTAGGAGTGGGCTCCTTCCCAAACCTGGTGCAGTTTCCAGCCTTTCAGAGAAATGGCAGCAAAAGCCCTCAGGGCAGAAGCTCACCTGCCTTTCATTTAGGAAACAACAACAGAGAGATTAGATGTAATTTTTTCTTTGCTACCTGTGGCAGAACAAGGTGTCTGACAGTGCCTCCAAGAAACCCCAGACCCAGAAGACCATGGCACTCCTGGTGCATGGCATCCATCCCTCCCATGGGACTCCAGTGCTTGCACACGGCATTCCCAGGCAAGGAAATAACTTGCAGCGTCATTTTTGCTGCTTGCTCAGCTGATCTTTATCCTGTGCTTCTGTCAGTATGGTTAAACAAATATTAAACACCACCAGGGGATAAGCAGAGAGTGAGAGCAGCCCATGCACAATTGCTGGTTGTGTCTCTGGGAGCAGGCAGAAGGTGCTATGGCACTGTGTCATTTCCTTGTTGAGTGTCAAAAGGCAGCAGTGGTGGCACATCCCGGATGCAGGATGGCAGCATCTTGTCTGTGTGTAGAACATGGGTTTCCCAACACCACTGAATTCCTCTGTGATGATCCCAAGTGCTGCTTCTGCCCCAGACCATTGCAGCTCTGCTAGCTTGTCTTCACCACCAGTGCCATGGAATGGGAAAGCCTGGCTTTAGAGGTTGTAGTTTGCACTAACATATATGAGTCAGTTAAGCCTTCAACACATGCCCCAGAAGTGGCAGCCCTGAGATGAGCAAGAAGCAAAGTGAAAAAATAATAGCAAGGCCAAGCAAACCCAGACATTTTCTGACAGTTTTTGCTCCAGGATTTGTCATTATCCAGTGGAAAATCATGTCCTTACGTGTCAGTTTGTGCCACCAAAGTTGTCTGTACTCTGCAGAATAGAAGTGTTTGCAGGGCAAACAAGCCATCCATATTCTTTGTTTTCTTTCAGATCCTTTGATATGTCTGATGGCTGATAAATGCCAGCACAGTCACATAGTACTTTTCAGTGCTTAATGCACGAGTCTCTGGCTTTTTGACTTACTGCCTTACATTCTGAGTGGCACCCTGGTGTCCCCTTCAGCTGAG
The DNA here is from genome assembly GCA_013399945.1 of Ploceus nigricollis. Lineage (NCBI taxonomy): Eukaryota > Metazoa > Chordata > Aves > Passeriformes > Ploceidae > Ploceus > Ploceus nigricollis. The sequence continues at coordinate 95,390 of VXBC01001710.1, read as the reverse complement.
GCTTCTTTGCTGATATTTCCTGTGGGAATTCCTCATGGATTTACCTTCCAGCCACTCTAGTAGCTGTGTGTGGCCGTGACTCTCAACAAATTCTTGTTTCTCTGTGGGAATGTGACCCCACCATGATTACTGAAGCCTCTTGGGTGGGTCTGAGCCCTTGATGCAATAATTTGTCTTGCAGACCTTGAATAGGCACCTTCCCATGACACACTGTCCAGCTGGGATCATGGAACTGCAGGGTGGGTGAAGGGGCTGCCCAGGGAGGTTGGGAGTCCCCATCCCTGCAGGTGTCCAAGGAAAGACTGGGCTGGTGGCTGGTGACAAGGTGGGGATTGGTCACAGCTTGGATTCATGGTCTCAGAGGTCTTTTCCAACCTCAGTGATGCTATGACATGGAGGAGGGAATTTGGGGTAGGAATTGATGTTTTCAACATCACTGAAGTTACCTCTGCTGTGGCTGCCTTAGGCTGGTTAATTCAGCTCAAGAGTGGACAGAAATTTTGTATTCCACTCTTCCCCCCGTGACAGAAGTCAGTGCAGACCATGTCCAGTGATATTTGAATAAATATACTATGTAATGGTGGGTGCTCTGGTACCTATCTGGATCTATGAGAGGGCTGCTTTTTACCTCTTTATTTCAGTTTATCCTCCACAAAAGTGGACTTGATAATCACAATGTCAATTATTGTTTATTATGCACTCTCTTGTTGTTAAAAAACCCCACACTAAGCCTTAACAAAAGTGCCCTGAAGACCTCTGATATTTCTGGCTTTTCAGGAGTATTTGAACAATGTGTCCCTGAGGTCTGGGCTCACACACCACTAACAGCAGACTATGGAATAGGTTCTCATTCAATAGCCACAGTCCACTCATGCTAAAAAATAGAGGAACCTTGCTCCTGGAACCAAAAAGGAAAATACACATACTACAGCTCTGGAAAGTGGCTTTCTCCAATTCCTGCTGCTTTGTATAATGTAACAGTAGCCAAAATGAGTACTTTTGATATTTGGGTGGAGAAATTTTCTTCCATTCTTGCAAATTTGCACACCAAGTAGCATCTGATAATACTTATTTTTACTGCTTAGAAATAGAATCTTATCATCTCAGGAAATCCTTATCACCACTAGGCATTTGATGAGAAACAATGAGGTAAAGATGATATCAAGCATGGAAGAAACTGCTTGTCTTGAGTAAAAGTGACTTATTTAGAATAAATGTAGACCTTTTTTATCTAGTGGATTTGAGCTTCTTTGTTCCATGAATATAAAACACAGTACAAGGATTTCCCCCCACAATAAAGCTTTTCATACTTTTTTTTTTAAGTTTCCACCTCAAAGCACATAAACTATCAGGCTTTTAGGGAAGGGTTGCTTACCACATTTAGCCTAGAGAAAAAGCAGTATTAGCTTGTCAGATCTTCTGCCATTGCACCCTGTGCTGATTTATGCAAACTGAAGATCTGTCTGGCTGCTCCTGATGTTTTGCTTTTCCAAAATTAAGTCTTTGGCTTTTATGGAGGTTTCAGAAAATCACTTCAAATTCATACAAAAGCTGGATTACACCTCTTTATACCAGTGAAAAGTAATGTTCTTAATTATCCCTTTTCTTATAGAAGCATGGCATATTTGGGAATTACTTGTCATTAATAGGTTTTGTTAAAATTTTAAGGATTTTTAAAAATCGAACAGTATCCTGTGGATAAAGAAAGTTCAAGCAACCTCAGTGGGTTTACAGATATTATTCAAGCTTATTGACCTTATTCCATGGTTTTCAACCCTTTTGCTGTGCTGAATCAAGAACTCTCTATGCTTGTATGAGTCCTTTTTGTGCTTTGGGATGGAGCTCGTATCCAGGGGTGTGCTGTTGTCCTTGCATGGATGCACAGGCTGCTCCAGTAGCTTCCAGTCCTGTGTGGATGTTTTTCCTGCACATTCCCTCCTGTGATGTTCCGTGGGGGAATGTGCATGACAAGATGTAGGACTTGAGCCAGATACGAAGCCAGCCTGACAAAATGCCCCAGGCATCCAGGCAAGAGTGAGACACATTTAGATAAGGTTACAGACAAAAATTCCATTAATTTGGTGTGCATCATAGTAGATGTGTGGCTCTAGCTGTTGCAGGAGGTTTTTTTCCCTGGACTTGAGGGCCATGTGCACTGAAATAGGAAGAAATACTTCTGTTGTGTTCTCCTTGTGTTTAAACCCACATTGATGGGAACTTAATACTTGTCTAACTCTTAATTCTGCCTTGTATTTTTCCATTTTCCCCAGCCTCCAGACAAGGTTCCATGTAACACGCTTTACAACTTCGTGTCATTAATTAAGAAACAATTACAGCTGATGACTTCAATACCATCAACCTAATTTCCATCCTTACCACAGTTCCCGTTTAAATTAACTGGTTTAGGGATTAACATGTTGTCATCGTATCCGGGTTGGGTTTTTTTTCTTTCTCCTTGCTCTAAATCCTACGCCTGCATTTAAGGTTTACTCAGAAAAGTGATAATATTCCCAGAATACTCAGGGAAGGGGTTGTTGGAGCAGGGCCCCAGGGCAGCCCTGGTGCCTCATCCCGAGTTCTGGAATGCTGCAGAAGCTGCCTCCAGCATCCAGGGGTTGGAAGTTGGCTCCTTCCAAATATGTGATGAGAAATGATCGGTCCTCAGGGACAGATGAGAACAGGATGGGGTTTCCTTCAAAATACCAGGAAAAAAACTTATATCTGACTCCTAAATGACACTGTTTCAGGGACTGGTGGTGTTTGGATCCAGACCAATCTTTTCAAATTTATCCTGATTTCCTGAATATTTGCTGGTAAATATTTTGACAGGAGTAGGACATCTGGCTGTCCTAAAATAAAGCTGCAGGGAAACATATTACACAACTTTTCTTTTATATTTTTTGCTCTCCACAAACAGATGTAATGGATCGAAGTGCCAAAACAGTGAAGGTTTTCATTAGAGAGCTTTCTTCAAAGAGCAAGTTTTGAGTTGGTTTTGCAATTCTTAAAACTGAAGGACATTGATCATTTCTTAGTGACACTTTTATACAGCCCGTTAGCTTAACAGTATTAATTTGGGTTTTTTTTTAGATTATCTTTTTAATTTTTATTTTAAACAAAACACTCTCTGCTGCCATCTAGCACCTCAAAACTTAGTAGTAAACAGATGAAGTTCACAAAATAGCCTTAGTGTAGATTGACACCCATTATTGAGAAAAAACTGTGTTGCTGCTGATGATGATACAGATATTTGGTTGACTCAGCAAATGAACATGAGCAAGGAACACAGTGAGATATAGCTCACTTTTGATGGTTTGCAATACAACAGTACAAAAGACCAGTCTTTTAAAAAGCAAGACATAAATGCTTTTTTTAGCTAAAGTTGTATTTCCTCCTGTTTGGTTTTGGTTTTTATCTGTGATGGGTGTGAAAGGGAAGTACATGTTTCAAGCTCTTGGCATCATCAGGGGAAGTAAGGCAGAGACACCCTGAACCCCAGCCTGTTTATTTCCCCAGGCCTGTGTTACAGTCTAATAATTAATTATTTTCTATGCAAAGCCCAGGCATGCATGGCAGAGTGCAGATTTACAATATATACTCATTTAACAGTGGATTTCTCTACTGCTTTCTGGGACAGTTATAATTCCCATGCTTTTCATTACGCATGCTGTTCAAATCTTGATCCTGAATTCTTATTAAAAATGATGAGATTTGACCTCAAAGTCTAATACCCAGTTTTGGAGACAAGGTGCTTGATGTGATTTCTGGAGGATTATTTTTAAGAGCATTCATAGATTAGATCTTTGCGAATGGTTGAGGGATGTGCCCAATGAACCTTGTCTGCTGCTTTTCACCCGCCCTTCAGCATCCGGATTGATTTTTAGTTTGCAGTCCTTGAGACTGTGTAGCTGTGTGCTGTAGGGATACATCTGATATTTTTATTATCCCTTTGTTGATGCAGGAATGTGACAGTGCTGTTTCCGCCAAGTTTTATTGGAGTTTCCCCATACTTGGAGGCAAAATGGTTTCTGGTTGAAGTTTGAAGAGCTTGTAAGGCTCATTCCAATGGCTCAAAATGTGTTTTACAGGTGCACTTCTCTTTTTTAGCTGCAAGTGTGTTTTAGATGATTGCTGCCTTCCTGCATTTGTTACCTCCAGTTTGATTTTCTTCCTGGATGGCAAATCATGAAGTGGTTTGGGTTAGAAGGGACCTTAAAGACCATCTAGTTCTACCTCCTGCCATGGGCAGGGACACCTTCCACTATCCCAGGTTGCTCCAAGCCCTATCCAACCTGGCCTTGAACACTCCCAGGGATGGGATATCTACAATATCTCAGGGCAACCGCCAAGGTTTTGCCAGGGGAGCAGGAGAACATGAGGTGATAAGTTACCACATGCCCACTGGGGTGCTTCTGGCACATACCTCATTCTGAAATAAATAGAAGATAATTCACAGAATCACAGAATGTCCTGAGCTGGAAGGGACCCACAGGAATCACTGAGTCCAGCTCCTGGCCCTGGACAGACACCTCAACAAACCCATCCTGTGCATCCCTGAGAGCGGTGTCTAAACAGTTCTGGAGCTCTGGCAGCCCTGGGGCTGTGACCATTCCCTGTTCAGTGCCCACCACCCTCTGGGCAAGAACCTTTTCCTGATACCCAACCTAAACCTCCCATGACACAGCTCCAGCCTTCCCTCTTATCATAGGGAAAACTGGGGTAAGGCATGCATCTGTGAAAGGAGAGTTGTTGTGTGGCAGTGATTGGAGGCATGGCTGGCTGGCCATGAGGTGGGCCCTCCAACCCCTTCCATCCAGAGGTTAGCACAAAACAGCAGTGGAGAGGCATCTCCACAGGGATAAAGGGAAAGGTCACTCATTTATTTTCATGAAATGTGCACCTTCTGTGCACCTTCTCAGCACGATGCTGGCTGGTGGGAGTGGAAAAGGCCTCACATCCTCTCTCCTCAACCTTGGCTTGTGGGATTTTGGGGGAATTCTTAGGGAATGACTCAGAAGGGCACTGCAACGGTGTCACCAGCTTGGGGAGGAAACATCTGCTGGCTTTGGCATGGGAGGTTCTTTGCTGTGCATTTTTTGGGGTCTCACACTGACCTCCGTGTGCCTGGGCCCAGTTGTGTGTCACTGCTGGGGATGGCAACCAAACCCAGTCGCGGTTTGTGCGTCACATTTCGGGGCAGCTCGTGTGTGCTCACACATTCCTGGAGCCCATCACACCAGTGGTGGCACATTCTATCCCAGCACCGAGGGACTGAGCTACAAACAGACATAAGCTTTTGGTTTTTTTTGCTTTAAAGTCATCAAAATGCAGAGTTCCACGAGGCAATGATTGTTTAATAACCGGCTGATCTTCAGAGTGTTTTGTTGTACGGCACCGAGTTGGTGTTTGTGAGCGTTTTGTTGGAGTTACAAAGCGTCGATGCTTTTGGTTTGGAAATTGGTAAAAGCATGTGGCAGGGCTTCAAACTCTGAGTGCTTTCAGATGCTGTGCTGCTCCTTTGATTATTGAAAATGATTCCAGCACAATCCTGCTAATTTTCTCTTTGTGCTCCCTTAATTTCAGGAGACTGTTAAAAAGTCCATCTAGGCAGAGTGCTTATTGCCACTGTGAGGGAGATTTTGCAGAGCCAAATTTTAGCAAATGGAGTAGTTTCAAAGGCTTTGGAACATTTTCTTGCTGCTTTTCCTTCCCATTTTTCTTTTTAATTTTGTTTCTTTTCAATTGGTGTGCCTGCGTGTGTGTGTGTGCATTACTCATAATGCATCCCATTCCTCTTCTTCTCCATAGCATCCATGGTACACCACAGTATAGAGTAGCTCATTTCTGCTTCCCTGGCATCCTGCAAGCTGAACATGGGAGGAGGATGTTCAGGAGAGGCTTCTTGAGCTTTGGGGGTCGTTAAGCCCAATCACACGCAGTCCTTGAAAGCCCAGGCAGGGAGGGCAGGACCATTTATCCTCCCAGCAGCTTTGTACCTTGTCACCTGAAAACATATGACAAACACTGATTAATCTTTACACCATCCGAGTGTGAGAGGTGTATATTATTATATCCCTCTTGATGGAAGGGGAATCAGCAAGTAAGAAATTAAGCAATTTACTCTCTGACAGTGGCAGAGCGAGGTATAAAGGCTGGGTGTCCTGATACATGCTCTCTCCATTAACAAGAGATGTATTTGTTCTCCAGAGGATTTTTCACTACCAGGGGTAGGATTCCTTTCCCTTTGAAAGAGAAATAGCCTTTCCCAGACTGCTGCATCTTGCACTTTTTGCCAGAAATTACATTTGGCACGTTGTTTCTGTTCCACTGTCTCCCAGAAGAAAATAATTGGGGAGAAAACATCAACATCTTAATCTACATTAAAAATATTTTTCCCCAATATAAACAGGATTTAAATTTATAGTTGAAATATATTTTACAATAATAAGAAGCAAAACTAATCCCCATCTGTATTATTTTGCTGCACGGAATAATTTTTCCATCAACGTGCTTTCAGAATAGGTAATGAAATGTTTTATATCAATATGAATGAAATTTTGCAGCCAACCTCTCCTGAGTCAGTGCTACGGATTCCAAAAAATGTTGTTTACAGAATCGTGTTGCAGATTTAGCATGCTGATTTCCTACCCTGGGTTTTAGGTGTAAAACACTTTCCTCATGGGAAGAGAACAGCACTTTGTAGCATTGCTTGTTTCACATCCACTGCAAGAGGGTTTCAGGCTCAGATTTCTTGCTGTTGGTTTTGAATGCAGTGTCTCAACAATGGGCCCACCTTTCTTCTGCTCTGTCATCACCTTTTTTTCAGAGCAGACTTCTGTGGTCATTGTATTGTAACCAAATATTATGGCCAAATTTACCATATATGAGATCAATGCTAAACTGAAAATCAGGGTATTATTCAAAACACTGCATTTTTCACGTGGTCTGAAATACCAGAGCATTTAATCTCTTGATCAGCTTTTTTTTTTTCCTTCTGCGTGTACTATTTTTTTCCTTTCTCAAAATACCTCTAGAATTAAAAGATAAAGGGAGAATAAATTTTCTGCCTGTTCCACAGTCCTTGTCTCCCCCTCATGTTGAGGATGTGGGTGCTGGTGCCTCCTGCACTCCTGGGAAACACAACGGGATCAGTTACATCAGGTTGGGCCCCTGGGCCTCTGTATCTTCTCCTGGCCATCCTGCTTGGGTCTGGATGCAGAAATAGGAACAGAATCAATTCATAGAATTTCACAGAATCACAGAATGGTTTGGGTTGGAAGGGACCTTAAAGCTCATTTAGTTCCCCCCCCTGCCATGGCAGGGACACCTTCCACTATCCCAGGCTGCTCCAAGCCCTGACCAGCCTGGCCTTGGACACTTCCAGGGATCCAGGGGCAGCCACAGCCTCTCTGGGAAACCTGTACCAGGGTCTCGCCACTCTTAGAGGGAAAAATTCCTTCCCAATATCCCAATATTCCTTCCCAATAACCCTGCCTTCCGGCAATGGGAAGCCATTCCCCCATGTCTATCAGTCCACACCCTTCTAAAAAATCTCTCTCCAGCTCTCTTGGAGGACCTCTTCAGGTACTGAAAGTACTGAAAGGCTGTGATAAGCTCATCCCAAAGCTCCTCCACGGTGAAAAGCCCAATTCTCTCAGCATTTCCCCATAGCAGAGGTGCTTCAGCCCTCAAATCATCTTTGTGGCCTCCTCTGGTCTCGCTCCAACAGCTCCACATGCTTCTTATGTTTCAGTCCCCAGAGCTGGACACAGCACTGCAGGTGGGGTCTCACCAGTGGAGTAGAAGGGGACAATCACCTCACTTGCCCTGCTGCCCATGCTGCTTGAATTTGCAAGGGGGCTGCTTTCAAGACTGCAAAAAACAGAAAAAGACAAGACCCTTCCTGCCCGTCCATAAATATTTCATTCCAATCATTTCTTATTCATTTCTTGGTTCACTGGGGGTGTAACATTTCCTTTGCTGCCATGGTGGCACAGGAGGCAGCCCAGCTCCACAGCTCCTGGCCTCATCTTCCCCACTGGATACAGCTCTTGGTCAACAAAAACTGGGACCAGCAGAGCCCTCCAAAGAGGACATCTAGCCCTTGGCTGCAGGGAAATGTGCAAATCCTGCGGCCCCTGGTCCTGCAGGCATTTGCCTCTGCTTGGCTTGGAGCCCAAGAATAATCTGTTTGTTCCATTGAGGTCAGCACTTATGGGATGAACAATCCATATGCATGAGTGTTCCAGTGGCAGGTCCCCAGTTAGGGTTTCCTGGTCCCTGGGAAGAGCTGGAAGAAGAGCACCTCTCCTGCCCAGGGCTGTGAGGGCAGGCTGATGCCAGGGTGGTTTCCAGAGCCCAGATGTGCTCCTGTGCATGGCATGGAGGGGGTTTGGGGGTGGCTTTCCATGTGCTGCTGTCACCCATGCGTGCCCTGGGCGGGGCACGGCCACCAGTCACAGATGTGTTGGTTTGGGTGAGGTTTCTATTGTTAAAGCCCTTGGTTTTTTCAGAGGTAGTAAATGCTTCAAGCTCCCTTCTGACTTCCCTTGCAGTTGTTGAAAATCAGCATTTTTGAAATTTTATTTCTCTATGGCATGGTTTTTTTTCCATTGTCAACCAGGGCTTAACATGGTGACTGTTTGTTAGTAATTGCTTTGAAGACAATGGTGGAAGATGCCCTTGATCTACAGACCAGGATTTTATTATTTTGTCATATACATTTTTGGTAGATTTTTTCTGCTGCTTCAGAACAAATGGCACCAGTCTCACTGTATCCAGTTGGGAATACATTTTATTCTTTAGCAAAATGTTGTTGTAATAAAATGTTTTTGTTGGTTAAAATACTCTCTGCTTTATTTGTAAGCCACAAATGTGTCTTCCCATCTTGACTCTCACAAAAGAAGAAATTTTCCAGTGTGCCTGAAGTTTGTTAGTTAATTCAGTATAATGCCAATCAGATATTCTCTGAGAATTGCATAAATAATATTTTGGGCCCCATGTTTTGCATGTCTGTTTAATATCCAGCATAATTTTCAAGATCATGATTCTTGAGGATGGAATTGGAGGAGAGAATGTTTGAAGAGGATTTGTAATATTTACTGCAATAAAGAAATTTAGGGATTACTCAAAGATCCTGTCAGTATTTGGGTCAGAAATATAGCCCAAAGGTATTAGTATGATAGGCAAGTTTAAGCATTAGACTGTATTAGTGATTTAGCTATCATAATAGCACAATAGTCCATCATGTGATGGCTTGTGCACGAAACATTTATTGTGGATTAGCCAGGAAAAATGCTCAAGCTGTCTTGCAAACAGGCCAGGGAAGGTGACTGTACCTCCTTTCAGTGGGTCTGTCCTGGAGGAAGGTGTATTGGAGGGGAAAACTCTGTTATTGTAGCAGAGAAAGGCAAAATTGTTTCCATCTGAGTTTTTAAATTCAAAAATAAAATGTTGCCTCTGTAGCAGTGGTCAGAAAAATTAGGAGCAGTCTAGCTATTCCTTCTTTGAAAAGGAATATTTGAGGATGAGCAGCCTGTCATAATTTGGGTTACGTGTTTTGGAGAGCCATTTTAATATCCCCTCTGAAAACAATGACTCTATATGGAAATTTTTATTACATTCCCAAATAACAATTTTTTGTGCTGTGATTCCATCTAAATCCCTTTGCCTACTCCAAATGTAAAAAAAGCTTAATCCACATGAATGTTGAAATACTGCTCAGTACAAATTGAGTTTTGTGTGATGTTTCTGAGTGTTTTCCTGTTTCATAAACATGTACTTTTTCCAAAGAAAGCTGGAGATAATGGGCAAAATTCTACCATTCCTTTTTGCTTTATTAGGCTGGGCTTTAGATCCTTTGATCCTCCCCTCCTTCTCCGTGACCTGTGCTAGGGTCTTAAAATTATACATTCCAGATTACACCTCCACAATTTTCTGTCCTGGGATGATGAAAGGATTTGCATATTATAGTAATATTATAAAAAATCTTTTTGGGGCCTAGTTAGCGTGGCTAATTTGAAACTACCAAACAAAAAAGTAATTTCCAACGCAAATTATAATATTCATAAGGTGCTAAACGGATACCTAACTAATTTCTGACCGCTCTCGTATTCCCAAGTATCTTGCACTGGTCTTTTTTAGGCCTGTCGGCTGGCTCCCATTTAATTTGTCCTTAGCTGTGTGCAGTGGATTAGCATTTCATCAGGTTGGATTAAGATTGAGCTGACACTGAAGCTTTCTTTTTTATTTTTACATGCGCCTGCGTGGGGCCGAGCAGAGCCGCGCACGTTCCGTTATCCCGCTGCCCATCCCCGCTGGGTGCTGGGACAGCCTCCCCCAGCACGTGCGGGGGGAGACAATCAAAACAGAAGAAACCACATGTGAAAAAAAAAAAACCAAAAAAAACCAAGTTAAAAACAAACAAGCAAAAAAAAAAAATCATCATTCCCTGGGGGAAAAATTGCATTGAGGTTGCTGGCTGGGTCAGTGCGTGAGATTTCATCGGGCTAAAATGATGTCACATGGAGCGAGGGCTTTAGAGGTTTTATTTAGCTCCTAATCCCCACACACTGCTCGGCCAGTTGTCCATGTGCGCGCCGTCCCCAGCGGCACAGGATAAAGCATCTGGGCTGAGCGCGGCCGCTCTCCTGCGCACGGCCAGGGGCAGCCCCTCCGCCGGCCGCCGCATGCTCTGCCTGCTAAGGTTACCGAGGATTAATAATTCAGGCGACACTCGGAAAGGCAAAACCGCCGGCCGGTGGTTTCTGAAGTCCCAGGAGGGCTCAGGCACAGCACGGCTGGGTTTGGATGCGTGCCGGAGAAGCACTGAGAAGGAAGGCACCTCCTCTTCTCCGTGTCAGCGGGAGCAAGCGACCTCGTGGTGATGCCCATCCCCAGCAAGCACCCCAACATTGGCCGCTCGCAGAGCTGGGACGCTGCCGGCTGGTATGAGGGAAACTGGGAGAGCGAGAACACCTTCGAGTACCAGAGGCCACCGGGCCGGAGGAGCTCCCTGACCTATGGCGGTGAGGGCAGCTGGTACGAGCCACCGCGGGCAAACGATATCATCTTGCAGGGCGGCGCGGAGCTGAAGCAAGAGGCGTACCCGTACCAGGATGCCACCTTCGCGCCGGGGCCCCTGAGGAAGGGCTCTGTCCCCGACTTCGCCTACTGCGACCGGCCGGCGCCCATGGCGGGCCGGGGCTCTCTGCCCCCCCAGGATTACTACAGCGACCCGTCGCTGTCGGCGAGGTCACCCAAGGACCCCCGCTGCTACCGCGACCACGTGGCGGNACCAGACCGCCGTGCGCCCACCCGCCCCACCGGATGCCACCCGCCTCTACAGAGACCCCAAGCTGGCCCTGGATGGGCAGCGGATGCGTGGCAGAGATGTCTCCCCAGCGTGGTACGGCACGGAGCCCCCCGGCCCGCGGTACGCGGCGGAGCCACCCGCCTTCCCCAGCAGGCCAGGCTACAGCGATGGGGCAGAGCGGGCTCCCGAGGCGGCGGCGGCGGCCAGGCAAGCCGTCCCCACCTGCCTGGTGGTGGATCCCACCACCAGCACCGGCAGCAGCTACGGGCCGGGCAGGGAGAGCACTGGCGCCAAGGGTCCCTACGACAGCTACGAGGCAGCGGTGGCGACGCCTTCCCACCCACCGGTGCCCCCCACCTTCCCTGGGCCGGAAGGCAAGAGGAGCTTTGACCCCGAGTTTGTGGCGCTGCTGCGTGCGGAGGGCGTCTCGGAGAGCACCTTTGCTGCCCTGCTCCAGCAGGGCTTCGACTCCCCAAACCTGCTGGCCATGATGGAGGAGAACGACATCAAGTCGGTGGCACCCAACCTGGGGCAGGCCCGCGTGCTGTCCCGCATCGCCCACAACTACAAGGCAGAGATGCAGCTGCAGAGACAGGAGCGCAGGAGCGGGGCACTGCGTCCCAGGACCCGCTCCAACAGCTTCAGCCACCGCAGCGAGCTCCCGGCAGAATACGGGGTGCCCACCGTGGATGGCCCTGGCACCTCGCAGCACCCGCCACCGCTGCAGCCGCTGTCCCCAAGAGGTGTAGAGATACACCGCCGGCCGTCCAGCGCCCCGACCCAGCACTTGCTGGAGACCACCACCTACCCAGCCCCCGCGGGGGCTCCTCAGGGGCCGCACTTCGTCCCCGGGTCGGGATACAACGCCCCCCTGCCTTGCAGCACGCACCCGCGTCCCGCCTCTGCCTACTCTGCTCCAGTCGGCTTGCCCGTGACGGCGGCCAACCCGCACGCCAGCCCCAAGACGGCGTACCCCACCACCTACACTGTGCCCATGGAGCTGATGAAGAGGGAGCGGACAGCGGTGGCGTCACCGGCACCCAGCCCCCACAGCAGCCCCCAGCTCCTCCGCCGGCCGGGGACAGCAGGGGACAGCAGCCTGGCACCCACTGGACCCGCCTTCCCTGCCCAGCTCTCCCCGTACCCGAAGCTCAGCAGGCGCACGGGGCCCCCTGTCATCGTCTCCACCATGGCGTCGCCTGAACCAAGTAATTACTGAAGGGGCTTAGTCCATATAGTAGTTTAGAACCACCTTGTTGTTGCTTATTTTACCCCTCAAAAAACCCACAGTCAAATATCGTGGGGGTTCATGCCTAAATATTAGATACTGTCCTGCGTAGAAAACGAGGTGAAGGGGATTTCTTTGTAGGGCTGTGCTGGCCATGCAGAGCTAGAGATGCTGATTCTTGCACAGTGGTTAAATTCCAAATATTTTATTTGTTTAGTCAATTTCAGTTAAACATGAGGGGTATCTCAGATAATGCTTCCAGGGTTAATCTTGCCGTTCCTGTTGTTTGTCGAGAACAGGAGATTAGACACTGTGCTGGCTGAGCAATTAGGACTACAGGGTTTGCTGCAGATTGACTTTTTACCGCTGTTATCAGGCACAAATGTGTCCCTGCGAGGAAATGGTTAGCATTGTTTTGACTAAATTCATCAGATAGTTAATGGTGTTATTCGAGAATCGACTTACCTTTGGCCATTACCTAAGGCTTTTCTTCTTATTATTAATTTGCTGTTTTATCAAGCATACAAAATAAACCCCTTGATTTCCTTCTCGAGATGCCTGTAAGTGAAGCGATAGAGCTGTTAAAGTAATAGGGCTGTGCTTAAAACTAAAAGCCTGTCATTAAGCACTGGAACAATAAAAATGAATGGTGGCTCCTAGACTTCCCTTCCCTTTCTAGAAACGCTCAGGCTCTTGGCTGCTTGGATGAAAAGCTGAACAATCCGAGCAGGATCTGCTCCTCCACTTTGGAGATGTGGCACTCAGAGCCTGATAGAAACTAACCTCCAAAATCACCTGGAGAAATACAAGGGAATTCCTCAAATCCATTCATTTCTGCCTTGGCTTGTTTGAAAAAAAAATGTGGCAAGACACCCCTTGAAATGTTTTTTGCTGGTGATGGCTCTGTGAGCAGGGAGTTTTCTCCCTGGGCAGCGCAGCTGAACTCCCATGCAAACGATTCCCGAACAATTTGCCGTAGCAGCACACACACACAAAGCTTTAATAAGAGGGATACCATTTATAGGCATCGAGACAGTGCCAAACTGGTGATGCCATTCCACAGGAATCTAAATAAAGAATGATTTTGTGAGTGGAAATGATAAAGTTGTCAAAATGCAGACACTTGGCACACCCCTTTCCCTGCCATACCATAATTACACAGCTAGGAAGTAAATGCCGGTCCTTTCACGCTTATGAGTCCTTTATGTAGCTGGTGTAATGTATTGATTCCTAAAAAATGCTTCAATATTAGGCAACATGTTCTGTGTTGACATGGATCAGATGCTAAAGTAGTACATCCAGGCAGTATTTTTAAATAAATGCAGCTAAGAAGACGAACTGGCATAATGTGGGGAACACAAATATGTTCATTTATTTGTGCTGTGTCTGATTGAGCGGTCGATGCCGACGCAGCGACAGCTCTGGGCTGAAGGACCTTCAGAGCACAGGGATTGGGAGCAATCTCCTCCACCATGGGAAGCAGATCCCTCCTTCCCTGGTTCTCATTTATAAACTGCAAACCCCATTCTCTAAAAATCTTGAAATTATCCCTTCCCTTCACCAGAATTACTGGTGCACAGCAAGAGGAAGCCAGCAGCATTTCTGTGCTGTTGAGCTCTTTTCTTGCTACTCAACCCTCTTTTTTTCTTTTTTTTCTTCTTTTGCCCACGACCGTCTCATTTGCATGAGGATGACATTTGTTGCTCCAGTAATTTCATCTGATAATGGCCAGCTTGCAAAGCGGATCTGAAAACATATTCCTTAATTATGTGTTGCCAAGCAACGAGAGGGTTTGGCCATAATCACAGAAAGATTATCTTCTCATTGAAGGCCCTGAAAGGTTTAGCTGAAGTAGGACCTGTAAAATTGTCTTCATTTTTATTTATTTCCCCTTTTTCCTTTCCAAATAGCCTGAGAGTTTTCTTCCTGTTAAACTATATTTTAAAAGTAAAAGCCAAGGTAAGGCACGTGGCACATGAAAAGATTAAAAATGGGGAAGTGTGTGATGCTTTGTGGATGTTTGAGCTGTGTTGAGCAGGAGTGTTCACACTTGCCCACGAGGGGATAAGCTGAGGTTAGAGATATGTTAAGATGTTTTAAAGCTTTGAGTGGATGGCAGAAACTTGACTAAATCCAGGAAAATTGTATTTGCCAGCCAGGATGTGTTTTCAGGAGTGATGAGCCTTCTCTTGGCTGTAGCTTTGGCTGTGGATATTTGAGTTAGAAGGTGAAAACAAATTCACTATTAAACTCTGTCTCCAAATGGCTGCAAATATTTTCTGTCAGTGTCGGTTAATGTGTGCCCAGCCAGCAGAGGGTTATAAAGTGCATGTTACAGCCCAGTCATGTTTTGAAGCTTGTTATATGGATAAGACCTTAAAACAGATAATTTTGGGCTTTTTTAAAGTCTTGTTGAACTATGCATTGTAGTCTTTCTACAGTGAGTTGTTCCTAAACACCCCATTTGTCATTTTATGCTGAGTTTGACACTCTGAGTGCATTCTGCACAGCTACTGTTCACTTTGGAGTTGGGACAGAGGGCTTGCAGGAGGGAGGTGTCTTCTCCTGCCTGGTATTCCTGGTGTCTTCCTGGTGGCTTGCAGGAGGAAGGTGTCTTCTCCTGCCTGGTGGTAGAGGCAGGATCCTGGGCAGGGATACAGGCACATGCCACGTGTTTATGGACCTCTTGCTTTTGCATGGTCAGAGAAGGGAAAAGGAGCAATGAGATTTAGTGCTACAACTGCTTTGCTTTTCTTAAAATAATTAATAATAAGTCAGGTGAATTGTCCTTCCTGGGAGTTGCAGGGTTGTATGAAGAGGAGGTGGTGAAAATGAGCCCCTTAAGCCCTTTGCTGTGGTGGTAGAGTGACGTCTCCAGAGATGAGCCAGCTTCCCATGCCAGGAACTCCCCTGCCCCAGCTCTGGCAAAGCTGCTGCTCTCCATGTCATTGAGACCTTGTCAGGAATAGCTGAGAGGAGTGCTCCTGCAGCCTGGCCATCCAGAGGATCACCAGTAGTGAGCACACCAAGTCAGCTCCGTGGCGAGCAGGAAGAAAGCCCTGCAAGGTCTGAGTGACAGACACGTGTCAGCAGGAGGGCTGAGCCAGAGCGGGTTTGTGGCCAGCCCCGTGCTGAGCTGGGAGGGAGTGCAGGGAAATAAATAGTCCAGGTCAGCAAAGCTGGAGAGGGCAAACAGTATCTCACTGATCACATTGCTGCAGCTCCACCTATAAATTTTGCAACTTCCATTTATGATGTTGGCTAGTATTTTTTATTAGATTACTTTTTTTTTTTAACCCTATGTTTTAGTAGTAAAGCAGTTGGCAGATGAGAAGTCTTGTGTTTTTGTAGCTAGCCTGGACTTCTCCCAAAACAGTGGCCAGTCCAGATTTCTGTTTCTGATGCTGAACTTATGGAGCTTAAATGAGAAATGGTGATTCATTGTAAATATGTGTTTTGGGTGGTTTATCAAGCTCTCGTTTACACATGAGGATATGAAAGCAAATTATCCCAAAAGGGAAGATGCTTCCTACAGGGATGAGGAGCAGGGCTGCCCTGTAAAGTCAGGTGGATATCATCAGGAAGCAAGAGCAAAATTACTTGGCTGTAAGATTTGGTTGAAAGCCTGACCTTTTCCTGAGGAGGGAAAGCCAGGCTGAAGGCAGCTGCCCTCCTTGGACAAGTTGTTCTCTGCAGTGTGAAGGGGACTCATCCTCTCTTTTATCAGCTTAGAGCCCAGCTAGAAATGCCTTTCACTGTGATTAGCTCAGCTCTGCTTGTACTCTTTAACACCTCGTTGTGATGCCTTTTATTGGTATTTCCCCCCTGTGACAGATAAAAACTTTGTTAAGCACACATAGTTGCAGGCTGAAACTCTGCACATGGGCAGCCCCCAAAGCGGGAAGGGCATAGGCAGGAGCAAGAGCCTTGATGGTTGTTAAAGGATGGTTAAAACAGCCCGTCAAAGATGGTTAAAAGACTCACATCTGCCCACTTTTGTAAGCTATGAATTCTTTTATCCTAATTAATTTAAGCTAAATTGCCACCGTTTTCTATGGGCAAAGTTTAACAGGATATTTCCTACACAATATAAATTTCCTGAGCATTTGCTGATGTTGATTTATTCTTTGCCCAGTATAGTGGACAGCTCAGAAATGGACTTCAGGTTTTCTTCTTTGTGTTTTCTGTACAAACCTCAGCATGGAATCACAGTGTGTCCAGGCCTCTCAATTAACAATCCGGACTGAAAAAGCACCAAGGGAAGCTCTGTGCACTGAATAAATCTGATTTAATTTGCACATTGACCTGACAGACCATAGCATGTCCTTGGAGCCATTCCCAGCTAGTGTGCTAGTCCAGGTAAACCCTGCACTGCACTCACCAACAAAAACATGGTGTAGTGTTTTTAACTGGGATCATAACTTCCATACAAAAATACAGGTTGAAATACAGGTTGAAAAACAGCCGGATCTTTCTCACTGTCCCAGTGGTCACAGCATCAAGACACTAATATGCAAAATGATAAGGGAGGTAGCTGGAAAACTCACAGTGAGTTTCTGAAAGCCTTTGAAAGGCTCAGAAGGACCCTCACCAGCCTCTGCTGAGCACGTGAGTGTGTGGATCTTAAAACTGAAGGGACCCCAACTGTGGCAGGGAAAAATGCAGGTGAACCTGAGATGGGAAGAGATGATGCTGACTCTAGTTCGGAAGGTTGAATAGTTTCTTTATTATAACTATATTTTAATACATTAATATATTATTTAAAGAGGAGATCTTAAAACTACATCTTAACTTCTAACTATCATATCTAACCACTAACTGTAACTTCTCTCGTGACTCCCTCCCTAGAGGGAGTCCAGACCCAGGTGCATTCCATTGGCCATCAGGGCCAAACAATGCCCACCCAGTGTCTAATAAGCTAATCACTTCAGGTAAACAATTTCCTAATGCATTCTACATGGAAAAACAAGGGACAGAAATAGAAATTGTTTCCTTTTCTTTCCCTCTCTGCTCCTCTACGAAAGTCTCTTGAGGGAGCAGCAAATGTGGGTACTACACCCAACTGCCCACCTTAGTAGGGTGAATGGCTAAGGAGCAGAATGTGCAAGAGATGTGCTGTTAACTATCTTGATACTGACTGTCTTGGCCAATCTGCACGCACAGTTCATTGGTGGCAGAGAATATGCTTTTAAAATACTTCTTTAAAGGCTGAAATACGCTTTTTATAATGGTTTTATCAAAAGCAATATAAAGTGTCAAACTCATTCCAGTTGCAATTCATTGACTTTAGTGCCATGGCAATAAAAATGAATTTGGCCTGTCAAAGGAGAACGTGTTGTCAGATGCACAAGTGTTGTCATCTTCAATTTACACTTT
Organism: Ploceus nigricollis; assembly: GCA_013399945.1. Classification (NCBI taxonomy): domain Eukaryota; kingdom Metazoa; phylum Chordata; class Aves; order Passeriformes; family Ploceidae; genus Ploceus; species Ploceus nigricollis. The sequence goes on along the minus strand of VXBC01001710.1, from coordinate 77,472 downwards.
TCTTTCACCCCATGTCTCTGGTTCTCCAGCATTGTTAGGACTTTCATATATCCAGATCATTCTCTGACTATATTTGCTGACATTTTTTTAGCCTTCTCATAAGTCGTTTCCATAGCTACAAACTTCGTGTTCACAGAGGAGAAAAAAAAATTTAAAGGTTTCTTATTATTATTGTATTAAACATTTTTTATATTTCTTCTCCTTGTCATTCTCATATCATCACACTGCAGCCCAGTTTAATGAAAATGCTACACAACTGAATTGCCTGTTATTTTTAAAAGCAAAGTAGGTGCTGAGCTGAATCCTTGAAAAGCAGAAGACCAACATAATTAAGCCACTGATGTAGAATAAATATTGCAGACATAGGACTGGTATTAGTAATGTTTATAGATGGCAACTGGCAGGCGAGCTTTTGACTTTTACACCTAAATAAAACCTGATATTAGCAGCATCCTGCTGGCTTCTGGTAAAAAAAACCTAATTATTAATCTTTTTCATCTGCTGTTGGTAGTGTTTTGTTTAAGATTAAGTGTTGCTTCTGGGAGTGGGATTCACATGGCTTGTATTTCCAATATTTGGTCCTGCCTCTCTGGTAGGGAGGTGCTGGAGCATCCGTGTCCTGGGCAGGGCAGCCCTGAGGAAGGGTTTGGGCAGAGGTGTTGGCCAGCAGTGCTGGAGCAGTTGTGCCCTGAGGAAGAGTTTGGGCAGAGGTGTTGGGCAGCGGTGCTGGAGCAGCTTTGTTCAGGGAAATGGGAGGCTCCGAGTGCCCAGTGCTGTGTCCAGGGTCTTGCCTTCTGCACCCTCAATCCAATTAGCTGCTCCAGAGCAGATGGAGCAGATTAGTGCCCGGCTCTCCTTCCTCCACCCTCTCCCCCCGTGCAGGGGGTGTCCGGCCAACAATCGGCTTAAGGTGGGTCGCGTGGCACGGCGTGGCACAGCCCCCGCCCTGGCCCTCAGCAGGGAACCCTCTCAACTCTGGGACTGCTGCCTCTCATCCCTCGGCCTGCTGGCCCCAGTTCTTTGGTAGTTTGGAAGCCCTTGACCTAAACATGAATTCCATTTTGCCGTTTGCAAGGAGTGTCTGCAGCATGGCCACCAGATGCGTGAGCTGTGCTCCACACTGGAACAGCCATTCCAGCAGTGGGGTCGGGGATGGAGGGTCGTGGTCCTTTCCCACCTGCAGCATTCCCTCCCAGAATCTCAGCCAAAAAATGTGTGGCCAAGGAACATTATGGCCTCTTGCCTCATCTTGTAAATGAACGCAGTGTCAGGCAAGGAGAGGCTGGGAGAAGTGACACCACAGGACTGTTCCCGCCGTTCCCAAAAGCATCACAGTCCCTGGGAAAAGGGTGGTTTAGGCTCTGTAATCTGAGGCATGAGCAGCTTGTCACAATAAGAAGGAAACCTGCAGGGCTTATCTGCTGGTGGAGATCCTTGGTAAACACTGGTGTGAACAGCCAAGATGGCATCCTCATGTTTTATTTATGTATGCAGATATGTATAGACATGAAAATGGGGAGAAAAAAATCTCAAAAATATAATCAATGTCTCACTCATTATCCATTTGGATCAGTGCTTCTGCAGTCTTCATTGTTTGCCAGAAGTGTCTTGTTTTGGTTATCAAGCAATTTATTATTTCCTAGCTTGGCGAGCAAACAGGCAGACAGGACTTTGTTTAGACAGCAAACACAGTGAAGAGAAATAATTTAGGATATACTTTCCATCTAAAAAGTCAGAAAAAGAGGATCAATACTGAGATGTCAAGGAAACATTAGGCATGTATTTTCCAGATGTGAAGGTGGTATCTCCAGGTGTGTTCCCTCCATCCAGGGAGCATCAGGAGGCATAGGGTGATGGGATGCAGGAACCTGGCAATACCCACCTGACTCCCCTGCTGGTCTTCTTAACCTTAACACGTTTCCTGACACTTGTGCTAAACACTGCAAATCCCTGAGCTGCCTCCTACACATTCCCTTACTGACCCTATAGATTATCAACCTTTTCTTTGGATGGCCCAGTCTCTTATTGGACTCTCTCACTGTTACCTGCAGAGTGAAAAAAAAACCCAGGAATGGAGATGTCACACACATTTGTTTTGTTCTCTGCCATCTTCTGAGTGTTTTGTTAGAAAGGTTTAAATGAATATTGAGAAAGTACAGTAGTTCATGCAAGTGCACATATTTTGTTTTGTCAATGCAAGGAATCTTGATTAATATTGTGAAGGATAAAAGAGAGGATTCAGTGTGGACAGCAGAGAGCTTGTCAGTATCTAGACCATCCTGCTGGGACACTGAAATAATCAAGAATGCTTAAATGTCACTTTAGTTATCCCACCTGGCCAGCAGTTCCTGTAATCTCTCCTACTGAGCTTTCCCCATCTTTGAATTCCTCCTCATGTTGAGTAGACCTGCATAAAAGTGGGAGCTGTTATCTTACCAGCTGAAACATTTGGCTTAAGAGTCTTAAATTTCGTTCTTGTCTGCAGAGAATGTGATCTTGTTTCATCTTCAGTCAGGGCTAAAAGGTCCCAAAACCAGGATTACTAATAACTAATAACATCAGGGCAGTGCCAAACAACCTGTCATGCTCTGCAGTGGAAATTTTCCCCTTGGGGCTCATTTTTATTCAGCAGGGAAAGTGTTCTCTGTATTTGCTGTTCACCCTAAAATTTAGCCCAGGCTCCCTTGGAGCAGTGTGGCATCTCCCATACCATGCTCTGGCCAGAGGGAGAGCCAGGGGATCATCTCCCTGCTCTGAGATAAGCAAGATACAGAGGTGCATCCCATGGACCAGCAGCCCCATGCTCTGGCTCATCAGCTCTTTTTCACTCCAGTTTTCTCTTCCTGAAGCTTGCGTGAAAAACGCCAACAAAGTGATTATTTCTAATTTTTGTAGAATATCTTTCCAGAGGAGCAGTTTCCAAAGTAGAGCAGTGAGTCAAGTTCACTTGAAAAACTGGTGATTTTGTCATTAATTTCAATAGGAGAAGGATTTTTACTCTCTCCTGCAAAAGGAACCAGCTCTACATCACTGACTTTTATTGCATTTCTTAAAATTGGATCTACAAGCCCAGTGGTTTCTTAAGCAGGAGAAGCTGTACGTTTCATGCATTGGAAGCCTGTGCATTATTAAAAATAATAGGATAGATTTGTCAAATGGATAATGAGTAAGTTTCTTTCTCTGTTTTTCAGTGTTTTAATGAGTGCAGGAAATGTTTGCTATTTATTTGCTTTCAGGTTTTACCAAGGAGCTCTGGAGATAATTGTCAAATTTCCAAGTGTGTATCAATATTTCATGAAGCTCTGTTTTCCCTCTGTACATTCACAAGTTGGGTCATTAGCACTGGGACTGGTATTAACAGGCTGAAGCAAGGCATGAAAAGGAATTCCACCAAACCTTTGCAAGTTTGAGAATTTCTGAAACAAAATTCTAGTCAGGTCTTCTGGGTAAAATAAATACTGGTGATGCTTCATCATCTCAAATGTTAAATCTGTCAGAGAATTTAGTGTTTGATCTTGGTTTCTGTGGTTTGTGGACCTGATCCAGAGAACACCAAGGCTTTGTGTGTGTGTTCTGTGTGTTTTGTGTGTGTGTTCTGTGTTTGGCCTCGTGCCCAGCACTTACCACAAATTGGGGTGTACCTTACAGAGATAGGATATCCATCCACGTCATCCTTTGGAAAAGAGCAAATACCACCTTTCCTACTACCAGCAAATTAAATTGTGTTGAATTATTAAAGCTAAAATTGCTTTTAGATGTGGTACCAGTCATCACTGATGCTGGCTATTTAGTTTGCTGTTGGCTATTCAGATTTGGGTTATTTTTGTGTGGTCTTTGAGGTGCAGTACTGGCTGTATGTTAACAACTATTGTTCTGCTTTGGGCATTTGCAGTTTATAAGAGGCTACATTTTGAATGTTGAGTGTTCCTTTTTTCTTAATTTCTGACATTTTTATGTAAAACCATCATATCCCTGTTCTCATTCTGATTTGGCACCTTATCCCAGTTTTGGTTTGCTCAGCCTAAAACTCTGGTGTCAGGCTGGCTTTTGCTTTCAAGAAAAAAAAAAAACCTCAGGAAATGAAAATTATTTCTAGATATGCACCCACTGTGCTTTGCTGTAGAGAGGGTGCAAAATTAATTGATAAATTATTGTGGCTTTTTGACCATTCTAAATGGTTGCCATAAGTGCTTCACCAGGCACAGCTGTGTGGTGGCAAAAAGTGAGACTTCAAACTTGACTGAGCTACACGAAGTCTGGAGCGTTGATGTGGAACTCTGAAAGTGTGCAGAGAGCTGGAAGGTGGATGGAAGGAGTATCCAGGGCTTCTGAAACACAAAAGTGCTTCAGAGATAGAAGTGATTAAAGCAGAAGGGGAGCAGTGGTGCTTCCCTGGAGAGGGAGGGATGGAGTTCTGCAGGGAGGGCAGAGCTGGCTGTTTGACAGAGGGGTTTGAAGATCCTTGGAACTAGCAGATGTCAGAACTGGCCTGTCTGTCAGTATTTTGGGATCATTTTAGGATTTGTGACACTGTGGGCTGCTGTAAAGCAAAGGAGGTCACTTGTGAACACAAACAGCAGTGTTAATCATGGTAGCAGTTCAGGAGGAGAAAGAGAAATGGCAATAATGTAATATTGACACAACAGGAGTGTGTGGAGATAATGAAATTGGTCACAGCTCGATATGACAAAGTTCCAGACTGTAAACAGAAATATTTGTCAGAGGGGAGACAGTGCTCAGGATGAAAAACAGGTGCTTTGCTAAGTAAAAATCACCTTGTAAAGGATTTGCAGATATGGGAGTTTGTAAGAGAAAGCCAGGGCAGATCCATTTGACTGCCTTGTCCTTGTAGGAGGAAGTTTGGAAAGTTGGTGGTAAATACATCTTGTAACTTGTGCTTAGCTCTGAAACTGAGCTTTTCTCTGAGCTGGACTCAAGAAGACAAGAGAATTTGCAATGAAGAAGACAAGAGTTTGCAATGCAATTCCCACCCAGCTTTTGGTGTTTTTTTGGTTTGATCATTGATCTGTTGTGCCAGGTGCCAGGAGGACAGGATTTCTCTATGTGATGCTGCCTGGGAGAACCTGGCCTTAGTCTGGACAATTTCCTGGGGAATCTCCAATTTCCTTTACTTCCACTCTGGGAAGTTCTTAGGCACACTGACTTAATATGTCTCTTACCTGTTTGTTTGTTTAATCTGTTCATAAAGCACTTAGAGCCCCACAGTTCTCTGAAGAAGCACATACTAAGGGATGCTGGAAAGCCCAGGCTGCAGGCAGTGCTGAGAGCAGGCAGGGCTGGAAACTGCCCCACTGAGTCAAGGGGAGCAGCTTTCCTCCAGCACAAAAACATCTGAAGAAGTTGGATAGGAAGGAAGAAGGTAGGAGAGGAGAACAAAGAGGAAAATACTGGAATCAGAACAGTAATCCAACCAAAATACTGCAGCAGGACAGAAGGTGCCCTAAAGGTAGCCAGTTTCTAGGAAAGTATTCCATGCTTGGGAAGAATGGTGCTGGTAACAGTCACGAATGTTTGTGTTCCAAGTTTTTTGTACACTTGCCCTCTCAAGCTGGCACAGTTACAGGTTTTGTTTGTTTGCCTCCAGCTCCTACCCTTCGTGGAGTTAGAAATACTCTGATTCAAGTCCATCCAAATGCAGCAGTGCCATGCTTGGTAAGTGGGTCATGAGCCCTTGGGGTCTGAGCACAGATTTTCAATCAGAATTTGGCAAAAGAACAAGTTAAAATTCTTTTCAAAAAACCTCTAGATTCCAAGATTTCACTTTAAGATTAATTTTCTTGTAAACAGTGTGTGACCTGTGCTTTGATGCCGTGCATTAAGCCACATGGAGCTCCTGGGTGTCAGTGTAAGGCAATTGTGGAGTTCTCCTGGAGTGATATCCATATTCTCCTGTCAAGTTTGGGATGATTCTTTTTCATCTCCTGCCTGGAAGTGCATCACAAGGATGTCCTGAGGTTTCTTTTTGGAGCCACACTTGGAAAACTCAACCTTACTGCTGCCATTGCTCTGTGGTCACCTGTCTGCAGCTCCTCAGCCTCCCTCACATCTGACACTCGAGTTTTGTTTCATTCTGTGGCTGGTTTGGAGCAGGAAAACCCAAACCCCTCCTGCTCAGTTGAACAGGGCTCCCATCACTCCGAGGAGCATGCGCAGCCCTGGAGGCCACAGCTTCACGTTCAATTACAGTGAGAGCATCTCAAGTGCACCCCTGGAAACAGTCCATGACCCCTGTTTCTCCTTGGCCAGAGCCCTGTGCTGAGGAGAGGCATCAGCATGGTGGTTTTCTGCTGCAGCCAAGGAGTCTTTTCTTCTCCCTTTGCCCTCCCAGTCTCCCCAGATGCTGCCTCTTCCCCGGGAGCACTGGTTTGGCACTGTGCATTGGAATTTCCATTGAGGGATGTTCAGTTGTCTCAGCACAACAGGTATCAGCTTCTTTCTGATCACAGGTGTCAGGTGCTGGTCTGATTGACAGATCACTCAGGGAAAAGCTGCAGTTTCTTTACCTGTGGTTTTCTTCCCTTTTCTGTGCAGTCTTTCTGTCCCTGTGTTGGTTTGAGAGACGCACACGCTCTGAAATGTCTGTTCTTAGAGAGTTTGTTGTGCTTGGGATCTGGTCTGCTGTTTAAAAAAGCTGCACAGCCTTCCTGGTTATTTTTTTCCATCACCAAGCAGGGCAGAGGCTGAGAAGACCACCCACCGCTGCTGCTGTGCCGGCAGGGATTCTCAGATGCTGTTGAGGATGGGCTGACTGATGCTCTCAGAACGTGCCAGTCCTCTCGTGGACCACGCTGGGTGGTTGCAGCCCACCCTGTGAGATGCAGAGCCACGGTGGGGATGTCCAGGGGATAGAGTGACAGCTCGTCACAACTAGGCAGCAGTTCTGTATTTGACATCTTGAGGTCAAAAACTGTCAGTTCCTTATTTTTTACGGTGTCTTAAATTGCCTGGAGAGTGTTTTGAGCCTTGTCAAAATGAATTAATTAAGACCAAGTCATAATCACAAGCCTGTGTTGGTCTGATTCAGCAGCAGGACTGTGCTTGATTTTCAGCCTAATAATTACAAATGGTTTTGGAGGATCTGGGGGGCTGATAGAGCCCCTTTGTGTTTCCTCCAGAGCTACATGTGCTACAGTTTTTACTTGCTCTTTGCCTTGGCAGTCTGTAGCATTGTTTTCCTCCTCCTTAGGAACACAGCCAATTTTCTAATTAAGGAAATCACTCTGCAGCCATTGTTGCTGTTCATTTGAGTTCTTTGTCCATACCAAAGTTTCCAGCTCCCCAAAAGATTTGAAGTCACTCCTTACTACAGCTGGAGAAGGACAGAATTTGTGGCTCAGGGCAGGCTCTTCCTCTAGCTCTGTTAAGAACCAGGCATCAGGCGCCTCTGTGGGCAGCACATTCACTTCATAAGAGCTTCAAATCCACCTCTGGCTATGACAAATACTGCTGAGGTTATTTTTCTGTTGGATTTGTACATAAAAAAAATAGTTACGAGAAATAAATATCACTTTGTGCTGGGCTTTACTGCTTACTGGGCTTTGAGCCTAAAAGGATTTAAAAATCGTCATGCTCTAAGGGAAAGTTGTAGTGAGAAGGAGGATGTGGAGGGTTGCTCCAGCCAGCTGTTGTGATTTGGGAAAAGGCTTGTCCTGACTGATGGAAAGGAGACTGGGACAGACAGAGAGGCAGCCAGGGCTGACACAGCCATGCCCAGTGGGATTAGGACCAAATTAGAAACTTGGCTTGCAGGGGTTTATAATTTCCTTTATACTGTGACATTAATAAATGCAAGTCTTTATCTTCTAGTCGTTATCCTCCCTTGTATCTTTTGTTAATGAGCATTGTCCCCAGTTCAGGCTGTGCTTGATAACTGGATGGAGAGGATAGAGACATTCGTGTGTGCACCTTCTTGTGTGTTCTTGTGCCGTGCAAAAAGTACCTGGGGGGGTGAGGAAAGGATGTGGGCACTTCTCAGGGTCTGTGTGCCAGCTCCTCCTGTCAGCCTGGAGTTGGACAAGAGTCCTGGAGACAATGCCATGTTAATGCAGCACAGTTCAGTGCTTTTGGTATTTCACAGTGCAGCACAATAACTTCTTTTCTCATTTTGTTTCTGAAGTGCATCAAATTCAGAACATATGCACCATGTCAGGGCTGCTCTTGCCAGTGAGCCCAGAGAAAATGCTCAGATCAGGCCTGGTTGGTAACTCAGAGGGAACTGCTGAACTGAAAGATGGTGGGTTTAGATTAAATAATGGGGAGAAATTCATTACTGTGAGGATGGTGAGGAAGCTGTAGCTGCTCCATCCCTGGACGTGTTCAAAGCTAGGCTGGACAGGGCTTGGAGCAATGTGGTCTAGGGCAAAGTGTCCCTCAGGGGGTTGGAACTGGATGAGCAATAAAGTCCCTTCCAGTCCAAGCCATTTTGTGATTCTGTGGCTCCTGCACAATTTGGCTTCACAGTGGAGGCCATGGTGGCCTGGTGCTCAGCTGGGGTTGGGCTCTCCATCCCAGTCAACGTGCTTTCCATCCTAGATAGGTCCCATATGGAAGGGAGCTCTCTACTAGCCAAAATAAAGACACTCAGCAATCTGCCAGAGCCAATTAAAGCATGTAGTCTGTTACAGGCAGAAAGAAATACAATTTGGGGTAGAGGATACAAAATACATTTGCAAGGCATCTGAGCCTGATGCTAAGACATTCTTTCTCTCAATGTTGTTGTTGCCAATAGCTCCTCTTGTGCTCAGACCAAAACTATTTAGGGTGGAACATTTGCTCCCTACTTTCTAGCAAGCCTGGTCACAGGAATGAAGAATGGATTCTTTTAGTGCCCGCAGCTGGTTTGAATGATCCCCACACTGAACCCATTGAGTCCAGGCACTCCTCATGTGAATCACAAGGAAGCAGCAACTGGGATTTTGTTTTTGTGCCTGACAGGGGCAGAAACAACGGAGCAGTCACAAGTTGATTGCTTGAACCCAGGCAGAGGAGGGTGAGATGTGTTGCTGTCTGGGTGTCTGTGCTGCATCCTCACCCACACCTCCTGCAGGGATCCCAGAAAGGACAACGTGGCTGCACTTGGTGCAGATCCATCCTGTTTGTTCAGTGAGAGCTGGAAGAGGAGTTCTTCAAGGATTGTGACCCTTGCCTTACATACAAAACAAAAAAAAAGGCATTAAACCCTTCAATGTCAGTTGGCAAGACCTTGAGCAAGGCTCTAAGATGGAGCTGGACCTCTCTCAAGGTCTGCTTCTTCTGAGGAGCAGCAAAATAGCTTGTTTTGGTAAACTCAGGGAATCATTTCCACGCCCTGTGTCAAATCCACATCTCTTTTTCTAGGGGATCTCTCTGTTGGTTTTTAAGCTGAAGGAAAGTCAGTTTACATTAGATATTAGGAAGGAATTGTTCCCTGTGAGGGTGGGCAGGCCCTGGCACAGGGTGCCCAGAGCAGCTGTGGCTGCCCCTGGATCCCTGGCAGTGCCCAAGGCCAGGTTGGACACTGGGGCTTGGAGCAGCCTGGGATAGGGGAAGTGTCCCTGCCATGGCAGGGGGTGGAATGAGATAGGCTTTAGGGTCCCTTCCAACCCAAACCATTCTAGAATCCTGATTTTATGTTAAGAGCAACTTCTAGTAAGTTTCTGCACAAGAATCACCTTCCTTTTTCCTTCCAAAGGATGAGGGCTTCGGGGACACAAATTGTATCTGCTTGCAGAGAGGACAGCAGGTCAAGGAAGACAACTCGTGCTGGGCTGAGAATCAGGAAGAGATTTGGGAAAACTCTTGCTAAAAGTAATGCTACCAAATAGAAAGAGGTTTGATGGTAATTAAAAAGCCAGCACTGTATTCTTAAGTATTCTTGGGAAAGTCATCTGGCCACGTGCTCTGGGTTTTTTTCACAATACTGGGTTTTTCTGTGTATTACCAAAGGTATTAATTAGAGGAATAGATTACACTGAATGCTGTACAATTATCTCTTGGGTATTTGTGGAATGAACGGTGAAAACTGTGTGAAACTGTAAAATGCTCATTTAGCTGGGTGTCACGATGAGCACCATGTCTTACTTCCCCTCTTTGCCACGTCTCCTGAACCTGTTGATTACAGCCAGCAGGGTGGTTTTGTGTCAGTGGCAGCTCTTGGGGGGGCTTTGGGACCCCCTCACACAGAGGCACAATGTAGGACTGTTGTTGCTGCAGGAGCCTCTTTTTCAAGATCACGGGGAATTTTCTCAACACACTCAGTTTGATTTGGTTTGTTTTGTAATCTGTATGATCTCATCAAGTGTATAAACATCTAGACAGGGGTGGGATGCATCAGCATCCTTCTTTGCCAACTGCCTTCTGCTGCAAGGCAGGAGGTTTTGTCAGCTTTCTGAAATTTCAGTGCAAGACCCCTTTCCCTACCTTCCCCAATCTTATTCCCAGCAAAGAAATTAAACCTGGTCAGTTCATTTTGCCATACCTCACTTTGGTGGGTTCATGGCACAGTTTTAAGACTAAATAAATTAATTGAGACTCACCATACGGCGAATAACTACAGCTCTTGGGTTGATAGGTGATGGGTTTTATTGAACCAATAAAATATAGAAAATGGTTAGAGGAAAAGAGCTTACTGCAGTGATACTGTTCAGTGTGATTTACAGTTTTATAACTGTAGGCAAATGTGAAATATTTTTCACTGTCTTGGGTATATATTATTAGATAAACCTATATCCTGTGCTTACCTACATCAGCACTGTGATAGTGAAGAGACATAAAAATGAAGACATTTTCAGCCCATTAGAGTTAACGTGGTTTCAAGAGCAGTCAGTTTCTCTACAGTTTGGATTTTATTTGTCTCTCAGTGTGCTGAGGATGCCTGCAGGAAATGCCTCCCAGCAGCTGTGGGAGCTGCACTGTAGCAATCCTTGGCATGCACAAGAAAATAAGACACCTTAAATATGAATGTTGTTGGCCAAAACACCAGCTCATGGAAAACAGAGAGAAAATACAGATCTGTGCAGGAATTCTTTTTGGAGCATCCTGATCTGTCTCCTTTAACTCTTGTAACATTGCTGAGGTTACTCCCATGAGAAAAGCCATGGGGGCAAGGGCAGGGCTGCTTCAGGAGGTCCTTAAAGCTCCTCGCTGTGCCCAGAGGAGCGTGGTGGACTTTGAGGGCTCCTGGGCCACAGCCTAGATCTGAGACAAACTTCCCAAGGGAGTGGGAGGGCAGGAGACACCCCTGGAGCTCCAGGGTGGTGGTCAGCCCCAAGTGCTTGGGGGAGAGGTGGGTGTTGAACTGCCATAGCACAGGAATAGCTCATCGTTGATGGAATTGAAAAATAAGAATGTGCCAGTGAGTTATCTGGATTAATGAAGATGAAATGTGCTGTATAAATACATCAGCAGCGTGATCGTGCCATTATCCCCTGGGCTACTCTGGCTCACAAGGAGAAAAGGTTGATTTGTATTTGTAGATGATTTTGCTTGCTCTGCCAATGCTCATTTTTGTTTTAGTATGAAAGCCAGGGAGTGTGTGGTTTTTTTGCTCAAAGATGGAGCAGATTAGCGAAGATTTTTCTAGATTATCATCGTTTAAATAGCTCTGGTTTAAGATAAATTTGTTTCAACTACAATGACTTATTAGTGATACTATTTTAAACACTGATGATAAATTAGGGAGGTTATAAGCTCTATTATTCAAGGATCTGTGCAATATTTGGACATTGACCATGGTTTTCCATAAACCAGAAGGCACTGGCGTGCAGCTGACTGGGCTGAGGGCCCTGTGGCTGGGCTGGGAGAGGGGGAGATGCAACAGCTTCAGGGGCAGGATTTACCAAATGATGAGAGTTTAACCTTGCTTTGACTCCAGCCCACCCTGGGCACACAGGAAAACCCCATGTGGAAGCCCTTGATGGGGTGACCATCACTTGTGGTGACGCATGGAAGGTCACAGGGTGAAGGGGCACGTTGGTGTCACAACGCTGGTGACGGTTTTCAGTCAGCATTGCCCAAGTCCCCTGTTTTAATTTAAGATGTGAAATGTGTGGCTGGGGATTATCACTAATCCACAGAACATTTTAGGGTCAGGGATAAGAAAAAATGTTTGGTATGTTCTCAGCCATTCCTAGTGCATGCTGTGCATGCAGGCCCCAGGAACAGCCAAACCTGGAGGGGTTTGCTTCAGCCTCCAAAGCTTTGGGAACACTGAGGAGGTGAGGTGGGGTGGCCAGAAGCACCTCAGCTTCTTCCTGGGTCATTACTCAGAGCTTCTGTCCACTGTACCAAGAGAAATCACATCCCAAATGTCATTTGAGAATTTTTGGGAGAGTTTTGGCTGGTTCCAGCCCTTTTGGGTCCACAGGCTCTTGTCCAGACCTGCAGCCCATGTTTTGCAGCCAGACAGGAATGCTAGTGGCCAGGAAAAGGCTGATAAAGAGGGAAAGTAGAGAATGGGAAAGTTAATCATTGAACTTTTTGTTATCTTTATTCAGCTTGGAAAACTGAAGGCAGACAAGGTTTGCAGAGAGAGATAATATCCTTTATTAGAGCAACTTCTATAGTTAGGAAAAACCCCACGTGCTTCTGGGATCACATGCTTTTCCTCAGATCTCCAGAACTGCACATTGCATTAAAAATAAAATAAATTTAATTTTCAAAAGGTTCAGCGGATATTTGAAAGAGCTGAATTTAAAAGCAACTTACAAAAAAAAAAAATCTCATTTGGTTTAATTTGATTTGAACATTTCAAGAAATATTTAAAAGCCCTGAATTACAAAAGACTTTTTTTCTGGCTTGAAGTTTACTCATAGGAACATGACATCTGTGTACCAAAGGGCAGTGGTGGAGTCCCCAGCCCTGGAGGGGCTTAAGAGCCATGTGGGGATGTGGCACTTGGGGACATGGATTAGTGGTGGCCTTGGCAGTGCTGGGAATGGTTGGACTCGATGATTTTCAAGGTCTTTTCCAATTAAATGACTCCATGATTCAATGAAATTCTACAAAATTTCTACATTTAGCCTCATTTTGTGCAAAATCTCCATACTCTCATTTCCTCCTGAAATACCCACAGGGCCCTGGGCACCTTCAGGGTGGCACTCCCTGGCACTCCCTCAGCACAGGAGTTANCTCCTGAAATACCCACAGGGCCCTTGGCACCTTCAGGATGCCCTCAGCACAGGAGTTGTTGGTGAGTGAGGCTCTGCAAAGTCACAAGGGTTAAGGGTGAGTTTGATGTACAGAGTTCCCTCCTCTGAATGCCACTTCTTTGTCCTCAGTCTAAAAAACTGATTAAATTATAATATTCTGAGATGTGTGAGTTTGTAAATAATCAGTGTATTGTTATTAATTAAGGTAATTTCTCTGTTCCAGGAGATAAGACATTATTATTAATAAGCTTTCCAGTGAGAGGCTTTGTGTGCTCACCCTGACCTCATGAAATCTCCAGCCTACAATTCAGTTTTGTGTTGTTTCCTTTTTTCATTTTTGAGTGGGTTTTTTCTTTTTCTTTTTTTTTTTTTTGATAGCCTTCTACATCATCCAGCAGACCAATTTAAAATTCCCTCAATCCAGCTTAGTCTCAGCTGTACTAATGCATGGCTTGAGGGCACAGATAGCTAAAAAGGGCTGTATTGTGTGGCATCTCTAAAATCTTTTTTCTGAGAAGTTGGATAAAGAGGTTGAGGTTTCTCAGGGGGGTTTTGGGTTGGTTTTTTTTCCCCAGCTGAGTGAGCAGCCTTGCAGGTGGCTCAGAGAGGAGATGTCAGGCCAGGAGATGCTGCTGGAGCCTGTGTCACCCCTTTCCTGTTAAACTTTCCAGCAGAAAATGCTCCTCTGGGAAGGTGGCTGCAAGCACAGTGTGGCATCCTTCATCATTTTCCTGATGTATCTCGGGAGACAGCTTTACAACAATATTGAAAATAATCAAATATATTAGTTAGGGAACATGGGTTGAAGCAGGAGTGATTTTCTCTGCAATATTTTTTCTAGGATATCACACATAGAGCTCTGTCTTCTTAGTGCAGTCATGCTTGGGAAATCCTGCCTGAGGTGCAACCAGTGTTTTTCAATATTAGTTGAACCAGAAAATACTGGAGTTCATGGAATCATTGAATGGTTTGGGTTGGAAGGGACCTTTAAAGGTCATTTAATCCAATCCCCTGCCGTGAGCAGGGACACCTTCAGCCAGGCCAGGTGGCTCTGAGCCCCACAAGGTGATCAGCCTCCCCCCTAAACTCTTCCTTGAAGGATACAAAGGAGAGCAGCTGGGGTTTGGTGGTCACTGCCAAGCCCAGAGCTTTGTTTGCTCTGTTTTTATGGTTCTGGGCTGCTTGAAGTGTCAACAGGAATGTAAAGTGTGCCCTGTTTGTTTTTTTAAAGTGCAACCATGATAAAATCCTATGATAGACCCGTAAAGCTTTTGTTGTGAAAGTAAATCAACTTTAATAGCAAGTAGGTTGTAGTTAAGTGCTTCTGAATGTTGGTGTTTAGGGGGTTTTTCTCACTTAGTTATAATCCGGTGTTACAGGGAAGTGAGGGTGTTTATCTCAGGGAAATGAGTGGGATTTGCAGCCATTCAGCACCTCCCAGGCCCTTCCAGGGTTATTCCCCTGCTCACATACTCCACCATCCTTTCTGCACTTAGAGGAACTGGTCTCAAATTCCTCAAAGAGCCATGGGAGAGCACAGAGGAGCTGCGGGTGCAGCCTGGGATGGGGAGAGAAAGGGAAAAAAAAAAAGTGAAGCAAGAAACTAGGACAGGAAAAAGCAGGAGCAGTGGGAACATGGCAGCACTTGGGCTTCCTGGCTGTGCTGAGGGTTCCTCCACTGGATCTTTGCCATGGAAGAGGGGTGGGGATGTGAGAGAGGAGAAAGTTGCCAAAGGTCCAGTGGCCTCAGCTGCAGTGTTCCCCTTGTGGCTGCTGGGGTGACCTTGCAGCGGGGTCACTGAGCAGACGGTTCCAGCTGGCCCTGTGCTCTTGGCCAGCTCCCAGGAGCTATTTTAGGAGGTCTTAGAAGGGACGAGGCCTTGGCAGGACCTGTGGGTTTGCAGTGAGCTCTGGGTTCTCCCTGCAGGGGCCAGCAGGCATCGTGGTGCGGGCTGTGGAGGAGCCCCTGGCAGCACACAGGGCCAAAAAAACAGCCCATGTGCCCCTGGTGTGGCTCCCAGGGCCCAGGGACAGCCCAGGGACAGCCCCTGTGCTCCTGGTGTGGCTCACAGAGCCCAGGAACAGCCCNGGACAGCCCAGGGACAGCCCCTGTGCTCCTGGTGTGGTTCACAGAGCCCAGGGACAGCCCAGGGACAGCCCCTGTGCTCCTGGTGTGGTTCACAGAGCCCAGGGACAGCCCATGTGCTCCTGGCTGCCTGGCACAGCACTCACTGCTCATGGTCTTTTAACCCTTTGAAGGAAGGTGCTGGAGGTGTCCAGGTGGATTTGGAGGGTTGGAGCCATCCCTGGGCCAGGCCTTTGGCTGCTCCCTGGCCCATCCGCAGCGCGTGCAGGAGGAGCTGAGGCAGCTGCCAGCCCTTCTTGGCACTCTGTGCTTGGCCAGAAATTGCTTTGGGGAGGCTCCTAAAGTCAAGCTGGGCTCTCACTGAAGGCTCCCACATTGCCCTTATGGGAAAAGTGTGAGGTAAAGCCTGGGCTGGATCCCTGGGGGGTTGTTGTCCCTTCTCGCTGTAAATGAGTGACTTGAGATGACAACAGCTACAGATGGACATGGACATGAGGATTTATCCTCCAAAAGGCTGTCCAGGCTCCCCCCCCAGCATAGCAGTCCTGTCTCTCCAGAGACAGAAACTCCTCCCATGCTGTCTCAAGCCTCTTCTGGGATCTAAACCTCCAGCAGATCTCAGGAATTCCAGCAGCAGAGCAGAGATGCTCAGAGGAAGCCCTGTTGCTTAAAAGATCAAGAGCACTTTCTGTGCAGCATAGTAGGAAGGACTGATGTCAGTGCTTAGCAGCATCATTTAATTCCTACAACTAGCTCCCAATGTGGCTTTTCCTTTGTTTTCAGAATCTCTCATTATCAATGTGCAAATACAAGTTCCAAAGGTGCTGGTGGCACACGGACAGGATTGAATGGTGGGATTGTGTGATGATGATGAGATTGAATCCTTTCCACTTCCCAAAACTGGATCCAAGTGCTTGCTTTAATACTTTACCTTTTCTTTAATGTGAGGGAATTTCTGGTCTAAGTCATGGGGCTGGCAGTGGTTTGTCTGTGTGCTGAAGCCAGGTTTGCACCCCTCAGTGCTGGTGTGCTGTGGACAGCCTGGCTGCTGCTCTGGTGGGGGTCTCAGGCAGCAGAATTCCAGGCTGTCCCCATGCCAGAGCTGTCACTGCAAGTCGACAGACTCATCTTTAGCCTTGATTTCAGTATCTCATATTCCAAAACGTCTTTACAGCCTCTGAATCCCTCGGGGCAATTTGAAGTTTGAGCAGCCTCCTGCCCAGATGGCCGATATCAGCAGCTCTCCCCTGGCAACAGCATCCTTCTCCTTGGCTTTATTTATTTTATCTTTTCAATCAAAAAACTTAAAATCCAACCAAAAACCAAAACAATGAAAGCTGTCCGTTTCCTGGAGCAGCTCATTTGTTTTTTACTGCTGTAGTTTGTTTCTGTTTGGATGGAAGGGAAAAAGATAAATGGATAAAGAGGACAGGGAGGGACCCAAAGGAGAGCTGGCATGGGATGTTGTCCCTGGTGCATCATTCCATATGGCTGGAATGTGTAGCTCAGAGGTGAACATCCCACCCATGAAAAATAAAGGATGTATCCTGCAGCAGGGAGGGAGTGCTGGATAATATCAGGAAAGCTGCCCACTGAGCACCAGGAATACAATTTGTTTCCAGCACTGGGCTTAGTAATGGAGCATACTCAAGGAGAATTTATTGGGGTTTTTTTTGCTGCTTTCTCCATGGCTTTTTTTATAACACAAGCTGCAGAGCTCAGCCCTGGGCAGTGGGACAGTTTGAGGGTCTGTATGGTGTCTGAATGATAACCACCAAACAAACCCTAACTGAGCTTTTCTCNAAAAAGAAAAACAAAGAAAAAGAATACAGGAATCTGAGCTGCTTCTCTCCCAGGTGCTTCTTTTAGCTTTCTTGGTAGCATCTCTCCCTCACCACCCCATATGGCCTCTCCCATCTGCTCTGCCTCTCCCGTGCCCTGGCAGCTCCCAGTGCCTCCCTGGTTTTGCCATCCCCTCCATCCATGCCCTGCTCTTCACTGCCCCTCTCAGGGTCTCTGCATGGCCCTTGGGCCAGCACATCCCTCGGGCACCCCTGTCTCCCATCCCCTCATGTGACCTTTAGGAGTTTGATGTTGGACCTTGTTTAGCTCCTCTAGAAGCCACTCCTTGGTGTTTGCTGTTCACAGACACAGATTTACCAACCTGGCAACGTGGGAATAACCCAAACACCCACATTTTGATACATAGCAGAGGCCATGCACCACTCTTGTATTACTCTTTCATTGCATTAACACCAGTTCATGTCCTTGCAGCTGTATGTGCAGTGCTCCTGGAGGAGATTCAGTTCAGCCCAGAGATCATTTCAGAGACTCCAGAGTTTTGCAAACCCTCTGGCTTTTGTGCCCCAGGGCTGCATCAGCAGGGTATCCCAGTGCTTTAATGGGGGTAAACAAAAGGAGGTGTTTTTGGTGTGTGTACCTGCAGGAATTCAAATAAGAATAAGAAAATACCATGTATATTTATATTCTAACTGAGCATTTCTCTGTGGCTGCCGTGTCTGTAGTTCAGCTGGGGACTGCAACCACAGTGCTTGGATCAGCTAATAAGGATACTGCTTTATATGGGAACATGAATTTTTAAAAATACTTTCTTCAAGGAAGCCCTGGAAAGTTACCTGGAAAGGGAACTGGGCAAAATCCAGCTCTTGTGTGCTGACTGGAGGAAACCTGCTGGAGAGGTCAGGGCTTTGCACAGGCTCTTCCCAACAGCAGCTATGAGTTTCTCCCTTTCCAGCAGGGCAGGATGGGCTTTGCTGCCTCTTTGCCCATCTCTCTGGAGCTCAGGAGTTTCTCTGAAACACAATTTCCCTCACCAGAGGGGACTGCCATGAGCTTGTGTGTTTTTGCAGTGGGCTGGGAGTTGCCTCCCCTTTGCAATCATCCCTCTTCCCCACAGCAGCCCTGGCTGTGAGCCTGGAGCTCCAGCATCAGTTCAGACACCTGGATCTCCACTGAAGGAGAGGATTCTGCACTCTTTTCCTGGAAGCCTCAAAGATGCTTTGCTTTTAAAATACAAAACAATCTATGATTATTTATAAAATGTATATTTGATGTCACTTTCTAAACATGCTCTGTGTTTGTGTGGCTTCTGTCTGCACAGTACCAAGTGCCTTCAGAGTATTTGTAGTTAGAAAAAACAGTAAATATCTGTTTGGGGTTTTCCCTCTTCTTTCTAAGAGATAAGACTTGTGTCCTATTTCATTTTTGCATATGCATTCATTATCAGAAGCATTTTTTAACAGGAAAAGTTGAGTGAAAGAAAGAGCATCACTGATGAGCACATTGTGGTCGAGGAGGTTGGTCCTGTGGGTCCTGCAGCTCCACAGTGCTTTCCCAAAATATCCCCATCCTCACAGAATCACTCAGTGGCACCTTTGCCACTCACCTTCTGCTTGCAGGGAGTGGGGACCCCTAAAAGGGCACCTTGGGACCTTGGGTCTCCAGCTTGTATTGCAGAGGTGATGGTTGGGACAGCAAATCTGCAGGGAACTTCAAGTGTTTTAGCAATGGTTTGTGCTCAAGAGAAAGATGTGCCCAAATCCCCTTGTCTTGTAGTCAGAGACTGGATTTTAGGGAGTCTTTTGATGTCAGTGTTACAAGTCAGTACCAACTCCAGGTAATGAACCTTTGTTCTCCTTATTCCTGCCCCATCCTCCGGTTCAGGACTGCCCTGGGCATCCCAAAGCTCCCTGCAGGGTGGGCAGGACCCTGTCTGCAGCGGGCTGTGTGTGCCACAGCACGATGCTGTTGGAACCAGCAGGGTGGTGCTGAAATGGGGGCACAGCAGCACTGTGGAGAGGCAGTGCTGATGGTGGTGAACAGGACTGAGGTGCAGATTCTTTTCTTATTTCTTGGATGAGGATTGTCTGTAGTTGTTGGTGCTGCTGGCTGTGACAATGGCAGCTGGAAAGAGGGAGAAACAACTGCTCCAGCAACTGCTCCAAGCCATGCTCTGGAGATGGGACACTGCACAGGGACAGCCTGCTCTCATTCTCCACATACACAGCAGCAGTGTCCTACATATTCCTGACAGAGTGGGGGATTGGGATGACAATTATAAAGTCATAAAATATCCTGAGCTGGAGGGGACCCACAGGGATCATTGAGTCCAGCTCCTGTCCCTGCACAGACACCCCAACAATCCCACCCTGGGCATCCCTGGGAGGGTTGCCCAAACTCTAGGAGCTCTGGCAGCCTTGGGGCTGTGCCATTCCCTGGGGAGCCTGGGCAGTGCCCGACACCCTCTGGGGAAGAACCTTTCCCTGATCCCCAACCTAACCCTCCCTGGCCCAGCTCCAACCATTCCCTCAAACAATGACGTGTGCTTTTACCTAATTGGGACAAACTGGGCAGGACCAGGAGATGGACGTGTCCGAGAAGATGTGAATCCTGCCAGCAATCAAGTGTCATTTCTGATGCTGAAAATCAGTTGATTCACACATCAAGAAAGAATTTGGCCCTTGGTTTCTGGGTGCAGCTGAGATCAGCACAGCCCTTGCTTTCCCCAGTGCTTTGTGTTTGTTTTCGAGGTGCTGCTGCTCAAGGCTATCAGCCTTTTTCTGCAGCCACGCTTGCATGGAAAGAAAGGCATGTTTCATTTTTAAGTTGGGGAAAAAAAAAAAAAGCCACGCACACAAAAAAACCCAAACAAACATAAAACGCAGCGTGGCACAGATTAAATCCATTTGAGACAACTCGAAAAAAAACCCCGTCATATGTGCAAGTCAATAGGAGGAGGGAGTGGAAGGGGGAAAAGCAACTGTGACATATACAAACCCTTTAGTGTGCATAGCATAAGATTTTTTGGCTGGCACTCACATGATTTTATTCAAGGGCTGGGAAAGAACTACGATTAGTTAAAAGCTTCGGCAAAGTCTGGAGGGAGTGCTCTGAAGAGTTGGGAGCCGCGCAGAGGTGACTGTAACTCCTCTCGCAATTTCAGACCATTCTTCTGGGGCTCAGGACAAAAGCCTTTTCTTTTCCCTCCGTGTTCAAAGAGACATTTGTCTTGAGATGTTGCAGCTGTGGGCCGCGGGATCGCTTGTTTGAAGATACCCCCTCGTAGACGAAAGGAGAGGCAACGCACTGAAAAGTGGTAGTATTTTATCGTATGTGGGTCCCCCCCTTCCTCCTCCCTCCCTACTCCTCCACTGCCATGTGTGGTTTTTAATAAGAAGAAGAATGTGGAGGCAACATTTTCCAGGCAAGGGGAAATTTCCTGTTTCTTTTCTGTTTGTTTAATAAAGTGTGTAGTTGACTGTAAAACTGTAGCTACTTGCTTGTGAGCGGGTAATTCAGGCGAGTGTCAGGATCGCTTCTGATGCACTTTTATATACTGCAGGGCAACATGTTTAAAGCCTTTTTTTCCTTGTCTCCTTTTTTTTTTTATTTTATTTTATTTTAATGCTGCGTGGCGAAGGCAACTGAGATTAATAAGAATTAGGCAAATGGCTTCTGCTTTTGTTTCGGTGAGATAGTACCAGCCGTCTTGCGGTCACACAAAGGCTGCCATTTAGCAGGGAGCACTCCCTAATTCTCTTGGCAGGGGTGCCATTGGGATCGGATACAAGTGGGTGGCAAAGGGGAGGAGCGGCAGGAAAGGACAAGCAGGCTTTGTGTATTAAAAATGAAACAAAAGCACTTTATACGCGGGGCTGCGTGCAACAAGCGGCGCTGCCTGTGAGCCGGGGTGGAGTTTGAGTTCTCTGTGCCTGCAGAACCTTGCTTTTTTGTCTCTTCTTCTTTTCTTTTTTTTTTTTTTCCTCCTTTCCTTGTAAACCCTTGCTCCTCTCCCTCTTTCTTAGCAAGCTCTCCCCACACTGCTGGCCAGGCTCCACAGGCAGCTGAAAACGCCTAAAAAAAAAAAAAAAATGTATTGAAGGATACTTGCCCCAACTTTGCAGGAACAGCTGGGGGGGTTCTCAGCAAAAATCAGCTTCAGATGGCGTGGGAGGCACCGAAATTGGGAGGCACCAAAATTGGGAGGCACCAAAATCAGAGGCAGAGCTGATCCCACCCCAGCCCCAAGGAGAGCTGGTGCCCAGCTCACAGGGGTGGTGATGCTCATGGTTTACACAGCATTGTACCCTCGGTCTGGCAGAGTTAAAGGGTTAATGGCTGCGATGTTTTGTCACAATTTCGGGAGGAGTGGCTGCTGTTTAATTACTTTCTGGTCCGTGGCGTACCTCGTTGTTAATGAAGCAGTCGCCTGCAGAACAAACGTGCTGTGTGAGCCGGGGTGGTTTGGTTTTGTCAGCCCAAATGTGGTGGTTTGGATGTGTTTGTGCAGAGATGGGAACCAGGACGGTGAGGAATGGATGCAGGGCGGTGGAAAGGCAGCAGGAGAGGTGGGCAAGGAAAACACAGCACAGTTTAAGCTACAAACCTGCCAATGGTTTTCATTAAAATGTAATTTCCATACATTATGCATCTCATCCTGTATTGATTTGCTTCAGAACTTTCCTTGTCGAGCTGAAATAAATTCCCTCCTTGAAGTAGGAGAAACAAGAGCAGTTCCTGTGAGTACCTCACGGGTTCCAGCCACATTCATCCTCAGTGACTGCACTTGAGTGTGTGGGCAAGGGTGACATGCCTAAGGAGCCTGTGTCATCATGCACAATTACATCCCTAATCCCAAGCAAAGACACAGATGCTGTTTCAAAAAAAAAAAAGGAAAAAAAAAAAAAGCTGTGTTTCGTTTGACTTTCAAAGAAGCTTATGTAAGGGCAGCATAATAAACCCGTTATTTTGGAGCTTGGATTAAATGTCAAAGTTTCAGATAACCTGTGGTTTCGTCTTCCACCTGCCACGCTCACAGGAAGCCACTCCACCCTCTGTGTGCCCACTGCTCTGCCTTGAGGATGGTCCTGGTCCCTGATGGGCACTGGACTCCAAGCTTGGGGACAGGGCTGGTGGCCACTGGGACTGGCACAATCACAGCCACCTTGGCCCTGCATCAGACTCCTTTTTGTGTGCAGTTGTGTTGTGAGGCTGGCAGGTGATGCTCTAAGCCTTAGAGATCATACACATTAGAAAGCATTTAAGTCAGTGTTATAATTCACTTGCTTGTTAACCTGAGAAAATAATCTAGCTGGGGTGCAGTGCTGCCCAGAGGGATTGTGTAAGCACTCGGAGATTTGGGCATGTTTTTATTCTTGCTTATCTGCTTATCACAAGCTTCTTTCCCTTAGCCAGATCGTCTCGGCACTCTACCCTGCCTACTGACACACTTGCACTCCCATCTGGATGAAATGCATGCAAACATAATGGATTACTTCCAGTAATGGAGACCTCAGTAGGGAAGGGGGAGGGAGGGAAGGACCAGTTCCAAACGCGCCTGTAATGCTGAAAACGTTCAGTCAGGTCTGCTGGGCTGGTTGGTTCTTCATTTCTTTAAGCTCATTCAGTAGAAAAGGAATGGAAAGCCACTAAACCCACTCCATTAAACCTGCCTGTTTCCATGGAGTTATTTTTTTCCCATGTAAAATGAGTGTAGCTGTGTGAGTATGGCAGCAGTGCAGGGTCTCTTCCCAGGACCACGCTCTTGGTGCTCACAGGTCTGTGGCCAGCAGTGCCTATGTCTGTAATCCCCACATCAGCTGGGGGAGATTCCCCCACAAAATACCCCAGAACAGCCCCATGGAGTTCCCTCAGCCAAGCCCTGGGCTTGTCCCCCTAACCAGCACAACCACTGCATTTAAAGGCCAGAGAGATGTTGGCTGGTAGCCCTGGCAGGTTCTTGTGCAGAAGTGGTGTTTGGTTAAGGAGAGGCTCTGCTGGGGCTGCTTGTGTGAGGGGTTGGAGACTCAAACCCAGACCCCCCAGCTCCAGCCACCTCATGGTGCAGCAGCAGAAATAAAGCATCACATTGTTCCCAGAGCACCTGGTCATCTCACCTGTGCTCTGCCCAGAAACTGCCTGGGCAGCTGAGAAAGGTACCTGAGATATTTCATAGGGTCCTAACATAATAAACACCTTTACTGAAAGGGAGGTGTAGAAATTTCTAAGTGACTTATCCCAAAATGAACCAGTTAATCCTCAACAGAGCAATAAATAGGATATAAAATTCAGCCTTCTGTGGCCCTTGGTGGTGATCAATTCCTTCCTCATCTCAGAGGAGAATGTTGGGTTTACAAAGATGAACTTTGCTGTTCCCATGAAACCTTTGGTGCAGTTGGTAATACATCAGAGTATAACTTTTTGTGCTAAAGAGGTTTTCAGTGTCCTGCTCTCCCCGTGATTTTCCAGTAATCCTATTTTTTGAGTGATTCTCTGTTTGGACTTGTTCTTCTGAGGTGGTCAGAATGGTAAAGCCATTCCCTAACAAAACAGGGAAAGGACAGCAGCTGTGTTCCCAGAGAGTGTTCCAGTCCTTTGGCCAGGTGTTGCTGTTAGCCCTGACCCTGCTGTGTCACCAGGATGTCACCAGGTGCTGCTGCCCCTCACGTGACAGGGACCCTGCTCAGGGTGAACCCCGCTGTGCCCGCAGGTATCCGCCCGCAGATCATGAACGGCCCCATGCACCCGCGGCCCCTGGTGGCACTGCTGGACGGCAGGGACTGCACCGTGGAGATGCCCATCCTGAAGGACCTGGCCACGGTGGCGTTCTGTGACGCACAATCAACTCAGGAGATCCACGAGAAGGTACCGGGAGAGCTGGGTTGGGTGGGGGGCAGCGGGGTCTGGCCTTGCTCTTCCATGTCTTTACAGCACCTCCCAGTGCCTGAAGGGGCTCCAGGAGAGCTGCAGAGGGACTGGGACAAGGGATGGAGGGACAGGACACAGGGAATGGCTTCCACTGCCAGAGGGCAGGGATGGATGGGATATTGGGAAGGAATTGTTCCCTGGGAGGGGGGGAAGGCCCTGGCACAGGGTGCCCAGAGCAGCTGTGGCTGCCCCTGGATCCCTGGAAGGGTCCAAGGCCAGGTTGGACAGGGCTTGGAGCAGCCTGGGACAGTGGGAGGTCTCCCTGCCATGGCAGGGGTTTGGAAAAATGAGCTCTCTTCCAATCCAAACCAGTCTGTGATTGTTTGATTTTTGAGCAGAAAGTGTACAAAGCTGCACTTCGAGTCAATCAG
This sequence comes from Ploceus nigricollis, assembly GCA_013399945.1. Taxonomy (NCBI): domain Eukaryota; kingdom Metazoa; phylum Chordata; class Aves; order Passeriformes; family Ploceidae; genus Ploceus; species Ploceus nigricollis. The sequence goes on along the minus strand of VXBC01001710.1, from coordinate 53,140 downwards.
CAGATAACACCAACAGAAGCCACTGCAGATTAAAATTCATTCAGACTGTTTTAGAAACCAGATGTTATTTTGGAAAAAAAAGTCACTTTATCTCTTTGCATCAGGTTTTTCACATCAATGTTATTAACATTTCTCATGTTTTTTGAAGTCTGTGGTGCTGCTGCTGTGGCTTTGCTGACACCACCCCAGCTGCAGCTGGTGGGTCTTCACAAGGTGCTTGGTGCACCTCCAGCAGCTCCTCCCTCTCCAGAGGGAGTGGAGAAGGTTTGGGAATCATTCAGGCAGATCCATGCAGTGTGGATGTGTTTCTGCTTGGAAGCTCAACTACATGTAAATACTTCCCATGAAAGTATTATTTTAGATACCTCAAATGAGGTTTGAAGAGATCAGAAATCACTTCCAAGATCTGGGAAAGAGGAATACAAAAAGCATCAGTGCTGGTCTTTGCAGATATTAAATCTGGGAGAAGAAGAATGGGAGTTTTTTGGGAGACATTAATAGATGAGCCAGGCTTGGGAGGTTTGGATGGGTCTTGGGTTTTTGGAGCACTGAGGTAGCTTGTGACAAGGACAAATGAAGGTCTGGATCTTCACTGAAGGGGACAAAGCCCAGTCCTGTGTGACTGTGCAGCCTCTGCAGAGCTTCTCAGGTCCCCTTGAGAAGAGCCAGGAAAGGCAGATGTGACCGATGTGGCCAGAGTTTGGACACGCACAAGGAGGTTGAGGTGTTACAAGTGTCACACAGTCCTGTTCAACCCCAACAGACACTGCTGCAACACCTAATTCCTTTCCAAAAGCAGAATTACTGCTGCTTGGAAGCAGAGGAGTTTTCAGATAACCACCTGGAAAAGGGTGGTTATCTGAAAAGGGTCCAGGTGAGAGACAAACGTGGTTTTCATCTGCCTGGTCTGCTCAGATGTAACATCATAATTTTCAGACATTCACCAAATCCATTCCATAAGCTGTTGGTGGGTCACACCCCTGCAGGGTTTGGTGACACCTGGCTCAGACAGCAGGTCAGCAGTGAAAATGTCCAACTCACTGTGTCACATTCCTGAGTCCTGAGCTGCAGGTGTCCCCCCAGGTGTGCTGGTGGCTCCTGACTCCTGTGTTGTGTTGCAGGTGTTGAATGAAGCTGTGGGGGCCATGATGTACCACACCATCACCCTGACCCGGGAGGACCTGGAGAAGTTCAAGGCCTTGCGGGTCATCGTCCGAATAGGCAGTGGCTACGACAACATCGACATCAAAGCTGCCGGGGAGCTTGGTAGGTCCCAGCTCTGCACCCTGACTCCTTCCCCTGTCATTCCAATCCTTTAAAATCAGCACAAGGATCTGCTGCTTCCATGGGACCGTGCTGGCACAGCAGAGTTCCAGGCAGGCCCTCCATTCAGCCCCTAAAATTACAGGTGCAGTTCACAGAGATTTTTTGCACACAGAGAATATTATGACAAGAAAACTTGACCATGAAGTGAACAAAACTGTGCAGTTTTAGAAGGCAGCTTTTGGGTTCATATCATGTTAAATTTGCCCTGTCTGAATCCCTCATTCCTGCACTGTTTGAGTTCCAGGTGCCCCCTCTTACAGCTGGATATTTGTATGGCTGTTCTGTTTCTGGCACAGGAGAGTTGATACAGCTTTAGAAAAATTGGAGGAAGGGTGTTTTATTATATTTTGTTAAGCAAGATCAGTCTCTTGATCTGAGCTGGTTCTCTGAGTCATGCTTGCTCCACTGGGAAGGCTCTGTGTTGGATGGTGGAGCAGGAATTGTGTGTTGGGTTGTTGCCACCTCCTTTGCCATCTCATCAAAGGTGCCTTAGGAATTTGAAAAGGGCTTTTAGTGTGGATTGCCAAAAATAGGGAGGGTCATGTTGTAAGACAGTGCTGGGGCCACCCAGTTTCCAAACTGGTTTGGGTGGTCACAGAGACTTTTGGCTGCACACCCCCAGCTCCAGGAGCTTAATTGTATCCCTGGTTTCAGCAGCTGAGTTACAACATCTGATCCCAAGATTCAGTCTGTGGAGCAGCCCTGCAGTGGTGTTTGGGATATGTTGTATTAAAGATTATCTCTGGGGAAGTGAAGAATAACAGCCATTCCACCTGAGCCGTTTTACAGAGATAATTGCGATAAGAGAGTCTCAAATAGTCATTCCTAAAAAAAAGCAATCCTCAATATAGTGAAATGTTTTCTTTTTTTCAAGAGGAGAACAGTGTCTCCTCAGTGTAATGGTTTCTTCATGTTTTTAACTCTTATTGTTATTATCCATTATAACAATGTTCTGAGGCTTTGAAACATCAGGAAAGGAAAGATATAACGAATAAAGTAATGGGATACTGCAGCATAATCCTTCTTTTTTTACTTGGCAAATTGGGTGGCCAAATGATGTGGTTTCGAGTAGAAAATGTAATGACTTCCCACAAATGTAGTGTAAAGTTTAATTGGTATTGCTTTCCATAAGGTGGTTTTTAAATCCTGCAGTCAGTCAATGACCAGTGCCTAAACAATGGTGCCAGGGCTGGGCTGGGTACCAGTTTGGACCCATTAAAAGGCACCCCCAGAATGGGATGATGGGGTTGAACCATCATCTGTGGGTGTTTAAGGGGCACAGTAAATGCCAGTGTAAGGAGCTTGTGGGAAGGGCAGCTGGGAGTCATCCCATTCCATAAAAGGGTCCCTTAGCCAGGGGACAGGAGCTGGCACTGGGCAGGGCTGTGATCTGTGTGTGGCCTCCGCAGGGATCGCCGTCTGCAACATCCCCTCGGCCGCCGTGGAGGAGACGGCCGACTCCACCGTGTGCCACGTGCTCAACCTGTACCGGCGGAACACGTGGCTGTACCAGGCGCTGCGCGAGGGCACGCGGGTGCAGAGCGTGGAGCAGATCCGCGAGGTGGCCTCGGGAGCCGCCCGCATCCGCGGCGAGACGCTCGGCCTCATCGGCTTTGGTGCGTGCGACAAGGGCGGGCCGCTCCTGAGGGGGCTCAGCGCCTCTGCGCTGCCCTGGGGAGGACCCAAAAGGAGCACTTCCAAAACCAGAGCCACCACAGTGGATCACTGTGAAATGGAGAGAACATCTCACGTGGTTTTTGGGGGAAGGAGCTGGTCTTGAGCTGAGGTTTAGTCCTTGGAGGAGCACTGGTGAAACACAGTGGTGTTTTAGAGGCACCACAATTCTAGAGGTAGTGCTGCTGTCTTCTCCCAAAAATACCCCATCTCTGAGCCACAGCTACACCAACCTGGCCTTTCTGAGCCACTCTGGCCTGCACAGTGGCAGGGCTGTGCAAAACAGAGCTTAAGTTCAGCCACAGCTGTAGAGTTTCACCGTTAGAGGTGGGATCAGCTAATTAATGGGAAAAGCTCATACGAGCATGTTTAAATGGGGAAACTGAGGCAAGTCAAGGGAATGCCTGGGAAGCCTAGCAGCCCCCGGGGGACAGTTCTCAGGTCCTGCTGGGATCTCAGCCTCATGGACACAGGGAATTTGGCTCAGTTAACTCCCCCTGTCCCTTCCCTTCGGCACAGGTCGCACTGCGCAGGCGGTCGCGGTCCGAGCCAAGGCCTTTGGCTTCAACGTGATCTTCTATGACCCGTACCTGCAGGACGGCATCGAGCGCTCCCTGGGCGTCCAGCGGGTCTACACCCTGCAGGACCTGCTCTACCAGAGCGACTGCGTCTCCTTGCACTGCAACCTCAACGAACACAACCACCACCTTATCAACGACTTCACGATTAAGCAGGTAATTAATTCACCTCACGTGCATGGCCGAGGAGAGCTTTGGTGGGCAGAGCCTGAGTGCAGGAGCTGGCCACAGATCCCTCAGCTTCCCCAGTGAGCCAGCAGCTCCAGAAGAGCTGCTTGCACACAGGTGTGTCTCCCCACGGTGTTTAGGGGGAGCAATGTCCTGCCAGGTAAATGATCCCCATCCCTGTGGTGCAGAGGTGATGGCAACAGTGAGTTTTGTTTGCCAGCACCAGCCAGAGATGGAGATCCCATGGAAAACCCATGTGCAGCGGGATGGGGGTTGCTCTGTGGCTGGAGCACAAAAAACGGGGTGCTGCTGCAGCTGGAGGCAGCATCCCAGGGTGGGGGGTGAGGACAGGATGGGTCAGTGCACCCAGTTGATGTCACCCCTCTCTGGGCCGCGGCAGATGAGGCAGGGGGCGTTCCTGGTGAACACGGCCCGCGGGGGGCTGGTGGACGAGAAGGCCTTAACCCAAGCGCTGAAGGAGGGACGGATACGAGGGGCCGCGCTCGACGTGCACGAGTCGGAACCGTTCAGGTAAAGCTGCGGCTCGCGGGGCCGGCCCCGGGGTGGCATCGGTGTCACTGTCTGTCGTGGCACAGCCGGGGGTACCCGGCACCCACTGAGTGTCACTGCCCCTGGTCACACCGCCCAGCATGGGGGGACAGTCCTGCTGTTGTCACCTTGCAGCAGCCATCAGTTGTAGTGCAGCACTGGGGTTATGTGTGCACAGAGGGACACTGGGAGCTTAGAACAAGAACCCAGCCTGTGTTTAGAAAAAAAACCCAGAACATTCTCTAGCCCTTGAGTACAAATTCACTGCACTCAGTGCTGGGCATTTTTGCCTGCAGCCTGGGAAGGGCTGGGTTATAACTGAGTGCAGCTTCTCTCACCACAGAAATATTTAAAGAACAAAAAGTTTGCTCCTACACAAGGGGAACCCCAGAGTCCACCCCTCCCATCCTGGGATGACCCACAGCCTGTCCCTTTATCCCCACACTGCTGCAGACACCCCCAAACATTATTCCCATGGGAGTATTAAGCCCAACCACTCCATGGGTTGGTATTTAAGCTCTTTTCTGGTGCGTTTTCAGAAGTCTGCATTTTCTGAGCCCCGCACAGAAGCTGTGCTTCCTCCCCAGCACTTCTGTGGCCATCTTGGGCTGGCAGGACCATCAGGCCAGGGAATCACGGAATGATTTGGGCTGGAAGGCACCCTGAAGCTCATCTAGTTCCAATTCTTTGCCGTGGGCAGGACATCTTCCACTAGAGCAGGTTCATCCAAGCCCCATCCAGGCTGGCCTTGGAAGGAGGGTTGCATATGCAGAGGGCAGGCCACAAGCCTTTTGCTGTTCATCTTTCATTCTTTATTTAAACATTGATTAATGTATTTGTTTGTTTTCCCCTGCTCCCAGTTTTGCTCAAGGCCCATTGAAAGATGCTCCCAACCTGATCTGCACCCCACACACAGCCTGGTACAGCGAGCAGGCGTCCCTAGAGATGAGAGAAGCTGCTGCCACCGAAATCCGACGTGCGATCACAGGTACCCAGCCCCTGGGACACTGGCCTTGGCTCCCTGGGTGCCTGGAACAGGAGCCAGGAGGAGCAGAGACAGGGATTCACCCTGCCCATGGGAAAGGGATCTAACCCCAGTTTGCTTCCCAGTTAAAGAGCTGAGAATCCGAAGTTCCCTGTTTTGTTCTGACTGGGTGACGGGTTTTGTGTTGGTTTTATTTTTTTAATGAATGGGCAAATACTGGTGTGTGTGAGTGGGAAGAACAGGACAGGGAAGCAGTAATTGCTGCCCCTGTTACTGGTGCTAACCCACACAGTGGTGCAGACACAGCACTGCATTCCAAAACCAAATCCCAAGGTGGTGGGCACAGTATTCCAGCAAAAGAGTTCTTCTCTTGTCCTGAAAGTCATCCTCAAGGGAACAGCTCCCCTGAAAGCCAAGTGTTGGGAGTGAGGGTGGGAAACTGGTCTCCAACCCTGCACCCCGGGACAGCCAAAACATCCTCCTGAAACAAGGAATGTGGGATTTTTTTCCTCCCATCCTTTACACTGACAGACATAGTGAAATTATAAGCATTGCAGCTCATTAGAGGGTGATGAAGCTGGGCCCTGCCTGACACAGACTCACCTTTCTCATCAACTCCAGGGCGCATCCCAGAGAGCCTAAGGAACTGCGTGAATAAGGAATTCTTTGTCACGACGGCTCCGTGGTCAGTAATAGACCAGCAGGCGATTCATCCCGAGCTCAATGGTGCCACGTACAGGTGAGCGGGAGAACGGGAGCACCGGGACACCGGGAGCACCGCGGCCGCTGGCCCGGCAGGGATGGGACAGCGGGGGCGGGCACCCGGGTATGCCGGCTGCTGTCACCCCCTCCCTGGGGACCAGCACTCACAGCACGGGGGCTACTGGTGGGGTTGAGCCAACCCCAAAGGCTGGGTAAAGCCTCCCTTCCCAGAGCCTGCACCCCTGCGGGCTGGGAGTCACTGGGCAGCGTCTCTGGAAGTGGCAGGACCCCCCCAGACCCCCCCACAAGCTGGATGTGACTTCTGAACTGCAGCAGCAACTCTGTGCTCCTGTCCATGACCAACCTCTGTGAGCCAGGCCCAGCTCGTGGGTTAATGAGCCAGGGGAAAAGCTCCAAAATAGGGCTGTAGTCAGGTGACCCAATTTCCACCTAATCCGAGATTAGGGGTTACTTACTGCTCTGTTTAGATGGCTCCAAGTATGCTGGTAGGAGACATTAGGCTCAAGGAGCTGGAGCATGGGCTCATTCAGGGTATCACCACTGCCAAAAATACTCTGAGCTACAAAATACCCTGCAGGGCACATCAGGTCATGTCAGGCAGAGCCAGGCCAGAGTTACCGAGCAGCAGAGCCCCAAGACAGCTCCTGGCAGCTCCTGGGCCATGCAGACCACAGGCAGTGAAGGCTCCCTCTGACCACCAGAACGTCCAAACCTGGAAAAAGCCTCCCCTGTTCCCACTCTTGTTCCCAAACACGTGGGACAAGCCTTGGCTTCCCAGCTTAACCTGTCTCTGCAGGGAGTTGCAGCCCAGGAGCCCCTCTAAGCTGGCTCAGCTCCCCACCTTCCTGGGCACGTAAAATTCCCTCCCAGCTTCCCAATCCACCTTGCCTCAAGGCAGTGGAGCTGCAGGGAAGTGGGAGCCCTCAGGCCTCACATGGCCACAGAGCTCCACATGGTTTTGTCCTCATTGCCCCCACATCACTGAAAAAACTACTATTATTCTCTTTTTTCAAACTCACAGTTGTTTCTTTGAATGTGTGTAATTCCTCCTGCTCTTGGAAAAGCTAGATTAGATCTGATCCCATCTTCGAGCTGTGCTGTTCCACGAGGAAGATGCAGCTCCAGGAAATATTTACAAACCAGCTGTAGGCGTTCAAGGTATTCACACACAGGGATGATGGGGTCAGCACACCAGCATTTGGGCTTTCAGAGAGCATTCCAGATGGTTCCTTACCCAAATTTCCAAAGGAGAAGGGCTTCCCCATGGTGCAGGAGGCTGTGAGAAGGCACAGAACAAGCTGCAGTCCTGGTGGTGTAGCAGAGGACACTTACCCAAGGCACAGGAGTTAATGTTTAACTCTGAGCTCTCCCTTGTAACTTAAAAGGAAAAGCAAATCTGGCTCCAGGAGGGAAGTGGGATCCCTTTGCTGTGTTTTCTCCACAGTGGTGGTGGGCTGATGGACGTGTGATGAGCTGTGCTGTGACAAACCTGCCTGTCTTGTGTCCCCTGTGCCAGGTATCCCCCTGGGATGGTCAGTGTGGCACCAGGAGGAATCCCAGCAGCTATGGAGGGCATCATTCCCGGAGGCATCCCTGTTACCCACAACCTTCCCACAGTGGCACATCCTTCCCAAGCTCCATCGCCCAACCAGCCCACAAAACACGGGGACAACAGGGAACATCCCAACGAGCAATAGCAGATAATTTAAAAACCATTCAATAAACTTAGGACCAAGAGACATTGGAAAAGAAGTTATACATGAACTAAAAGAGAAGAATTTGATACGAAATTTGTAATGCTGATTTTGGACAGAGGCATCATTGATGTTCCAGTGTTCCCGACAAAGCGACAGCAGCCAAGACTGGGGAGAAGCCCTGGAGAAGTCACCTGCTCCCTGCAGTGCTGAAAACTAGGATGTGATACATTAATGAGCAACTTCTGTTATTGTGTGTTGAGTTTCCTTCATCTGTGCATCAATCACATGAATAAAAATGAATTTCTCTTCCCCCCTCAATTCCTTGGGAAGGACAGGGCTCCTGCACTGTGTCCAGGCCACTGAATTAAGCCATCTTTACAGAGTTAACAAGAAACCATTGTGTGGCTTCAGCCCTTTCCTTTCTCTTGCATCTGGTGACCTCTCCTAACAGGGGGCAGCAGTCCTGGCTTAGAAGTAGAAGAAAAAAAAAGAAAATACTTCTCCTCCTCCTTCTTTTTGCAGTGGCCAGTGCCGTGTAACAGAAATTCTCCTGCCAGGTCTAAGTTCCAGCTGGGATCTGTGGGATGGGAAGGGCAGAAAGGGCTCCTGGCAGTGACCACTGCCCTCCCAGGCTAAGGAAAACCAAACTGCCAGTCTCTTCTCTGCCCAATACACTGAATAAAGTAGCTGTGCATCCACCTATGCCCTGCAATGATGCAAGAAAAAATAAAAGAAAAAAAAAGACAAAAAAAAAAGGAAAAAAAAGAAGAAAGTATTAAGTTTCACACACTATTTGTACTCAGATATATTTTCTCAGTTTTAAATCTGCAGCTATTTTATCAAGTGGAAAAAGTCTTGAGCTGGAAAGGGTTCAAGAATAATGTTGCATTTCCTTATGTCTCAGGAAACACTTTTTATGGTAACTTGTCAGACTGTCTATGAACAAAATCCACTTTTTTAGACATTGATAAAAGTCTTCTTTTCTTCACGTGATATTTTATACAAGAACACTTCAAGATGTGTTATTAGATGTGACTGATTTTAACAAATCCTATTAGATTTGTATCAACTAGTTACATGTTATATTCATAGTCTTTTGTGAATCACCGCCTTTTGTTTTTAAAGATGGCCTGTTTTGAGCCTTTGTATGGGTACATTCCTGTTTCTGTGACAAAAAAAAAAAAAAAAAAGAAATCTTGAGCTGTCCCAAACAGACAAAAAAAGAAACCAATGGCTATCAGTATGTTTTGGTTTAGTGTGTTACCGTTACTGTATTTGTTTATTGTAAAGGTGGACATTTAGCGTTCAGTGCAGTTTTCAATAAAAAGTGATAAAATTTCTATAATTTCTGAAAGGCAAGAGCTCTCGCTGCAATCTGGGGCTTGGAGACACTGAGAGGTAACCATAAGGTACAGAAACATAATTCTGGTCACACCTGGTGAATATTTACAGTCCAGTGGGAGGGGAAGGTCCCTTCCAACTCAGACCATTCTGTGATGAAGAGATCACTGTGGGTTTCCACAAAGGCAGCTACAACTCAAACAACATTTTCTGTACATTCTCAAGAGCTGAAGCATTATCAAACCATTGGAAAATAAAGCCAAAAAGTGCTCAAGAGGTGCTGCTGGCTTTGAGCCTCACTGGGCAAAAGGCCTGTCTGTTCTTGTTTCCACCCTTCTTTCCTGTGTCCAAATGCCACACACATAGAGTTAGATGGGGACTAAAAAAAGCTGAAACCAAAGTGTCCAAGTTACAAAACTCTGTATTTTGTTTGCTTAAAATTAAACTGAAAACTTGGTTACCAGCTTCAAACATCCAAACAAGAGGTCACCTGTTACAGAGTGATTGCTCCTTGTCAGTGCTCAGCACAGCCCAGCAGTGAATTATCCATGACCTCTGTGAGAAACTGGGATAAAATAGGTCAGATACAGGAGTAGTATTTGGGAGACACCAAAATGACCATCAAAACCAAGAGGAAAACATTTAATTGATGTTAAGGTTTAGAGTTGTTTTAAAAATAAACGAGCCCTGGTACTTTGTTTCTCAATAATCCGGTCCCTCCCTGCGTCGCAGGATCCGTGTGCCAGCAGTGACTCCGAGCTCAGAAAATGCTGGAGCTTTCATCCAACACCCAACTTCCCCTTCAGCCAAAACCAAGGTCAGAAGTGCCACAAGCTCAACAGGAGCAGAGGTTAAGCCATCCCAAAGTTTACAAGTGCCTGCAGGGAGAACACCAGCAAAACATGCGAAGATTGGAGCCGTGGAAGCAGGAGGGGAAGAATATCATCACAGCTGGGAGATGCCGGAGCACCAGGAGCTGCAGCTCTCAAATGGAAAATTACTGGGCAAAGAAATGGGAAATGAACAGTTGCTGCTGAAGGTTTGTGGCTGACAGAGCCATGCTGCTGTTGTCCCACTCAGGGAAAGCAGACAGGAAGGCTCTCCTGGGATAATCATCTCTATCTCCAGGGAGAACTCCAGAGATGTCAAAGGAGCTGTCAAAACAAGCAGCTTCAAGGTGACAAACACTAGACAAAACCTTTTAAAAAGGTATTAGGGAAGTTACTGAGTAAAAGGGGGAAAAAGGAAAAGCAGAAATTAAAGTTTCCACACACACAAACCAACCTGGGTAATGGAGGAAATGCAACTCAGGGGTATTTGCCATAAGCCATGCAGCAGAACTTTGGAAGAATCCAGAATTACTAAATTTTAATATATTAAAAACAAAAGAAATACAGGGATTTTCACTGAGGAAGTCATAAATAAAACCAGAAAAAAATCCTGACCAGCTGTAAAGGAGGTAGCAATGAAAAGCTAAATTCTGTGCTAGGAAAGTGGGTGCTGCTGTGAGCAATATATGAGGAAAATAACATTGAGAAACCCAATTTTTTATATATATATTTTCATGGCTGAAAGTGCAGAACTTGCTGACAAGCTGCAGGGGAGTGTGTGCAGATTAATCTCAGTGTCTGTAAACTTTCAGGTGTGTGATTGAGGAGCCACTGACATACACTGACTGCGGTGCGAGCACGAAGCCGGGGGTTGCAGCTCTTTAATCTACAAGTACAGAAGGTTTGGATTACTCTGATTCTGGAGAAGACACTTCACCAGTTCCCAAAGGGCCTGTGAAGCATGTGAACCTGAACAGACCATTGTACAGCACATCAGAACAAAACAATAATGATCAAGGAAGCCAAGTGATCCAAAGTACCAGGAGTGTCCTGTCGGAGCAGAGTGAGAAATTCATTGGTGCATGCGTTTGAGAAAGCTGAACTGACCACGGGGACTCCACTGCTTGGGGGAGGGCTGGGGGACAGGGGCACAATGCAGGCTGTCCATGGACAGCAGGAGAGCAGGGCAGGAGAGCTGGGCCAGGTTGGCTCAAGGTAGACTTTCACATTGGTAATTCTCCCCTTGGGACAAGGAAGCTTCGCTTCCGTGAACAGACAGCACTGCCAAAAGAACATGGGTGGGAGGTGTAAACTCCACAGCATCCTCAGAGCAGCCCATGGAATCAGGAGCTTTTTCTTCTGTCCACAGGGCAGCTGGTCAGGGGCAGGCTGGGATCTGAAGTTACAGATCTGGCCACTGAGAGCTCCTCAAGCTGGCTGAGTTAGGACCACCGTGGTCACAGCACAACACATAAACCACTCCAGACACGGTGCACAGCAGCTCAGGGCATGGAAATCCTCATCCCAGCTTAGCCTGCATTCAGTTCCCCTGACAGAAAAGCTTTACATCCTCAGCTAGACAAGGTATAAAAGGATTTCACTGCAAGGTAAGGATTAAAAAAAAATCCCAATTTAGAAAGGGAACTTGAACACGGACCCTGTGCTCATGAAGAACCCCTGGGGTTGGGTGGTGAATTTGGGTCACTCACACATGGCAGAGCAGCATTCATCCTTCACCTGGAAATCTGGGCATGCACCAAGTAGAGGAAATCTAATGGCCAAAAAAGGTGAAGACATAATAAATCTCAGTGGAATCTAGGACGGGAGAATTGCAAAATTAATACAGTACTTCATTATTTCTTTACTTTCGGTGTCGTCACCAAGTTTCTGTAGGAGTTGTGCACGTTTCAACACCATCTAAGCAGCATTTGGAAGAAAAAGCAGCAACTTCCTCAGGGTTTCATAGCTCTGAACTACATAAAAATAGGTGCTATGGGGCTTCTTTCCAAATTCTAATTAAAACAATTTCATCTACTGCAAAATTTCTTATTCAACCACCACACCATCAAAAGTGCTTTTCAAGACAACCTGAATTGCACTGTATATGTAAAAACTGGCATTAACCTTTAGTGTTTCAGTGAGATTTTTAGATAAACTTTATCCATTACAGGTTACATGGCTAAAGTTATCAAATATAATAAAATTTCTACTGGAGAATATACTCTGAACTTACAGTCTTAGGAACTTACATAAGTTTAAGTATGGCCACATCAATCAACATGCAAGAAATTCCCAGGTTTACATACTGAGAAATATGTAACAGTGCTTTTAAACAACTTGAGCATAGATTCTTCTTTTTAATTAGAACTGCCAAGTGGATTCTCACTAGATTTAGTGACTGAGGAGTAACCCTTAAAAAGGTGTTTTTTCATTTGCAGCAAAGTTTGAGTGATCAAAGAATAAATGATAAAAATGATAGAATTTGTAACACAGCAAGACGGAGTTTTGACAAGATTAAATTCTCAATTGTGTTCAAGTTCTCAGATTTCACACAATTTTGTTTAGTGTATGCTCACAGGAATAAAATCCCCATCTTTTAGGTCACTTCTCTGAATAAATATCCTTATGTATACTGAAAGGAATCTATTAGCTATCAGAAGAAAAAAAAAAGGCAAAAAAAACCCCAAAAAGCTTTTTCAGGAAACAAATCATTTCACTCAATGTAAATTTAGCTTCTCTTCCAGTTTGTTCCGTAGAGTTTAGGCTTTATTATGTGGGCACAGCAATAACTAAAATATTAGTAAAATAACGAACGCATTTTTGCTTATGACTTGCTGTGGATATCTGTGCAAACAAAAAAAACCTCTCACAATCTGATCTGGGCACTAGTGAGATTTCACAGGAAAAGGCCTTTCAGGGAAATGTGTCAAAGTATCTAAAAGGTGATGGAGAAGACCAGGTCCTACTGTAAAAGAATCTCAGAGGGAGGAGATATCCATCCAGCTCACATGTGCTTTCAGAAGTGCCCTTAGTTGAAAAATTTCTCTGCAATAATTAAGATGCTGGTATACGTTTCCTATTACACAACCTCTTACACAACCACATGCGGTACATTTATAGACAGATTTACAGTCAGAAAAAAAAATGGGGTTGGTTTGGTTTGTTTTTTTTCCATCTTGATAATAAAATTAGCTGTTTTTTGTTTCTTTTTCGTATTTTTATACAAACTGTAGTCCAGCCCACTTGGCTCTCTCCAGGCAGCAGGATGAGCGTCCATCCTCTCCCCGTGCTGTCGGAGAATCCTTCCCAGCATGTATCCCCTAGACCTGGGTCGTTCCACACCCAACTGCTACAGCACAACGCTCACTCGGGGTCACACACTCTGCGCTGCTCATTTGCACTTTATTCCCCCTCACTCATCGTCGTCATCCTCGTCCTCCTCGCCGTCGGACAGGGACGTGCAGGGCCGGATCTGGCGGTAGCGGTCGAGCCACTTCTCCACCATCTGGGTGACCAGCGGGTGGTTGCGCCGGCGGGAGCTCTTCTGCATGGCCACCAGAACCCCTCCCTCCGTCACGCAGCAGTCCAGCCACTCCCGCAGCAGCTTCTCCTGCTGCTCCTCGTTGCCGATCTTTGGGGCACAGAAGACACCAGCAGTGAGGCTTCCCAAACGCCCAGCACCGTCCCTGCTCCAAGCGCGTCCCACTGGATTCTCCTAATCTTGTCTAGGACTCTCCCAATCTTGCCTCTGTTCTAGGTAGCCACTCCAAGGCATCACACCCAGAAAAGGAAAACTGATGCCCACTGCATTTTCAGCCAAAGGCTCTGCAAGTCCTCACCAGCTCATCTCCCCAGTTTTTCACACGTGTATTTCCAGTATGGCCTTCAGTTATTTTTAAGCCATTATTTATCTACAGTAGGCACCATAAAGTCCTAACAGAGCTTTCTGGCTTTACAAACATATTTTTAGGCTACTAAATTCTCAACATAAAATATTTTCTCTTGTAAAATATAACAAATATCATGGCTTGCTGAAGAAATATCCCTTTCTAGACTTGAAGCTCGTATTTTTCTCCTTTTATTTACAGAATGCCCACTTTCTGCAATTACTTCAGTTTTCCAGCCCTCCCTTCACCCATGCACACCCTTTAGTGAAGTAGTTCCACATTTTTATCATAGTTATTAAAGCAAAATTTCGTTGAGTTTCATTAGAATAGAAGGTGGAAAATGCTGCAACAATGGGCCAATATTTGTGCTTCATCTTTAGGAAAAAACCCCAAAAGTCAGATTTCAGTCTTGCCTTAGTGACAGAACCCTTATTTTTGTGTCCTTTTCTAGATATTCTGATATTTAGTGCTCTCAGGCACAGGGTGGGATTGTTGGGGTGTCCTGTGCAGGGCCAGGAGTTGGACTGGATGATCCTTGTGGGTCCCTTCCAGCTCAGGACATTCTGTGATTCTGTTCTATGACTCTGTTTCTGTGATTTACATGGACAATGAAGTTACATGTTATTTACAGAGCTGTAAATAAGCATCAAATTTGTGGGAAAATACCTTTCAGAATCACCTGGAATGATGGGGAAGGGAGCAGCATTAATTAACCAGAACAGCACACTCCCTGTAATTCTTTGGACACCAAAAATTCAGGAGGCTACAGACACTGCTGAGCTTCAGCAAGCAGCTGTGACAAAGTCACCACCACACACCAGGTGTTTCTTTCTTACCTCTTGAGCAGAAAGGAAGTGAATGTGCAATAATTTCCTCTCGCTGTCCACCAAGGGTAGAAAAGTAACAGTAACATCATCGTCAGTGTTCAAATTAGCACCAGCGCCTCGATTGCCATAGCCGTCATTCTCCATGGCAACCAGGGCGGAGAAATGGCCCCTCGTGTAGCCCAGAGCTATGGGACTTTTCCAACAAAAACTCTGTTCCCATAACAAAGGCAAATACACACCTGTGGGGAAGGAAAGCACAGGGTAAGGCTCAGAAGTGCTGCTCAACAAGGAAGGATTTTGATACAAACCTTGTGTTTGGGCTAAAGGGAAGCACATCACATTTAAAACATACGTGGTTTGGTCTGCACTGACACAGGCCACGCTCTTCAGTAAAGCTAATTGTTGTTAATGAACACAAGTCAAATATCTTTGCAACTGTACAAGTTTAGACACAAAAGATTACAATCATAACCAATACATTACCACACAGCCCTGAAATTTATGGTCTATAGTGCAGTGATAAAAAAACAAGGTTAGAAAAGCAGCCTTTTATGTTTGATAATTCTTCGTAAAACTGAAGAAAAAAAAAGATTCTGCATGACAGAAATAAAGGCTACAGTCAGATGTCTATTTTTACCAGAGCAAAAATTAGACCATCTGCTCACAAAACTTATCATTAAAAGAACTCACTGCACAAAATGTTACTCAGCACTGATGTAACCCATCCCAGAGAATGGGACTGCTCATATACAGTACTCACAGATTAAATTAACACACATCAATTATTCATATCAATTTAAGAAAAAAAAAAAAGAAAATAAAAAAAGCACCAAAAAGCTGATACTACTTTGCTCAGCTACAACCAACACCTGATGTCACAGATTCTGAGAACTGCACTTTTTCTCATCGCCATTTTTAGCAATAAAGACAGCAATTTGCTCGAGGTCCCAAAATAAAACTGGAACTCCTTTCTTCCAGGAACGTAAATAATTCTTGGTGTGTACTGCTGCAAGACAACTTAAGCAAAAGCACAGCTCACCTTGTGACAGGTTAAAAATAGCCCCACATAAACTCAAGTGCACATGTAGCATAGCAACCCCTCCTAGTACAGCTGCTGCTGCAAACACAGCTCCTCGACAGCCATGGAGAGGGAAGGGCAACGCTAAAATGGGAATCTGAGGCAGGGGTGGCTTTGGAGGTTCTGCTTAAGTTTTGAGCTCATCTTTTTGTATTGCAGTAAAAATTAGTGGGGGCTACCAGTAAATAATTGTGCCTTTTTCCTCCCCGCCTTGTTTTTGAATTAGCCATCAAGAGCTACCTAAAAGTCCTGCTATTTGTTTAAAAATAAGAGTCACACAAGTTTTTACAACACCTTGATTTAAAGACAGATCCTTTCCATACCTTCTTAGGCCTCCCTCCCTCCTGTCCCCATTATTAAGTCTTACTCTAAAGTAATGTTAAATACTAAAGGTGAAGAACACAGGATAAGCATTCACCAGAAAGTTTCAAACCTTTGCATTAAGGGAAAGAACCAAACATCCAGTCAAAATTCAAATTTACACTGAAGATGACAGCCAGTCAAATGTAAGGAAGACAGTCCCCCAGTTCCTGGGAGCACAGCTTTGTGACCTTTCAGGACTGAAACTCATCTGTTTGCCTCCATCTCTACACTGAAATTCAGCAAGTGTTTGGAAATCTTCTTTCACCACTGTTTTATCCTGGTGAAAATTCCACACTAATCATTTCCCCAGGACAGAAGGCTGTGCTACACTTTCCATTCCTCAACACTGTGACGAGCTCCACAAGAAAAGAATTTCAAGCATTGCCAGGGAGAATATCTACTGCTCTTAAGAGTTATAAAAGTCACTCTGATATAAAGCCAGAAGGTCGTGTAACAACAGTTGACATGAACACAAGCCACAGAAAATAAAGAGTATGGGCTAACACCTATCCTGAAGCCACCCACACAGGATTTAGTTTTTCCAGCCTGACCTGATGATCACTTCAGTCAGTCATCTTTTTTCCTGTTCAATTTTAAAAGCTGTATATAAATAAATGTAGCCAGACCAGGAGGGTCTGACCAAGGTCATAGCTAGGGCTTGAGCAAGCAGATCTTCCACCACTGAAGCTTTAGTACTTAAAGAATTAACAGTCAGCTGGAATCTGGGAAACAAGGAGGCTGGCAATTATGGGATTCACAGCAGCTACAGCAAGGATGCCAAGCTGGAACAAGGAATCCCTGGGAAAAAAAATTCCTGTCAGGGAGAGTATTTTAGGGGTGGCTAACAGGGTGCTACAAACTGAACCATGATGTTGAACATTTTAAAAGCATTTTAAAAATCCAATTCCCCATGTATATTATAACCTAAAATCATAGAGTGGTTTGGGATTGGAAGGGACCTTAAAGCCCATCCAGTTCCACCCCCTGCCCAATCTTCCACCTTCCCAGGTTCCAAGCCCTGTCCAACCTGGCCTGGGACACTTCCAGGGACTTTTCTGGTGGATGTGATGTTAAACAGAGGCAGGAACACCCCAGCACTCCCCAGAGCTCCAGGTGCTGAGCACAGCCCACACACAGGCCCAGAGCAGGAGACTCCTCCTGGCAGCCCAACCCACTCCCAGTCCACTCAGGGGGGTTTCAGCTGTTCCAATGGCATTTGATGAGCACACATTAACCACAAAAATGTGGCTGGGCAGGGAGAGGAGCAATTCCAGGTACTGTGACACAGGACTCCAAGTTCACCTGTTCCCAGGGCTGTTGCTATGTATGGATGGATGTGGCTTGTGGCAAGCAAATCTCAAGTCGTAACTATTTGGCTGCGTAAATTCCTGAAAACCTGTGTGCAGTAAAAGGGTGTTCCAGGCACCCTGTTTCCTTCTGGTTCACAGAGCAATAAAATTTCAGCACATTTAGGCCATGTAACACTTGTCTGCCTCGATGGCCAATCTATGAAATAAAACCATTTGCAAACCGCTAAGCCTTGGAGTTAAAAGTAACACAAAGCTGGAGTGTCAGATTTAAGTGACACAAGTAACTGTTCCTTCCCAGCCTTCCATCACCAAAAGAAAAGTTAACACCTAACTAGAATGACTACTAAACTTTTAGACTCTTCAAAAAAGTAATTAATTTCCCTACATGAAGTTTTGTTACTGCCCCAAATTTAAAAGCCAAGACTTTAAATAGTTATAAATTAACATTAACTCCACATCATGGGCTTGCCTCCTTCCAAAGTAACCATATTTTTCTATTTCAAATCACAAAGATGTTTTGGGAAGTCCTCAGCTAAGTTATAAATAAAGAGTGGGTCATCATCAAGCAGATGGAAGCCAGGAATATGAACTGTGGGCAAAAGAAATGTCCCAACCCCCTGGAACACACACAGTTCCTTCCCCATGGGTTCTGTTTATAGCTCAGTTTGTGCAGGTGCTCCCAATTCCCTCTCATGTTTTATTATTTGAATAATAAACTATTAGCATGTCACAGAGGGGAAAGTTGCCCAAACACAGATTTGTCTTGCAAAGCAGAAAATGCATCTTCAGAAATCTACAGATGTTAAGTCTAAGCAAAACTGGACTGAGTCATCTTCATATTTATCTTAAGGACAGTCAGGCTGTCCTGAACACAAGGAGGAAAAGAAGTCAGAAAGAACCTGATCAAGCTATGCAAAATTATAGTACTAATGAGAAATAAGTCAGTATTCACACCACACTTGCTGTAAAGTGTGAATCACTGAAACACAGATACATTTTAAGAACTCCCATTTAAAGTATCATGGAATTCACTTTTACAGGCACCATGCCCACTATAAAAATGAAAAACTGCAAGGTTGGAGAGCATTATTTTGTTCTTTTGAATAGCAAATGAAAATTTACCTACAATAGTATTCCATCCTTTTTCAGACAGTCACTTCATGTCACTACTGATTTACAGCCCAATCCTGTTGAAAAGTGAATTTAAAAAATGAAAGGCTTACCTTGGAAGCGGGTATATCCTAATGTTTCTCCCCGAAAACTCTTGTAATATTTTACTCCATAAACTATAATTGGTCTTCTAAGAATATGTGCAAGTACAAAAATGTGTGTCTGCTCCAAACTCGCTCCAGGCTGAACCAAACACAAAGAAAGACATCACTTGAACCAGAATTTACCATCCTCTACTTTGAAATTTGAAAAAGAGTTTTCAAATTGAGAGAGAAAATGCTTTTAAGAGTGATAAAGCTTTGACAGGAAAAACAAAAGACTGGAAAATTATTGGAAATAAGGATAAACATTTCAGCTTGTCAGCTGTCAGTAATAATTCTGTCCTACTGCCCAGATTCAATGTAATGGATTTCATTCCCCACTTAGAAGTGAAACTCTACATAATGTTAGGTCTAAAAATAATTCCTTCATCTGAGGGCACTTTAAGGCAAACACCTTTTGATGATAGGAAAAGGGCACATACAAAACAAATCTCAAAAAAAGAACACCAAATCATGTTTATACTTTAAAAGAGGAGCTAAAAATACTCCCATAGCTGGAAGCTTATAGGAACGTAAATCTCATTTTGGAGGGGAGTTATAAAATCTCAGCTTGCTGGAGTTTGAGCAGTGTAAGCTGACAGATTTGGAGGTGTGTTTGGGAGGTTAAAGCGCTGCAGGAGCTGGATATTAAACATAAGATTGTCTATGAGTCTGTTCTACAGACTTCACTCTAATACCACAATTCTTTTTTTGTGTTGCACTGCTTAATAGGAAGTTCAAATATTATAATTTCAAATGAACCTTTCCACATCAGCAGAAGAGTTTTGCCCACTATATTTTAAGATCATCAGCTTAAGATCATTGGTTCTTCCTTCATACAGAAATATCCTTATTCCCAAAAAACTCTTCTAGTTCTGAAACTTCTTTCTAGATATTAAAATATCTTTTCCAAAAGGCCTGTGACAAAGGAGTTTTCTTACCTGGCTTGCAAGAGAGAGAATGAATGCCCAATCCTCCTGCCACTGTTCCTCTCGCAAGGAGAAATGTAAACCGAAGCTTTGGGAATACCACGATTCCCACTCTTTCCAGCGTGTGTAGAACCTAAAATGTTAACAGAGAGAGAGAAAAAAAGTGGTAAAGGCAAAAATATTTACTCAACAACCATAATCCTGACAGCAGTATTTAACCCTTTTAATCCTTCCTCCCAAGAAGGGGGAAGAAAGAGAGCAAGTAGCAGGAAAACTAGATTTTGTTTTGTTTTTTATCTTCAGGAGATTCCATTTATTAATCTTCATTTAAGAATCAATTTTTAAAAAAAGCAATGCCTACAGCAAACATGATCCAAGTTCCTACCAGGCTCCTCCCTAGTTTGAAACTTCTTGCAATAGGGTTTGTTTTTTTTTTTAAGTCTTATTTAGGCTTATTTAAGTGTTGATATACAGAGAACATAAGTAAGACATTCCATTTCATACAGGAGGAGTTGCTCTTTTTTCTCACACACATCAAAAAAAAAGGTATTTTCTATTTCTAACCACATCCTGAGTCAATTAACTTCAAAGTACTTGCATATCAATTTCCAACAGCCCATGGTTAAGAGGCAGAATCTGTTTTATACCAGATTTTGGAGCAAAGGGGTGGTAATTCCACATTATATGGAGTTGTAAAGCAGTGTGGATAATAATCAAATATGCAAAGTGGGATTTAGTTTAGTCATGATATTTTATTTAACCATTTATCAAGAAAAATGACACATTAAAAGGAAGGTGTTTGCTTTTTCAAATTTTTAACTCTGTCCAATCACCACACTATGGAAAAGCCACAACTTCATATTAGGAACCAGGATTTAGGGAACAGTGCTAAGCCAACTTTTAAACAATGGCCTTTACTGTGAAGACAAAGAAACCATTCTGAAGTTTCAGCTTATTAAAAATGTCGCTGAAATGAACTCATTTAATTAAAATCTGAGGATATTAGCAGGCAGTGAGTGTGTGTAGACAAGATCTTTCTTATGCTTTCAGTGAAGCTGGAATCACCCTAAAATCTAGGACAGCAGCCACCAGCCAGGCTGGGTTTCCTGAGTCCAGCTAAAACTTTTGCATGGCTTAAAATTCCTATTATTAAAATATTTGGATAGGTCTGAGCTAATTGACAGTACTATCTACAGGGAATCTTCTGGATCTATAGTTTTTATCCAAACACACCAACACTTCCACCTTTGAACCTGATAAATATTTTGCCTGTTTTCTCTCATAAATTTCTAACAGCAGTTTGTGTTAAATGAATTCATTCCCAGGTCTCCTGAAAGAAATTTAATCAGATTCTGGAGGAAAGAGAAGCAAAAACAAAGCAAAACAACAACAAAAACTCCCACACCACCAGAATGAGAGAGAAAGCCCAGAAAATTCAAGTGAAAAAAGAAAAAAAAGGAAAACACCAACCTACTCCCTAAAAGGATTGTGAAAGTGTTCTCCTCAAGAAGTTTATTCCCTGAGTTAGTCAGCCATAGACAAGATTTTGATCTCATTTAAAGCAAACTTTTCAGGTTAACACAAGAGAATTGAATACATCCATTAAAGAATAAAATTCTGAAAGTCAACTTAGGGCATGTGCCTATTCTCTAGCAAAAGCTAATGGTGGAATACAAAAAGGGGCACTTGAAAACACACTTTTGTGTAAACTAAAGAAGTGGAGTTATTGAAAGGTGAGTGGAAAAGACTCCAAGGCCAGAGCCTCTGGGAACTTCACTACGGAGCTTTTTCTGAGTTCCAGACACAAGACTGTCTCTGGTAAATAGATTTTTCTTTGTTCAGCATCTAAACAAACATAACAAAATGAGGTCAAATGAGTTACATGAGTGTTTTCTGTCTGACTATAAAAATACTCATTTTTAAGTGTCTTTGTGGAGGCTTTGAAGAATAATTCCACTAGATAAAAGTTTAAGCAGGGATTGCATTTAAGAGCCTGTTCCAGTAACGACATCACTTCCCATCAGGCACATGTCCTAGCCCACAAAATTAAATGTATCTTCTCAAATGGAATCTATACAGCACCTATAGGATATACAGAATGACCAGTTTACAACAAAATCTGGCTAAAAGACTTATTCTAAAGACTTGCTCCTAACAAGGAACATGACTTGTTCCTGGAAGACTTGTTCTTTCTAGTCTGAAGACCTGTTCCCTTGAAGGAACACAGCAATCAGTTAAAAATTATGCTTCTAATACGGATAAAGATTATGTAAATTAAGAGTAAAATGAAAATTCTGCCTAGACATAAACTAAAAAGCTTAACAAGACTGAGCAGCCTCTGTGTGAAGGTTATGTTAAGATACAGCAGTAAGTCAACCACAATTAACACCAACATTTTGGGAGATTTGGTCCAAAGCTCAGTGGTTTGCAGCATGTGTTTGGATACCATGTTCAGTTTTGTTAGCATAAAGAACAAAAGCTGATCTACCCTAAATTTCTGTTCTGGCCTCATGGGAGCTGCCTGTGATGCCAGGGACATTCCTGCACGGTTGAGATGCACACTCCATGCTGAACAACTCCAAAGCAGTGACAGATCCTCTGAGACACTGGTTCCTAGGAGAATTGCTACTGAAGCACCACTTTCTGGAATCCAGCTCTGGATGCTAATTTGGGGAGTTCTCCTCCAACAGCACAAAATTTACCTACAGGTACCCCTAAATTAATCTTTGTTGTTGACCTCTTGTACAGCAAGAGGACAGGGACAGGCTCTTTCTGCAGTATGTGCTGACTGTTTCCCCTGTCCTTGACTACAAGGACATCAAAGAAATCATCATCTGTGACTTGGATTATCAGTCTTTATCAGCTCATCCCTTAGTCCAGGACACCCTGGAGAGCTGTTGGACAGCACTGGGGGTCCAACTAACATTGTCCCTCTAGCAAGAAGGAAAGCACAGTATCTGACTAAAGAAGGCTGTCAGTGCAAAGCAACAAAAGTTGTTTTACAGAACGATAAATCAATTTTTTGGCCAAATGACAGAAGCAGTTAAATGCCAACCCTCTCTGCTTTACTGCCATTATTTTAGCAGACAGAACAGGGATAAAAAGAGCAATCCTGAGTAAAGCCGTAACTAAGCAGATGGAATGAAAATACTGAAAAGTTTATAAAGAATAAAAGGCTATCTTCTACTAACAATCTTCTGCACAGCTCCAACAAAGAAGCAAGGCATGGCATGTGCATGATTTACATTGCAAGGACACAAATTCCAGCTGCACTAACTGTGGTTAGTGCATGCTTGACAAGTATAAAGCATTTCAGTGTTTGAAATGCCATTTGCTGAGCATCACATGCCATCCCTGAGTTCACAGCATCCAAGTTTCCAGTGCTCCTATTTAAAACATGAGATGAAGATCCCAGCTGGGACCATGGTGACTGGACAGCTTTGAGGAGCACAATCCACAGGTGTCTTAGGTTGCAATGAAAGATGTGGCTGGGGGTGTGTATTCTATTTGCCATCTGTTAGAGGTGGGGCAGTTATCTTCTGTTCATTAGGCAGTTTATCTCTTCCACAAGCAATTCTCCCTCCAGGAGATATCTTCTGTAATGGGCCATTAATTATTAATTATCTTCTGTTCATGGGCCAGTGAGTGTCCCTGCATGACTNGCCTTCCTTAGCAGACACCTGGCTTTTCAAACCAAGACAACAGGGAACTGGGGAGGGGTGGCTGCAGGGTTTTGCTGCCCCAGCACATGAAGAAGCTGCCCTGACTCACCAGTGGGAGCAGTCGTGTAAACTGTCGTGCAGAGCCTTGCGCAGCACGGAGTCCTTGTCGTAGATGCCCCAGGTGGCCTGGAGCACGGAGTCGAGCAGGCAGTCCCCGGCAGTGCGGTTCCAAAGTGCGTACAGCCTGCTGTCCAGGCGTGTCCCCAGCTCCAGGGACCAGTTAATGATGGGAGACTCCTCTTCCAGCTCTGCAACAGCACAGCCAGCTCTTAAACAAGCTCTTATTTATCTCAGAGAATTCAGACAGCACAATAATGGCATAGTCTCAATGATCTACCCCTTTGCATGAATAAAACTCTGCTTTCCTTCATACTACAACTGATGCCTCAGTTTTAGCTTTTCTATTTTTCAGTGCTGCTTTAGTGTGTGGGTCTGGGCTTCATATCAGGGGATGGTAATCTCTCTTCACAGAGCAAAACAATTCCTTCTCCAGCTGGGCACCAAGGACAAATGATCCAAATCTCAGGCCCAAGAGCACAAACAACGTGGGCTGGAGAGAGAAAAACAAGCAGGATGGGACTGCATGGGCTAAAGCTGGAACTGGACAATGAACTCCAAGGTGCAAATGGAGCAGAGCTGATCACAGTGAGAGCCCCCGTGAGCGGCCGTGCATTTTGGGACCATTTTGGTTCATCTTGGGTGCAGCCCTGGCTGGGCTCTTGTGCTGCCCAAGGTGGATCCATGGAGGAGATCCTTTTAATAAATCCCTGCTTTATTCTGTAACTCTGTCCAGCCTCTGTTCTAGGTCAGCCTTCACAAGGCATCAACATGAACAACTACACTGGCTGAGGAAATTTCTTCTACTGTCAATGAAATAAACCAAAACCAAACCACAGCATCCACATCATTTGTTTGAGGATTGTTACTGAAAATTTTTCCAGTTTTCCTTAAAAAGCTTGTGACTCAAAACTGACTTTTAAAGATTTTTTTTGAAAGCTCTACAAACATGATTTCTACAGACTCCATTCTCCCTCTGCCTCATAAATAGATTGGAAATGTTAAAATTAAAATAATTTTACATGGGCATGTAGTGACAGGACAAGGGAGATGGCATCCCACTACCACAGAGCAGGGTTAGATGGGATGTCGGGAAGAAATTGCTCCCTGTGAGTGTGGTGAGCCCTGGCACAGGCTGCCCAGAGAAACTGTGGCTGCCCCATTCTGGAAGTTGCTGGTTTGGAGCAACCTGGTCTAGAAGGTCTTCAAGGTCCCTTCCAGCCCAATCCATTCTGTGACTTTATGAATTCCAGGGTGCAGATCCAGTTGAAAGCATCCAATCTCTATTTAAAACATGTTCATGGACAGAGCCATGCATATACAGACACATGGAGTTTATTTTTAGTAAGAGACACATTCTCTAATGAAAAGCCAGGAGTGATCCCAGCTGTTCTCAGTGCATTTACCTTTCTGAACATCTCTGTCAAGTACTTCATCAAATAATTTCTCCTGGACTGTGGGCGGTAAATCTTCAATATCTGGAAAAATAGAAAGCAAATACAAGAGTCACTAAATGTTACTGTAAAAGAGACATCACCAGCTGCTGCTCAGGAGAACTCACAGAACAGCTTTTGCCCTATCAGCCCTAACACCTCCTCTGGAAAGCTGCTGTCATGTGTGACCCAAGGCTTTGCAGAGCTGCTGAGGCAGGTTTGCACCTGAGCCTCACTGTCACACCTTTGATGCAGAAAGGATCATCAGAGCATGCATAGGGTGAGACTGGACTTCTCTGAAGGAGAAAGTGGAGAACAACCACTTTAAGGTGAGAAATTTTAAAAAAGACTATTTTTACTTTCAACCCTATTGTATTTTAGCACAGCTTTAATCCTAAGCAATGGTTTTCCACCCATCTGGAATGGCTTCTCCTCTGCAGTCTATCCCAATGGACAGGTACAGTTTGCCAAGGGATGTGTTTTTCTCCACAACATGCCCTTCATTTGTGATCTCATTCAGACTCAATGAAATAGCTCTGAGAACCCCAATGGTTTGCAGCAAGTTAAAAAATAAGAAATGGGAAAACTATTGAGCTATGCCATGGAAAATGCCAGTACTGACAACTGCTCCAAGAGCATTACAGACAGAATTTGCAACTACCTCATAAAAAAGAAGGCAAAAAAAGGTGGAAAACTGTATAATGGACAGAACTCTTTTGTGACTGCTGTATCATTTAAAACAACAAACACTGTCACACATTCTAAAACTCAACATGTGCCACACAGTAAATATTTGCTCCTGGCCTGCATTCCAACAGAGGATAAGCAGTAAAGGGTTGCCAGGCAGGCAGCAACCAGAGAAACTTTGCTGGTTTCAGCACAATCATGAAACTTACACATGTGAAAGTTCAGGCAGTAAATAAAATAGGAACAGGAACATCCAGCATCCCTTCAGGCACTTTAGGGGATAAGGACTGGGGCCTAAGTGGTATTTCAAGGACACAAAGATCTCTCTTAATTGCAGTGTGGTAGCTGCCAGTCCTGCTCAGATGTCCAATACCCCAGGGCTTTTAAGTCCACATTTAGGGACATGAGTTGCTACTGAAGCACATTAATGCCTGGTGCAGGCTGGGTGATGTGGGGAGGTCTTTTTTTTTTCTTTTTGTATGATTGATCGGGGCTTTTTAAGCTAAAACTGCTTGCAGTGACCTGCAATCAATGTAAAAGCTTTGCTCTCTAACATCCAAGCACTGGCTTTTCAGGAGGATCCAATCTGTTCATTTGAAAGGTCGAGTGGAAACTGGTTCCTAAAATACATTGTTCAGGTAATATCTGAACAGGATTGTGTGATTTATTCTTCTATCCTTGGAAATGCTCTCTGGAGCCAAACTGCAGAAGATGAGCAGCTGGCAAAGCGTGAGGAAAGTGGAAAGTCTTGATGCACAAAAGGTTTTGAACAGCTTTATTTTTTAATTACTAAACGGCTATTACATGAGTCAAAAAGCTGCAGAGTGCTTTAAGATGTCTCTCTTCAAAATACTTAACAAATTCTTAAGCTCTGGAGAGAACATTTCTCACATGTTATGAAGTTCTTGTTGCCCCTTTCCCCTCTCTCCCCTAAAGAGCAATGAAATTTTAGTCTCCCAGACACCCCACACACCCACCCCACATACACACAACCCACAGAGTACACCTGAATACAGCACCTCAGTCAGGTGCACAAGTGGGTAAATATTATCCAAAATTTTGTAGAGATGAGGTAACACTCTACCAAAGGGGTTCCAAATAGAATTCTTGCAATGTTTTATTAAAAAGACAAACAGATCTGCTGATTGGCACAGTTTGCAGCTGCACGTTTTCTGACTAGTGGCAGCATTTCTATAAAAGGAAACAGCTTTTGAAGATTAGAAGTCTTCTAATAGCTCCTTGTTAATTAGGTAAACATGCTCTTGATCTCAGAGCACCTCAAAAGTATTCAAAAAGTGCTATTGCTACAACTAGGTAAAAAGAACAGCTCTGGGCCTCAACAGAAAGGACTGAAAGCTAAAATAGCCATGTGAAAAGTCACATCATGGACCAGAAATGTCTGGGCTTCAATCTTCACTTTAAATACAGCCTTTCCTTAGAACACACCACTTTTCTTCCATTTCTTCATGTCTAAGTAGGACAACAGATGCTCAGTTCACAGGAACAATGTATGGATTGAAGTGTGCAAATACTGAGTAATCAAATTCAACTACTAAATCTGACCTAATAAAATAGGTCTTAATAAATACAACTCTTAATAAATTAATTAATAAGGCTCTTAATGAATAAAATCTACACACACATCACCACCAGAAAGTCAAAATACAAAATTTTCAACTGGTGGCCAAGCAATAAAATCTTCCAGCAGGAAGAAGGGTTTTGTAGCTACCTGCAGGCAAGGTAAACGTCACAAGGTCAGTCAGAAAATAGCAAGCAAAGTCTCCCTTGCGCTGATGGAGAGACGCAGCAATTTCACGGCGGATTTGCTCCGTGACCTCTGGACACACCATGGCAGGAATGCACTTGGCTGCATGTTGGGATACCTGTAAAACAGCACAGTTACTGCACTCAGGATTATCCCATTCAATATAAAGATTTGGGAGGGATGACCACCAGCAGAGAGTATTTGGTTAGGATGGAATGCAAGAGAACTGTGAACACTGGCACCTTGAAAGATCTAAAGTTTAGTGAGTCTTAATGAAATGTCTCATTTGTCATGGAATTGGTAACATAAATCTGGTTAATAACATCTTTAAATTGAAGAAGTGAATTAACAGGTGACCAGTCCCAGCTGAAAAAGAGGGAAAAGATAGGTAAGAGCTCATAATAACAGCAATCTCAAATCTCATGCATGAGTCAAGTCTAGATTTAACAAAACTTTATTACCACAGCACAAGACAGTTTCCTACAATCTTCCCAAAAACTATGAAGCTAAGATAGTTAAATTTCTCCAGTTCTAGGCATCACTGGCAGCAGAAACCCATTCAATGATGAAGGACAAGTGGCACGGGGATGACACCAGATGCATACTAAAAAAACACCTTCAAGACCCACATTTTCACTCATTCATATCCTAGGAAAGGAAGTGATCACGGGGGCTCAAACACTACTTAACATTTCCAGAAATGACAAGATGAGTCAGTATTCCTAGGCACTGAAACAAAACCAAACACAAAAATCCCTAAGACAGTATTTCAGTAAATTAACTTGTTTTAAAACATCTAACTCCATCCACAGAGTTATGCAAGCAGCACAAAGCTACTGATATTAGTCATATATAAATATATACTCAAGGCTTTAGCTACATTTGTCTTGCTTCATCTACTCTTTTTAATTATTCAACACTGAGCATTCCATCATCTTTATGTGCTTTGTAGGCAAACAGCAGCTTTCAGAATTGCACTAAGCATCAGGGAAGGAGGCAGAATAAAAATCTGGCCCTGATCAGATGAGGAACCAAAAGTCTGAGTTGAAAAAAACAGACAAAAAAAAAAAAGGTAACAGAATTATTTACAGGGCAAAGACGGAGAACAGCAGAGGTCACCAGAAGTGAGGTGACACAATAGAACGTGGAAGAGCAAAACAGAGGAACCAGTCAGTCTATAAAATGGGCAAGGAATAAAAAAAAATGCAGCAATTTTGCAAAGCAAGAAATTTGCCTCTCTCTGCAAGAAAAGCTCCCACAAAAGCCAGGAAAGCCAGCCCAGGTAGACTTACTCATTAACAAACTCAGAATAAACTACTCTGTCATTGATGTCAGTGCTTTGCTTTGAGAGCATTTCCTCTCCCTCACCCAGAGCACAGGAAGCCTCACAATAGCTCACTTCCACTGCCAGTAAAGTCACAACGTGTGCCAAGACTGTTCATTAATGAGAAAACTGAACATGCTCAGGGCCATCACAAGGGAGTCTCTTAAAGCAAACTCACTTCTTGAGGAGAAACCCAAGGCACAAGGCAGCGATTCACGTAAATTCTACCACCAGCACAAATCAGAGCTGCGTGACACTGCCTGCACACAGGGGTGCAGTTACCTAAAGTGCTGTTCCATCCCTGCAGGGGCCAGGGGAGCTCACCTCAGTGAGGAGGATGGCCAGCATGTCCTGCCTCTGGAAGCGGATGGCCAGGTGCACAAGGGTGTAGCCCACGTCGAAGGCAGACGGGCGGTTCAGCAGCCGCACCTCGTCCGCCGTCAGCTGCCGGGCAATGTCCCCTCCAGATGACTTGTAGGCTTCCACAGCAGCTAAATCACCTTCCACAACTCCTGAGGGCAGAGAAACAACACACAGCTCATTTTAGACAGCGAGGGAGCCATTCTGGAACAACAGCACCTCATTTCACAGCTCACCTGTAGCTGCTCTGTTACAGGCCAAACAGACGATGACCAGCTGCACAGCAAGAAACTCGCCAATTTTTTATTATTTTAGGCAGAAGACTACAAAATATTTACACTTACCTCATCTCTCAGACCATTTCTATCACCCACACTAGCTGGAAAATGTAAGAGACCAAAAGCCAGCTCAGAAGTGGACCCATGGTGAAACACCAGCAGTAACATACACACGAGCATTTCATTTGACCAGAGAGAAAGTAATTTCTTCACAGTACAGAGATTAGTTTGACTATTTTATCACAAATTATCAGATCATAGAAATAGGATCTATTAAAAGGTTTTTGGACTAAAAGTTTTATTTTTTTCCAAACAGTACAAATGGTATGAAGCATAAATTTTTCTCTTCAGCTCACCATCTCTGCTACTAATGGAGCACGAGAGCTTCACTCAGGACACTTCATTAAAACTGAATTAAAGAGAAATTAAATACACTGTGTGTACCTTCTAAAGCAAGATGAGAGGAACAATGAATGAATGAATGACAACCCCAATGTCTTCTAGAGTCCCTTGCAATCTTTGATTTATGTACCATGCTTCCTATCAAGACCAACCATGCTGAATGTATTCCTTAGCTGCAATTATCAGAATACACCACCAGTAAGATGTGGAGCTGCTAACAGGATCTTTTCCAATATAAGACTTCCTAAATTTAGAAATTCCTTCAAATATATTCTATTTTAGGTACATGGTCC
The DNA here is from genome assembly GCA_013399945.1 of Ploceus nigricollis. Classification (NCBI taxonomy): domain Eukaryota; kingdom Metazoa; phylum Chordata; class Aves; order Passeriformes; family Ploceidae; genus Ploceus; species Ploceus nigricollis. The sequence continues at coordinate 23,304 of VXBC01001710.1, read as the reverse complement.
ACGAGAGAACAGTGCAGTGTTGAACTGAGGAAACAGAATAGTGTCCCTAAAGCCATCTTTACTGGAGCAGTAAATAGAATCTCACTCCTGAGAAGCAGTCCTTGTTGCAGCAGCTCAAGCAGAGAAGAGCACAGATGACAAATGAGAAAACCCTGTCCCTATTTTCTGCAGCTAAACCTCCTTCCCAGCTCCTGAGAGTCAGCAGCTGAGTGGAGGCTGGAGATTGAGACCCAACTCCATCCTTCACTTCATTTGCTCACCAAGACACAAAAGCTGATGAACAGGAAAGGTCATCAGATCCAATCAGGACAATCACTTCCACTCAGGACTTGAAATTAAATTAAAAAAAGGAAAAAACCACAATACTTCCCACCCCCTCAGCCCAAATGAGTAAAAATCCCCTACCAAAATTAAAAAAACTCCAACACAAGTTGAAATGTGTGCTAGCAGAGAAGTACACCAACCACTGGCTTGCTGGTTAATCCAGGATTTAGAAAAGCATTCTTAGCTCAGCCAAAAAGTATCATTTTGAATGCTGAGATTATAAAGCTTTCAGAAGAAACACAGGGGGAAAATGGATTATCAGTGCAAGACATTTCTCTACAAAGTCATCAGCTGTGCTGTGTAAGTGTCCACAGATTTGATTATTCAACAGTGGTCTGAAGCAGGGAAGTTCTAAAACAACAATTCATCTGCAAATTTTAGTCATACAGTATCTACCCACTCATTCCAAAGTCCTAACAGGCCAGGGCAGGAGGAAAACCACACAGACAGTATTTTGTAGTTTTGTGCTGCATGTGTCTGTCTCCTGGAAGGAAGACATTCCTGCTGCTCTCCAGCACTACTGTCTCATTCAGTGTCTCCCCACGTATTCTCCCCGATGAGTTTTGTCTGTCCAATTTTAGTTCTCGCTCTGTAGGAGTCAGAAGCGCCAAGTGTAGAACTTTATTTCCATGCAAGCAACATTTCTGCCACTGATAAGGCAATTCCTCATGGCTGTTGCAATGATCATTCCAACCAAATACTCCAAACTGGTATTTTGTATGTGTGTGTAGATTTGTATGTGTATCCAGATAACAAATCAAATTTCTCACGACCTGCCCTCTTGAAACAAGTTATACCACAGCTTTGGCAAACCCAAGAATCAGAGGAAAGAAGAAATTTGATAGAAAAGCGAGTTCTCTGCTATCTTATGATATCCTTATTTTTTTATTATTACATTAATTTAGGAGAAGCACCTTGTTAAAGTCTAAAAGGCACATCAACCCTTTTTGTATTTTAACCACTACTACTGACACAGGAGAGACTCCTGTTACCACATCTGCACCTTCCACCACATCCCCCAAGACAAACACACCAAAGACCACCCAAGACTGGTAGGTGGCCACTCTGAGAATCCAAATATCCACAACCAATTTCAAAGTTCAAACAAATATCCCTAAAATGATCTTTTGGTGACAGATGATCAGACTCAAATCACATTCCAGCCAGCCAGCATGTCAAGCAGTACATTTTACTACAGCCTACTACTGGGAAATTCACCATTTTAATTGTTCTTCTAGTCCCCCACCCTCAGCTGCTTATTATCATCCCACTCTTCATCAAACCTCAGCAACAACTGAGATCTAAGGCTGATGCTGAGGTGGTCACGTGAGGTTTGGCAATGCCTTTTTCAAGCACTGACTACTACAAGCTGCAATAAGGATCCAAATCAGTGACATGTGCTCTATGCAGCACTGCCAGTTCTGGAAGTTTATTCCCACGTCTTGCAATACTTGACATTCCTAAAAGCCCCATGTCCTAGAATTACTAAAATAGTTATATAAGCTGTCAGTTAAAAAGTACATTTCTAAACTTTGCTGATGAAGTTTAAACTAAAGATCAAGTAATACATCCAAACCAGGCAAACTGAGTATGTTTTCTAGGCCTCGTTTTAAAAAAATAAACAAGGAAATGTATTTTTAGTATTATTTTAGGTATAGGGTTGGTGTGCTGCATGACACAAACCAGCACAGCTACAGCTCATGGAGAGATGGCAATGTGACTGTGTGCATGGATACTATCTGGTCATCCTCTGTTTAATCAAAACAGGTTAAAATTACTCTTTATAGCAGGGGGAAGTATCAGGAAGTTTTTGTTTGTCTAGTCCAACTCACTACTGCAGGGCTGATATTTCGTGGGCATTACAAGCTTCCTTGGCCCCTCTGAGCCACAGCAAGAAGTTAACATTTCTCTTTACCTGTTCTACCAATACAGAACAGCCCATCATGTGCCACCCTGCTTACAGTGCCAGTCCATACAATCCAAGGCAGCAGTGAACACAAAATATAGTGGTAACAGGCAGACTGTCAGAAATATGAACCAGAAAACACAAATCTTGCCCCAAAACTATGAGAATTTGCCTACATGCACCACAGCTGCAATTCTGAAAATCAGTATCACCCTACTAAAACGAGACCTGAATATGCTCATATTGACAATAGGAGGCACGTTCCTACAAAGGCTTTGATTTCTGTGGGATGAGCCAGAGCCTCCAATTCATTAAGTCTATTTAAACAGAGCTTAAAACCCCCACTGTTTATGAGAAATACTACAGAAATATTTACTGATGTTATAATTCCCGGCATTTCACAACACAGAAGTGCCTCATTACTTACACAAGCAGACTCTGAGTCGTGTCCTGTGCCAGTTGGATTATTCCCCACTGACACCCACTGCATTCCCCAGACTGGTAAAATGTCAAAAGGAAGAGTGGCATTTGCCTTAAGATTGTTCCCAGAAAACCCGGGAGCCTCCAGGAGCTCAAACCCATGTGAGGGCACAGCCCTGATTGGCTTCAAGAGCAACACAAATGCAAACACATCCCAGTGACTCAGTGCCTGCTCCTGATCCACACAACCACAGCTTTCCTTTCAAGTGGACTCCAGAAATGTCCCTCTGCTGTTGTCCCTAAATACAGCAGTCTTTGTGTGCCCCCTAAAAAATTCTGCATGGCCTAATGTGAAATCTCTGACTATCCTAAGGGAGAGGACAGAATGCCAAGTGCTGCACCCAATCATGAGAAAATACAAGTGCAAGTCAGAATTCTGTATTTACTGGTTCAACTGTGCTCCCATTTTGCAATTCAGGCATTTCCTCTTATTGGAAGATTTTCACAGCACCAAGAGCCAAGGTTTTTTTGTTCTTCTAGCAAAGCCCTGCCTCTTAGAAACAGCATATATCAGACATCTGCAATCTTAGTATATGTTAGATGATAGGAATTAAGAAGGGTATTTTAAAAGACTAAATTTTAAAAAATATTAATCACCCAATTACAACTCTTACCATCTTGATCCTACTACAACTTTCACAACTTCCTTCTTTATTAGATGTCAATATTATCCTCATATTAAATAAGCCAGAATTAGCTGCTAAAACCAAACTATTTCAGCTTAAGGTGCTATTAAGTTTATTCTTTAGAACATGCAAATATTTATAGGGTTTAGTGCAGTTATATAAACTTGGAAAATATGCAAGATAGGCTTACAAGCATTTCTAGAAAACCAACCTGTTTTCCCTTAGTGCACTTTTCCAGCAGCTTCAGAACAGCCAGATAGAAAAGTTCCCAAGGAAAATACTACAGCACAGCCTTTATTTACTTCAGTATCTTTCTGATAGTTGTGGAGCACTGGCTGGCACAAGCTGCAAATGAAGTAAGCAAATTCTTTCAGCAGACTGCTGCAGTTGTGACTATCCAAAGAACAACCTGGGGATCAGGGATTTCTGGGATTCAAGGAGGCAGCAATGTCTCCAGTAACCGTGTTCTTCATCTGAGCAGACTGCAAAAGGAAACACTTCATCTTAAGGAGGTCATTGTGCCTCCTGTGTGGGACAATGCCTTCAACTGCTTGGCAAGAGAAGGCAAATTGCTCAAACAACCAAGTCAGACATTTTAGAAGTCAGAAGTGGAGACAGCTCCTGCTGTAATAAAAAGCAGATCAGAGACAGAGCCCTGTGCTGCTTCTCTTCTGCCACAGATACAACTGCAAGTGGTCTGTCATATATATGCTCTCATTTACTCATCTAAGGACTAATCCTGAGATTGGTTTAAGTGCCAGCAAGTGAGAGGCTGATCAACTGACCCACTAAAACCTAATTCTGACACCTGTTAAGAATCTCTTCTCCTCTAACACAGACTGCTGAGGACCTGTGGCATTCTCTGGAGCTGAGTCAGCCCTCAGGCTCTTCCAGCTCTTCACCAGGGGCACATCAGGTGACCATAAATGAAGTTTTATTGATAGTAAGTGACTCACAATTTCAGACAAAGAATTTCTCCTGAAGGATGAACTGCTTTGCAAGCAAATGTGACACATCAATTTATAAAAAAGAGGGGTTGTCTGAAAAACCTTTATGGGCCTTTTACACACCCTTCTGTTCCTTCTCTTCCTTGATTTCCAGGGCCTCCCTTGTCAGTATTAGAACACAATCAACAGCAGGTCACTCTCCAGGTAATGACAAAGACAGAAACTTCTGTATATTAAGATTTTTTTGATTCTTCAAGCTCAGCAACTTGCATCAGCTAAAAAAAAAGAAGTAAATACTTCCAAGAAGACATATACCCTAAACCTGAAGCCATCCAATGCATGAGAGGATAACTATTGGTTATTCTTTGTTCCATGCAAACAGCTCTTCTCCCTACATACAATCCATGTAGTATGTTTTGAATAGATCATTACAAGACAAAGCAGCACAGATATACGAACAACTGTTTAAAGATGTCCTTCTCCCTCTCCAATCTGTCAGAAGCATCCACACCCCTTGTTACTTGCAGGGTTGTACCCCAAAAGGAGGCTGGACAGTGGAAAATCATTAAAGTTAATTATTAAAGTTAACCATCAGTGCTTCTAAGGGAAATTGAAATAACTGGTTTTAACTTGATCACTTATTAAATTATTTGTAACATAAAATATCATAGTGTTTAAGAAAAGTAGTCAAGAGACCAAAGTAAACGGAGTTATGATTTTCTGCAGGCAGAGCTCTCCTCAGTCTCAAAGATACACATACACACACACATGTAAAGCATTTATGATAGGACAGATGCACAAGGCACAGATGACAATCCCAGAGCTCTCCCAGACAGGTGAGAGTTGTGCTCTTACATCACTGCTACCTGGCACAGCAGCCAAGTCATGCTTCCCACTGTCCCAGGGGAACAGGGAAGGAGACTGGGCCATACAAATCACACCAGGGACTCTTCCGCCCCTGCCCATCCCCACAGGCACCATGTGAGTGCCCAGGCATGGCCAGTGTGGCAGGGCATTGCCTGGCAGCGAGTATCTGAGTGCCCAGACATGGCCAGCATGGCAGGGCATTGCCTGGCAGTGAGCAATCCATGCTGCACTTCCCTAAACAGTTCCAGCCCAGACAGCAGCAAGGAGAGGTGCATGGCCTCTCCTGGCCTCCAGCAGCCTGTTCCCACCCATACACTTCCCACTCCCATAGCATAGCATAAACAGAAGCATCAAGGCTCAGCTGTACCCTGGATCTGATGAGGAAGTCAGTCTGAAGTTACACCAGCAAAAAGAAACAAAATCCCCACAGCCCCCACAAAAACATCCCCTAATCCAGCTTCATTTTCAAACACGCAGGAGGACAGAAAGGGGCACCTGGGACGACTCTGGGTGGCAGTGCCAGCTGAAAGCACCTTGTTCATGTCAGTTCCTTCAGGCTGCCTTTATAAATACTCAGAGAAGAGCCAGAGGCTCTGCAGGACACAGAGCAGGACGTGCCTCTGTGTCTCCCGGAGCTGCAGGACAGCATGGGACACAGCCCAGCCAACTCCAGACCAACGTCTGGCCAGGGAGACTCTCCTTGCCCACAGGGCTTCTGAAGGTCTGGGTAACATATCTGGCACTAATTCAAAACTCTAATGGCATAAAAAAAAACCCTGTAGGAGAGATAAAACAGTTGACAAAGAAAAAACTAAGCAGACATATGTAGGAATACTAGGAATGAACTTAGAGTCCTTTTAAGGACGTACTGCAAAACAAGATTCATCACAGATTGCTCTAAATATTTTGGATTTGTTTAAGAAACACACTCCTAGTGGTTTCTTTCACAGAGCTAAGAAGAATGTGTGCCTACTTGATTTGGGAGGCACCATCCCCACAGGGAGCTCTGGCCCATGACAGCAATACCAACCTTACTGACCTGAACCAAGAGAAGAACACACTCTTGCAGCAGGTGGTAAACAGGTGGAGGAGAAAGGAAAAGGGGAAGACATGCAGTTTACTTTTAATCTAGCAGTTCAAGCTCAGGAGTTGCACTCACAACTCAAGAATCCCCAGCAGTGCCCTGCAGCAAACACACTCTGCCAGCATCACTGTCAAATGCAGCCCTGAAGTGCAAGGAGATGGGAAGCTCCAGGGTAACACCCAAGCAAACTCTGGATGCCAAAGAGGTTTTACAGGCACAGCCATCCTCATCCATTTGTACTCCTTAAAGCCACAGCCAGCTGGAACCAGCTTCACCAGCCCCCCCAGTAACTCCTGATTGTTGCACATGCCATTCTCTAAGTCCCACAGGCCACCAGGACTGCCTGACAGTCTCTGCTATAGGTACCATAAGTTATGGAAAAGGTAATAAAGTTTAATTTAAGTATACATCAGTTCCCTCCCCTAAGAAATGAGTCACCTTGGACTCGACATTAATCTTGTTCTAGGCCACTGTGGTAGAAAACATTGGTGTCATTGCAGAAACCATTTGTAACTCCTCTTTGTAATTTAAACTGGCATTTGGAGGAAGCCAGTAAGCCACACTTACTCCAGTTTCTGCTAGGATTTTAGTAAATTTTAACCACATGAATCAGTTTAAAATCTCATCTTTCTGAGAAAGAATCACGTAACAGATACACTCACTCTGAAAAAAACAGGTCAATAAAAAAAGCAACATTCAAGTACATTTGCTGGCAGAGTTTGAATGGGGGAATACCACTAATCCTTCTGATTTGGAAGGAATACCCTCCATCAAGGAAACTATTCATGCTGAAAGGCAGGAGTTGCACTCATCACAATCTGTCCAGCCTGGATTTGCAGGGAATAGAAGCCTTGATGACATGTTTACTTACCGAGGTGGGAAAAGCATTAATGTATGCCTCCAACAGAACAAAAAAAAAATACAAACACACACAAAAATACAAACACACACACACCTTCTTAAATCTACTTTATACACATCTCTCAATGTTTCAGCTAAAAAAAACAGATGTGGAAAAGAGTAGTCTGATACATGTTTTTTAATGAAACTTGACATTGAATTTAAAATCCAGTAAAAAGAATTTTGTACTGGAGGTGAGATGTGAAGAGGGAGATCAACCAAACAGCTGCCCTAAAGTATCAGACATTTTCCTTGGTACCCTCTGACAGATAATATCTTCTAAGAGAAAAGAAAATAACCTTTCTGCCAAGAATTCCTCCTACTCCTTTAATCTTTATTTTTTACTTCGGGATGGGATGGGATTTACAAGTTAACTTTGTAACATCTCTCCTACAAAAGATGGATTCAAAGCAAATGGACCCTCCAAAAGTGACTGAGCTTAAACTTGGAGGTTTCAGTCTGAAGCCCCCAAATCCTTGTTAGGCACCATCTGTCAGATGAAGCAGGGTAACACACAAACTCTTGGCCATCAATGTTCACAAATTTACTTGGTATTCAACATGAACTTGTCCTATTTTATAACTTTGCTTGGCTAAGGACCGACAAGTGTTCAGCTCAGCTAAAACTTCCCAAGAGTTCCAGCTGGCAAACAAACAGAACTCACACACAGTAACAGTGACCCACTTGATTTCAATGGTAAAAACAGATGCTTTGGGCAAAATTATTCAATTGACAGTTAAACTGGTTTAAGTAAGTCCCACTAAGATCACAAGCAGAAATTTAGCTTATTGCTTTAATGATTACTGGCTAAACTGGTCTACTTTTCTAGCACAGACACACAACAAACAGAGATAGGCACAAGAGAATCCATGCAATCTCCATCAATCTTCCTAAGGTTATTCCTATTACAAGGAGTATTTGGGGAAAAAAATTATATCGGCAATATGCAAAATTAAAATTTGAGAGGAAGGACAGATAATTAACAGCTTTGTTTGCTGGTTCCTGTGCCCCCATAATCCTTCTCCCCCAGGAGTACAGTAGGTGTTTAAGTTAGAGAAAGAAATCCATGAAAGCTTTCAGCAGGCAGCAGTAACAATCAGCACACAACTCCACCTGCATTCTGCTTTTCTCACCAAGATCCCTTCAGACCAAATCATTATTGCATTACAAAACTTCAATGAACATGGTTTTGGGCTTTATGTACAACTATATAGTCACAAGCAATATTAAATACTTGCAGACCCACATTCTTAAATATAAATACAATCCTTCCCACACAGGTTAAATCAGAAAGTGTGAAATATTTTAAGTAACATTAGAATAGTAAAAAAAAAAAATCACTTTTGAAAAACCAAAGGGAAAAAATAGCCTAATATTTAATACAATTGTTATCAAAATGCAAGATAAATACCCTTGTAAGGCAGAGGAACAACCTCCAACAACTGACCCTTGGTACTCAATAACTTAAAAAATACCCCACAGAATTTCAGCTGCTTCATTTCAGAAGGAAAAAAAATGTTGTAAGGAACTGGAGGTATCAGGAAATACTGAGGCATCTCTTCCCAAAAGGAAGTGTGCATGTCTAACTACTCACACAACACAAAAATAAACTGGAATATTTATTAGCTCAGAGAAACCAAACACAGCATACCCACAAAAACATTTACACCTGATCAAATATGTTAAACAAAGCAGCTCCACTAATTAGCTTTTTGATTACAACAACCATGAAGTGACTTTGTGAAACATTAAGGAACAGCATGAGACATACTAGTGGAGCCAGAGTTTCAAATGAAGTGTTTTACTCTAAAAATAGTTGCATATTTCAAGTGTTGAACCTGCTCGTATGCTGGGGCACGCGATATCTGCTTCTGGGAAGCTACAGCAAGAAGTTAACTCACAAGGTCAATAACTGAAGAAAACCCTGCTCTCACATGGCTCTGTTCTTTAACAGCACTGCGAGAATTATCCAGCATTTCCTTAGGAAAGCACTAAAATACAAAACAAAATTGGTATTTCAATGTTTTTTGAAGCAGCTGACTACAAAAATACTTTCAGAAAGCCTGTAAACATTTACAACACAGTATGTGTATTAATACAACATTATTACTTTCAAGGTCAGTATTACACATGCAGTTTCTTGGAGCTACATATTTTGGTGTTATTTTTAACATCTGACAGAGCATCTTGTACTGTTGCAAGCTCTACACTGTTTACAAATACTCCCAAGCTGCAGCTGCTGACTCTACAGAGCATGTCTTGCCATAGCAAAAAGAAGAGTAATTTTAATTATCCATTAATGGCATTTTTTACAGTACTATATGTACTTGTGTTCTGTAGATTGGCTTTTTAATTTTTCCACCTTTTGACAATTACATGGAACAACAAGGATTTGGTTACAAGAATATCCATTTCTACAAAAGGTCAAAAAAGTCCAAGTACACTTGAGAGACACGTCTAACCCTGTTCAGATTATGGATGAACTTCACAGCCTCTCTTAGCAGGTGCTATTTCAGGAACCTCTACATTTGGCTTACTTTTTTAAATGGAAATGCGGAGATAAAAAAAGCTGTTTTGAAATCAAATGCCAAGTTTCTGTTTTAATTCTTCATTCTCCCAAAATATTTAACCACCAGCACAAGAGCAGAAGGTAGCAGTAAACAACTTACCCACACAAGCATTTAGGAACAGCCAGTCAGTCTTTTTCATTCTATTTTTTATTTGCTTTAGTTTTTTGAAGTCAACTTCAAGCTCCTCCTTGCTGCCAACAGCTCCAGCCAATTCAATTCTTTGGAAGTCCATTTTCACATCAGATTCACGTTTGGTTGTTGGTGGAGATCTTCTTTGGCTATTACCACTACTACAGCTGCCTCTCCACCGAGCCCTGTCTTGCTCGTTTATGATGGAAGAAGCCTCTTCTGTGTCTGCCAGTTCTATTGCTTCAATGTTGTTGGGTCTGGGGTGGTCACATACAACACATTTCCTGGCCTTGGCCCAGTTTTCATATGTACAAACAGAACAAGTCCAGTGCTGAGCCCTTGTGTTTAGTTTATTTCTGTCATTGTATTCCTCACACGGATCCACGGAAAAAGGGACCGGTCTGGACCCGGAGCCTGAAGACTGAGGGGACTCCGTGGGACTCCTGGTCCTGCGCTGAGACAAACACTGGGTACACCTTATAGCTCTTGGCCAGTTCAAGTACGTGCACATGTGGCACGACCATTTATTTGCACTTTCCATACTGTAGGATGATTTAACCCTTGGTCTTGCACTGGAATCCGGGCAGATCAAAGGACTGCTCCCTCCTTCAGTGCTCGTAGGATCCCAGTCCCTCCCGATATCACTGGAACCACTTTTGAAAGGATCTTCTGTGATAATTGTTCCACTGGGTCTCTGGGCACGACACATGGTGCACTTGATTGCAGAGGGCCAATTCTCATATGTACAATACTCACAGGCCCATTTAATTCCACGCTCTGTCATCGTGCACTCCTTGAAATGAACTGCGGTGAGCACAAAGCTGAGGAGTCAGAACACACCATCAGTACACAGTGAATGCAAAGGAGCTGTTCAAAACAACAAATGAATGAGATTTAACCCCGTGGATATAAAAATCAGGCTGGGCTAACAGGCAGCCTTTTTTATTTGCTATTATTACAACATCTAAGGGGAGTAAAATCACTATGAAAAGGGTAAGACTTGACCTACCGTAATTTTACATGCAGATTTCAGGATTTACTAGTGCAAAAATGAGAAAAAAACCTCAGTCCTGCATTTCTGAAACTCTTCAAATTTGCACAGAGACTTCCAAACAAATTCAGAATACCCATTATGCACTGAGAATACTGGAGAAATGACTAGTACAGCTACCGAAACAAGTTACAAATATTAAATTTTTAAAATAAAACTCAACGTGAACACAGCAGTACAAGAAAAGGAACACAAAGTCTAGGTCCTGTAATAGACCTGACAGGATTTGGAAGGACAGAGTGTATCAGGTGGGCAGTTACACAGTGAGTAAGCAGTTCTTTCAGAAAAGGAGGATGTTGGAATTTACATAAAATATTTACAATTTGAAAATTTTAGAAATGTGCTTAACCAAGACTAGGTCTTGACTGGACCATATATCACCCATATCAGAAGTATTACAAAGCGAAAATGCCACCTGAAAGCAAGCACAAGCTTTGTGTGTTGGCAGGCTAAAACAGGATTTTCATGCTACAAATTCAGATTTCAAGCCAATTCCAACTCACTTTTTCTCTAATGAAGAGGGGATTCTGTCTTCATGCTGGCTCAGACCTTTTCTTCAGATTGCTGAATATGAAGGATGAGACTAAGCAGATAACTATTCCTGTAAACAAAATGAAAACAGACTCATTATAGGTTTCCTACTGGACCTGAGTAACCAGAAAGTTAATTATTAAATGCCACACCTATTCTAATCCCAATTTACTTGGTTAAACCCAGTCATGACCTGCTGAGGCCACGACAGACTGGATAAAATAAACCAATATTTATAAAAAAGCAGTGGCCACACAAGTGGTCAATCTGCTGAAGTAAAAGAAGTAGATCCAAGCAACAAGTTCACACCAAAACATCCATGAACACTTACTGCAATCTGAAACTCTGGATGGGGAAGGCAGAAAAAGCTTTGTGTAGAGAGCATAATAGAGGGAAAGGGTGAGGCAGGTAGATAAAGGACAAACAAACGTACACAGCATTTCCTCCCTTACCCCAGAATAGTTACCCAGCGGGTAAAACTTAACAAAGTGCTGCTTTTAAGAATGCAAAACTGATTAAATACAAACTTGTCACATCACTTGACTGACACTTCTTATTTATCATACTGCGACTCTCTCAGCTAACAAAACCACCCAGAGCCTAGGAAACTAAAACTCACAAGCTGAACAACAGGATTAAATTCAATACCGGACACATCAATCCAAAAATCAGTTAATACCTGTTCCCCAATTAGCCAGTGTTCTATGAGTTAGTACATTCTTCACTGAAATACCTTCACACACACCTTGCTCTATCAAGGCATAGCTGAAACTTCTACTTAAATTTGTCAGCCTTATTCCTAGTATCTCCTCCTGAGGACTCCAGCACTGAACATAGGTTTTTTCCAAGAGCTCAAGTGATCTATTCAGCAGATCAGGTGGCTGCATGAATGAGGGGCTATCGCATGGCTGGGACAGAGGAGAGGGCAGCACTATCCTCTTCCATAGCAATCCATATTTATGCTGCATGAAAGCTCAGGAGCAATCAGGAACACAGAAAGCTCTCTCATAAAGCTAGGGTTCCACAGTACTGGTTTGAACAGCCTGCAGAGCACTTCACTCCCACCTCTACATTATAAAACTGTGTCACACTAAGGAATGTGCTGAAAAGGCAATTAGATTTCCTGCTGCTTCCCCTCCACCATTCCTGACAGATGTCCATGCCCTTTTATAATGGGGAAAAAAAGGAGCTGGATCATATCAGGGACCCTGTATCTGTGACAAAGTAAGTGAAAAATGTATACATACATACAGGAGAATACAAAATTAATTTGATTTTACTGAAGGTGACTTTGCAAGGAAGACTTTTTGGGAATTTTAAGGAAAAAAAGGTTTCTCTACTTTGCCAAAGCACCTCCTATATTAATACATTAGACACCAGTTTTATCTATTCCATTTGGTCAAAGCTTTTCCCCCAATTCTAAAAATAAGGTTTTCAATTACTTTCTTAATAAGCTTCTTCTCTCTAGAAACAGTAGAGTTTTTTTAGGAATTAATGTTTTGTAGTTAGAAACAAGAGAGAGTTGAACAGGGTTTTCAGAACAGAGAAGGCAGGAGCACATTGCCCGTGCACCTGCTCACTGCCACCAACAGATTGTGCCACCAAGGACCACCAAAAGTGGCTGTCCCAATACTCCAGCGCTTGAGAATAATTCCTACTGGAGCAGAAGTTGGTTTGTTTAGAGAAGGTGATGCTTCCCATCAAATCCATAAACAGTCTGTGATGGGTATCTGTAACTATACACGGTTTCTTCCCTGCCCTAGTTTCTAAGGCCTTAAACAAAGCAGTTCCCACTGCAGACAAATCCCAACCCACATTTGGGATGGGGCATCAAAACAAGGCATCATCTGTTTTAGTGATATTAAGACTGGGAAAGGAGATTGCAGCTCAAGTTGGAAAGCAGCTGGCTGCAAAAATAATCTAAACAAGTACTGAGATACTACTTAGGAAACAAAATAGCTCAGGACATCCCACGTTACAGGAAAGCTTTCATACGTATCACAAGATCAGCTTTTTAGCTCCAATTATCTTCTGTGCCCCTTAAAAAGCAGATGCTCTCAGACATAATTCTTAGAGAGGCTGAGTATCTGCAGCTTTGAAAGCCTCTGAGATATGAGCTCACCACCTCTGAACACAAGGCCACGGGTTATTATGAAGTAAAGAATAGAAAAAGGCTCAATAGAGCAACGCAATTTCTCTTCCTTGACAGCTCTGCCAACACCAAGTACAGTGAGGAAATTCAGCATTGGGGTTTTTTTACTGTTTTTTACTTGATCTGACCTCCAAATCTATCCACCACGGTAGCTACCCATAGATGGGTCTGGTGGGAGCAGAGCTGGAGTTCGGAGACACAGACCCATCCAATTTTGTTTACATCAGGAACTGCAGTGACAGGATAAGGGGAAACTGCGCCACATTGAAAGGGAGTAGGTTTGGATTAGGTATTAAGAATAAATTGTTCCTTGTGAGGGTGGGGAGGCCCTGGCACAGGTTGCCCCAGAGAAGCTGTGGCTGGCCCTGGATCCCGGGAAGTGGCCAAGGGGCTTGGAGCAACAGGGATAGTGGAAGGTGTCCCCACCCATGGCAGGGGATTGGAACAAGATGAGCTTTAAGGTCCCTTCCAACTCAGACCACTCTGTGATTCTATGGTTTACTGATGATACAGCATCACCATCCAGCCACAGCAGTTTGAAGCTTATTATATTTTTCCCAATTACTTCTTTGACTCTGTTTTCAAGTCAACTTGTTATTTTAGATTCCTCACAGAGGAGAAGCTGAATCATGGAGCACCTCCTCTGACAGAGAAATAGCAACACAGTGACTGTGAAGTGCAGGTGCATGCCTTTATGTCCAAAAAGCACGAGCAGGCAAGAAATTAAAACCCACAAAACTTCAAACAAATTCCAGTTGGTCAGTTTAGACAGTGTGCTGAGTATCTTCTGGGCACACTTGTAGAGTAACTCAATACACTGAAGAGAAAAATATATTAAGTTCCTTTAAATAAGGAACAAAAAAAAAACAAACCAAAAACCAAAAAAAAACCAAAAAACAATCAAAACCTTATCACCCTTTTACTACATGAACTCAGTTGTAAAAGGTGACCTAGAATAACCAGAATTTTTTTGTTGTTTTTTTGCTTTGCTTCAATTTTTAAGAACATTCTTCTTTTTGGGTGCACAGGAAAACACAAAACAGCTCACACAAATTGGGAAGAAACAATGATGTTCTCAAATACCACTTTTACGACAGGATATATTACACTCCCTCAATTTAATTATTCGCCGTGTCCAGAAGTTGTTTTTCCTTTGGCTCAAACAAGGAACAATATGGAGCTCCACTTCATTAAACCATCAAGCCCTCCCTGCAAAGAGGCCAGATGCTGATTTAGACCAGTCTACACCACGGATTTTTGCTGGGATGGTGCTGGCATCTGTGCTGGCTGAAACTTTATGTAATTACACCAATTTTGTTCATGTCTATGGATTTTCAAATAAAACTGCTTCTGTGTTTAGAGAGAAAAAGGGAGCCCAAGGTGCCAGCTTCAGCCTTCAGCAAGACTTGCAAGGCAAATCAAGAACCACCCTCCTTCCCCCCATGCAGCTGCCTCTCACAGGCTGCTCCAAAAAGAAAGGCAGGCTGGTTTCTTTATTTTAAAAACACTAAAGCAACTTTTCAGATGAATACAATAAGCAGAAGTACCTTTTTCTGAAAGAAAGGGATCTCTAACCAAATGCAGAATCTATTAATACAGCACTTCAGGAGTATAGAAGTGAAACTCCTCACAAATCCTAGCCTTATTTTCCAAGGTGGACATTTATTGACTTTCTTCTCTTACCTTACCAAACTTACTCTACCTTCAGCTATTTGCTCTTCTTTCTCAATAATTCAGTATAAGCCTCCATAGATCAGAATATTAAAAGCAGAAAGCTTGAACTTGGGCTTCTGTAGTTTGATGGGAACTAACAATAAGCCCCACTGTCATCTCCTCAAATTAATTTTAATAAAATTAAGACCTGACCTCATCGATGGAACAAACAGATCAGATCAGCACTGAATCTGGAAGCTTTGCAGTAGTATCTATGTATTATAATAAAGAATGGAAAGATTATTGTGAAGCCACAAACACAGAAGCATTTTCTGCACTAGCCCAAACACACTGAAGCAAGGAATTTAACAAACAAGCATAGTTTGCTTTGGTTGTTAGGACAATTCTTTATAAAGGCAATGATTCAGTCCCAAACAGAGCAGCAAAAAGTAGAAAACACTCTGTCATCTCAGCGAAAGAGCACTGGAATAAATTTCTGCAAGCTGCTCTACGAGGTGGGGGTTTTACTTAGGAAATGTTGATTTCCTTGAAGAACACCAGCTGGCTGTGTGCAGTGCCAACAGCAGGAACTGGACCCCGACTGCAGCAGCCACAGAATGCAGAAACCCTTCTCACCGAACACACACAAGCAGGGTGGGAGGCTCTGTCAAACTGCATCATCCTCCCATCCTCAGGGCTGCTCCAAACACACAGATCACCTCTGCTCTCCTGAGCAGGGGAGCCGCTCAAACGCTCCCCCCAGCACCAGCAGCAGCAATGAGGCTGCTGTCTCAAGAGAAGCATCATCCAGTTAAGAGTGGCACAAATCTGAATTCCATTGAGGAGCCAATCACTCCCATGCACATCACAACACAATTTATAAACTACAGCAGTAATGGTGCACGAGAAAAAAACCTGTAAATAGTTACTCAGTTCCAACGAAAATATTTTCAATCTAGCATGTTAAGTGACTTCAAACATTTTCTTCAGTTTTGATAGTCCAGATCACCAAAAATACTCCCTACTGCAGATTTTTAGGTATGACTCCTCACTACCTAAAACTTTTCATCTTATAAGTGGGAAATGAGTCAAAATCCAGGAGACTTCAGCTCTCACAAAGAAACACAGTGCAAGAAAAACAGTTCTCTTAACCAAAAAAAGCAAGAAAGTAAGAATCAACTTCTGAACATATTCAGAAGTCTGTTCATTGGGTGAATTCAGATGGGTTTCATTTACATAAAATTAATAAAAAATTGTTTTCATTCTGCTTTATGGATTAGTATCTCATTTCAAAGCATCTTAAATCTACTTTATTAGGTATTTATGGTATTCAAAAAAATTACGCTGATTTTGCTTCAGCTTTCTTTTCAATATTCTATTCACACTTCCAACCCAACTGCTGACTTTTCATAAGCAAAAGAATTGATATGCAGCTTTAATGCAAGAGGATGTCCAATTTTGCTAATGCTCCATGCACTAAGAAGGAAAACAGCTGGGAGGTTTCTGATCTTTGGAGACATCTGAAATACAAGACTGACAATGAACTTTACATCTACAACTTAATGTAAACGGATGCGTCTGCAAAAGCTGGAAACTCATCACAGAATTAAGAGATATTTGAGAATAGTAAATATTTTCTCTTTCTGCTGTCTTTTTTTTAATTTTAATGTTTATCTCTTGAAGCATTTCTGTGCTCTTAGCCACTACAGTTAACCTTCTTGTGTAATTTGCATGGTGCAAGTTTGCATTTTATTCATTACTCATTTCAAATGGGTCAAACTCCATCCAGCTCTATTACATTTGTGACTAAAAGCTAGGAAAGTCTTAACTGCTGAAAACAACCTACAAAAACCCAGTAGCAGCAGCTTGCAGTTCAGTTCTCTTTCTTTGTCAGGGTTGCTTTTTTGTTTTGCTTTAAGCTCAATTAAAAGTGAACAACTGTCCAGATGAGATGTTACTACACATTAGGATGGACTAAATACGACCAACTGCTTAGAAACCAACACCATTTGGGCAAACAAGGGTAAGCAGTTTAACAGTTACATAATGCACATCTCCCACACAATACTAATCAAAACCCCAGCAAAATGACTTAAAATAATGAGCTGTGATAGAAGATTTGCATAAATACAGCCAGCAGCATTTAATGAATTTGACCATGAACAGCAACAGATTAATATTTACTTAATATCTACAGTAACAGACACACAATAAAACAACAGAACTGTTAAAACTGCTTTTTTTAAAAGACATTAGCCTTGGACAAAGTACAGAAGTTGAACAAGATGTTTCTTTCTGAAAAGTGAGGTCAAATACAAAAACAGTTTATCTGTGTTTAGACTGTGCCTCAAACACCAGACCCATTTTTGTTTAGCTCTCAGCCATCCTCACACACAAGGAGGAAAACCAGATGTCACGTTCTGACTGAAAACACACTGTGGAGTCAGACATCAAAACCCTGAAACACTTAAACCTGTCCAGCAGCAGGAACATTACACCAAGACTTTTACATTTTCCTGTAATTATCCCCTGGACCTCCTCAATACTGGCTGACCATAAATTAGAGCAGGGCTACACACGCAGTCACCATTTAGAGGAGGAAAACCACCTGCCTCCAAAGGAAACATGGAAACACACACTCAGCACCCACTATTGGGCAGTTTGCTCCTAATTAATGACAAGCCACATTCAGACACAGCCAAGGACTGTCTTTGGTACAAGCATTTGCAATTGGAATACACTTAAGGCAAGTCCCAGTTCAAGGGAGCCAAACAAACTACACTCATTTTATCCAGCTCTTCCTAAGATGCTGGCAAGGCAGCAAAGTATCAAAAAGAGGAAAAAAGAAAAAATAGCAGCAAAAATGCTATTATCACAGCACACAAAGTCCATTAGCATGGATGCTGCTGCTTAACACAGTGCAAAGAACTAGTATCAAATACCACAGGGAAAACAAATCCAAATTCCTTCTAGAGACACTGATACCAGTTCTTTTTCTGTTAAATTGCGTTTTTTTTAACCATATGATTAGATTTAGTAATCTGTATTTTATAATTATTATGGATTATTTCATAATCCATATCTCTGAGTTAATCACTGCAGGGTACTCTGCACTCCTGGAAGGTTTCAGAGTAACAGCTCTAAAGCAGTAATAACAGGTTCTGGGGTAGGAGTAAGTTTCTACTAAAGGCAACACTGAACAACCTTCTTTAAATAAGCCCTTTAAAAAGCCATGAGGTGACATTTCTTTTTACCCCTGCAAAGCTAAACAGTAATGGGGAGGTCAAAAATAAAAAAGGAACTAGTCCAGCAGCCCATCTCAGCCCTTCAGCAAGATAAAAATGAGCTTCCCAGCAGGCATCCAGTAAGGGGAAGCCTTTGCAGGTAAAACCTGAACCCACTGGCCCATCTGTCAGATGGTGGCAATGACAAGCAGAAGGCCAGGACAGAACACCCCTGACTCACCAGGGCACTGAGAACCAGTAAAAACCAGAAGTAGATCATCAACACTTCTTGAACCCAAGACCTGTAGATTGAGGCTGTTCCAGGGGAGTACTGAAATAACAGCAAGGAATAAATATGCCAGCTGTCTCTACAGATCCCTGTTAGATACTGGGAAGATGATTGGAGACTCAAGGAATACTTTCAAGCCCATTAGCCACAAGACAAGCTCTCTCAGTGCACTTATGGTCCCAACAACCACAAAAAACAAGATTCTCTCATAAACCAACAATCATAAAACAAACTTCCTATTTTTTGCTGGAATTATACACATTTATGAGATTTATCACAGATGTTTTTCTTCCCAGATAATCAACTGACTGCATCAAGAACCACAGAGTTTTTAAATGAGTGGACCTATAAAAGTGTGTGTAAATTCAAAGTCACAAAAAAATTACTGATCAAATTAGTTCTAATACACTGAAAAAAATCCCCAAAAACAACAACCAAACAAACAAAAAACAGATCACTCAAGTTTATTTCTTCTTCCAGGCTCACAGAAGTCACAGAAATCATGGTTCTGACAGTTTTCTTTAGCTCAGGAACCCCAACTCCTGAATATGTAGAAGTTACCAAGAAAACAAACATACCTTACCAAAGTTTCTTAATGCCCACAAACTCCTCAGTAACCCCAACTTTCTCTGTTTTATTAGAAACAGCTTCTCAGGACCAGATGCTAAATCAAACTGAAGTCAAAGAACCACATGGAGGATTTTGAAACCTTAACATTTGATTACAGAAGTAATGGCAAACATAACCCAAATAAAACAGCACCATGACTGCAGCCTCCTTGCTCACAAGTCACAGTTCCAGACACAAGTCCTACTCACACAGCCCTATTTCCACATGCTAAAGCAGACACAAGTCCATCCTTCCAGCGCCACATCCCCTGGACAGCAGGTTACATGTCAATTTTCTTTGTACCTAGTTCTCAGTATTTCAGGTATTTTCAGCTCAGTTCTGAACTTAAAAGACAATCTTAAATCCTGTGTCTTCTCCAGCATTTTTCTTAGAAGTAGTAACTGTCCTTAATGTAAAATTTGCAAGCCATTCTCAGAAAAAAAAAATCCAACTTAGTAAACCATAATAAAAAATAAACAAAAAAACAACAACAAACCACACAGTAGTATCCTTGTCTTAAGAACAAGCAGAACAGATTACAGCAAGACAAACCCAAATAACCAAAGGCAAAAATGCCAACTTAATTATATCTCCTGTATGGTAGAAAATGCAAAAGGGCTGCAAATTTGGCTGCTTCCTAGGCAAGATGCTCTGCACATCCGGTCACTACCAATCTTTCCATTGTATTACCTCCCCATGTTTCTTGTAAAAAAATCTATTATTCCTTATGCTTTCTTGAACCAGGGAGTCCATATCAGCTCCCTCTTGAAGACTCTTCAAACATCATTGCCCTCATTCCCTGCTCCATCCTCTCCAAGCCTCTCCTCTCCCTGGTCTGTGTCAAGTGAGTTTCTGCATAAATGGGACATGAGCAGATGAAAAAAAGTTGTTTTGAAAAATGCCAGGTCCAGTTTGAGTACAGAACTGCTGTACACTCCTGAACACCTGCCTATGCCACAAAAGAAGGAAACACAAAATCCTAAATATTATTATAGATTAACACACTCTTAGTATGACAGTTGTTCTTTCAAAGCGTGTTAACTGGTAGACCCCAAAGAGGTAATTATTAATCTTGCACATCAAGAAAGCTCCAAAAGAATTAACTTCATAGAGCAGCTGTGCTCCAGCCACCAATGATGTAAAAATGAGCACAGTCACAATCCTGTGCAAGCTGAAGCAATGACAGCTACACAAGAAATGCTGTGAAAAGTACCAGCAAAGTGTCTGGATCCCAAATGTTTGAAATCTTAATTTGAAGACAAACGTTTTAAGGGTTAATAAATTCCATTCAACTGACAGGACAAAGTTACAATTATCTATGTTACTAAACTGATTTTACCGAGCTATGCCATCTGACAAGGGAAATGGCAAACTCTTCAGCAGCTCTGTTGAAAAAAAAATTCTCTTTTCAACTTTGCTTTGTTTCCCTCCTCATACATAGTACTATTTTAAAAAAATTAAAAATTAAGAACTCTGTTACAGCTAAGCCAGCCATTTTCAGCTGCCAAACTAAAGTTTAGTTCCATTTTAGTACCAGGAGACTGTGGATCATAATTCATCTAGTTAAACTGAGGATTACTTGTTGACATCAATTTTGAACAGCCCAAAATAACCCAGTCTTCAAATTTTGGGGGGAGGAAAGGGCATGAGATTATTAAGAGAACTGGCAGTAGCAGTTTAAATGCTTTGCTGTGATTAGCAAAGAGCACATCACGACAAAGAATGTATTGATCTGAAGTTGTGCTAGAACTGATATGGCAAAGAGAAGCTGGAAAGAGAAACATTAACACCCAAGTTAATACCACATGAAGGAGCCAGTAAATCTCACTTTAGTAAGTGCCTGAGAGAACATTTGATTATTTGATTGACTGTATTAAAAATAACCTCCCATTCAATCAGTAAAGTATTTCCTACTTACAATTCTGACTTATTTACAGATCCTTCTTGCAAAGGGCACCAAAGATGAGTAGGAATTCCTGTACCCGAGGAATTTACAGGTCAAACAACACACAATGAGAACGGCCACACACAAAGCTAAAAATGTCCCCTTGACCCACTCTGAGCTGGAATTAGTCTCCAATTAAAGTCACGCTTCTGTGATGAACCCCGTTGACGCTTTTGTGCCACTCAGCATTCCAATTACATTAATATTTGTAATTATACTTCTGAGAGAATGCTAACAGACACAGCTCCACAAGAACACATCACGGCCTCGCCGGTGTCACCCCCACCTGCCCGCCCTTGCTTAAGCAGCAGAAGGAAAGTAAGGGCAGCAATTTCTTTTTCCTTCAAGAGAACTACACCACATAATTAGAGTTTCACAAATCCCACGAAATGCAACGCATCCAAAGGCTTTATTCTCTTTGAATGCTGTGAGGGACTTAAACCAGAGGTGATCCCTCACATAAGCCAGCCTCCACATGCTGAAACAACCAACTCAGCCTGGCCTTCAAGAGGAGGCCAGCAAAAGAGTTCCAGAACACCTCCTGCTGCTCACCTGTCTCCCCCTGTCTGAGTAACTACTGAAAAAGAGGGAAAAAATAAATAAGCCTCACAAACCTCTTCTGTGAGACCGATAAGCAGACGGAAAAACAAAACTGATTATAGCAGATCTCTCCTGAACTACTGTTAAAAGGTTCTGCTCACAACAGAGTGACCTCTAAGAAAAGAAAGAGGGAGTAACTACACAGAAGACATCTCACCTTCCAATTTTTGCCCCAACAAACGCATCAAAGCACTAAACTCACATGCCAGCTCCACCACTTGTGACACCGCAGGCAGCTGGTGAGCGGAGACTGTTCAAGCACAGCACAAAGCCCGTCAAACAACGTTTGTTTACTACATCAACCCCCAAGAATTCCAGAAAAAGTTGTCATTATTGCCATCGCTGAAAGTCACCGTGGCAGCAGAAAGTTCTCAGCAGCCCGGCTGTGCCAGCCGTGCAGGACACCCGGATCCATCTTCTCCATCATTTCTCCCACCCGCTGCTCCCAAGGGAGCGGTGACTGCTGTGGGGACAGGCTGATCCTGTCACTCCCAAGGAAGGACTCACAGACATATCCGAAGGACTCACAGACACATCCATGACCTCCGCAGACAAGTTTATCTTATCCTGCCAGGAAGCTGCTGCAGTCTGGGACGGTGAAGGCAGACAGGGAGGCGCTGGCAGCGTGGATTATTACCAAGGTCTGCCTCGCTCCTTAATCCAACTTTCCTAATTTTTGTTTGGACTTCGGTTCCCAAAGACCAGCTCGATTCTGAAATACTTCTCGCACTGTACTTTACTTCTGATAAATCATATTCTCAGGGTGATCACAGAATGAATCACGGAATGGTTTGGGCTGGAAGGGACCTTAAAGATCACCTTGTTCCAACCCCCTGCCATGGGCAGGGACACCTTCCACTACCCCAGGCTGCTCCAAGCGCCGTCCGACCTGGCCGTGGACACTTCCAAGGATGGGATAGGCAATATCATGGAAGTTCTGCTACCCAAAATCCACAGGCACAACCCATCACTCCCATCACCTACTCCACCACCGCGTGCAGATCCACGAACAAAATCAAGGCAGGAGGGTGGGAAGAAGTGGGAGGGAGGCAGCACAGGCATGATCTCACCAGGCACACTAAGGCACCACAGCCCGGGGTCCGGAGTAGCAGCCACAGGAGAAAAAATCCGAGTTTCCTGCCTTTGTAGCGAGGCTGTGCCAGCCTGCCTTCCCTCAGCAAACCGTTCCACGCGGGACACCGATCGCAGCGGGATCCGGGGCCGCGCTGGAGGCGCCGCCCCACAGCCCCCCCGACCCCGCCGCGGGTCCCCGGTCGGCTCCGGCTCAGCTCGCCCCCGTTCCCCCCGCGCCCCCTCGTCCTCCAGCGCTGCCCAAGGAGGGCAGTGAGAGCACAAGGGCTTTACCTCTCCGCCGGGATCCGTCCCTCAGTCCCTCAGGAACACACTCTGAGCACTG
>VXBC01001709.1:30051-55397 GCA_013399945.1 Ploceus nigricollis | reverse complement strand
AAGTGCAGAGGGGCTGCTTCCAGCCACAGGAGATTAAGTTTCCTTTACTTTCTCCTTAAAAACAATTCTGTGGTTTGTGCCACCCTGCCTGCCTCAGGAGCATTTAATGATGTTTCAGTCTCTGGGAAATCCATTACCTCATCTGATCCTTTTCCAGGAGACCCCACAGTCACCTACCTGATGAAGGTCTGGATGTTCAGGCAGCAACAAACCCAACAAGAATTGCTGTGTCCAGTGGCCCTTGGGTTCAAGGAGCACTTTTTTGGCCAAAACACTCTGATTTTATATCGTTGCAAGCCGTGGGGACATTAACTGATTTTTGCTGACACGTCTCCCCTTGGCCAATCAGAAAGCCACCCATCCATGTGGGGATGCTGGGGCTTCTCCTTATCCCTCTCTGATGCAACAGCAGAGGCTGAGGTGCCTCCTGGGGCTGTTGCAATCAATGTCACCGTTGTCCCCATGCAACACCTCTTGTGACACCCGTGGCACAGAGGCACCCAGGCTGTGGTGGCGTGGCATGAACTGCCTGGGATGGACAAAACAGGCTGGTGGGTGCAGGCCAAGTAGGAACCAGTCCCAACCAATCTCTCCTATGAGGGTAGGGAGGCCCTGGCACAGGTTGCCCAGAGGTTGCTGCCTCATCCCTGGAAGTGTCCTTGGCCAGGTTGGATGGGGCTTGGAGCAACCTGGGATAATGGAAGGTGCCCCTGATCATGGTGGGGGTTGGAACTGGATGACCTTAAAAGCCCCTTCTTCCCCAAACCATGCTGAGATTCTTTGATAAAATATCTGTCTCTTCCTGTCCTGTCAGTTTGCTTAGGGAGCTGGTGCTGTGTGACACACAGAAACGTTCAAAAAATTTTGGTTTCCTTCTCTTTTAGCATCACTAGAACAGCTTCATCCTTGCCAAGGTGACTTGCATTCCACCTGCCAGGAAGTGATAAGCCTAAGGATGCCTTTCTGATGTCTACTCAAATATTCAAGCAGTCAGGGGAGACCACACCTTATTCTGTCTGAATCCACTGCTTCTGAAACGGCCCTACTTGGTACAAAATCCACAAATTTGGTTCAACAGCAGCAAAACTCTGTATAAAAATGTGCACTCTATGGGAGATTAGTGAGGGAAGGTGAATAGGGCCTTATCAGGCCTTAGAGATGTGGATTTGATCAGGAGAGATTTTGAATTTATAGGAATTCTGTGGTATTTCAGAAAGATAAAGATCAAGGTGGCTCATGGAGGAAAGATCATGAGAGAGAAAGAAGCAATGTATCCATGGCTGCTTCCTGGCCATGCCCTACATCCATCTTATTACCTGTCCTACATTCCTAGTAAACTTTATTTGTAACCCTTTTTTGTGCAGTCTGTCTGTGCTGTGTCTCCAGGGTGCTGGTCCATTGCTCAGAGAGACCAAATCTCTTGGAGCTGGATGCTGGAGAGGAGAATGGGAATTGAGGTTGGATACATCAGGGACACAGGGTCTGGTGTCATCTCTCAGAGAGATGCATGGAATCATGGAATGGTTTGGGTCAGAAAGAACTTTAGAATTCATCTCATTCCAACCTCTGCCATGGGCAGAGACACCTTCCACTATTCCAGGATGCTCCAAGCCCGATCCAGCCTGGCCTTGATGCATGATGGGGACATTCCTCGAGCATCAACCTGTAGAAGTAGGATTGGTGTCCATTGCTGGGTCCTTGGAATATCCTCACTCCTGGAGGTTTGGAGCCAGACTCAGGACCAGCCCAGAGCCAGCACAGCCAGGGATTGCTGGTTAGGGTGTGGAAATGACTTCTACAATCCCCACTGCAGGGAGACCATGGCTGGGGCCAGCCCTGCCCTGGGAAGGTGTTCTGACCTGGGAATCTTGTGCTCGACCCCATCAAAGCTGCAGCCTGGCCTTGCTGCTCCAGACCTGGACTTGGACACACAGCTGGCACTCTGATCTGACCTTCCCTGTACCCACAGCAATGCCCAATACCCCAGGAGAGGCTGCTCCCACCCCTGGCTGCCCTGCTCCATGGAGGGAAGCAGGGGGTGTCCCCTGTCCCAGCATCCCCGTGGTCACTGCCCCATGGCAGTGCAGGGGCCACCCCTGAGCTGAGCATCCTGGCTCTCCCACACCAGTCATCCACAATGACCCCCCTGGGCTCCTAACTGAGCCCCCAGCCCCAGGCCTTGAAACCCTCCCAGCACTGACCCCCAACTCAGTCCCAAGCTCCTGAGAAGCCCCATGGCACAGCCATCAGTCCCTATTCCCTCTGGAGCAGAATGACTTCTCCCACCCCCCAGATACCCCTGGACCCCACAACACCCCCCGGTGCCCCACACCCAGGCCCCACAGCTGGGGATGGACCCAAGGACACCAAGGCAGTGTGTGTCCCATGGAACAGCCCCACGAGGACTCCTGACCCAGCCTGGGAGCCAGTGACCAACCAGCAGGTCCCCACTGAAATTAGGGTGGTCACAGCCACCCCTCCATCCCTGTGTGAGAGGTGCTGGGGTCCCCTTGCTGAGCCAAAAGGCTGGCACTGGGGTCCCTGTGAGTGTCACCTGTGTCCCCCCTCCCACCGTGAGTGGAGATGCTGCTGTGGCTGAGGCCAGCATGGAGAGAGGGTGGGTGGTGGGACAGTGCTGGTGTGTCCATGTCTGTCAGGAATTCACCCCATCCTCTCTGCCCTTCCCTGCACACAGAGGAAAGAGATGCACACCCAGGATACACATCTTGGCAGCGGGAATGACCACCACCTTGTATTGGGGACACTGGGGGATGGGATTCCCAAGGGATCCAGGTCTGGCTGTGCGGGGTTGCTGCTGCCCCTGGCAGTGCTTGGTGCCTCCGGGCAGCATCGTCCCGACCACGCAGGGAGGGCACGGGCTGGTGTCCTGCTCGGGGATCCCGGAGCCCATCAGGGATACCAGCGCCTGCGGGAGGAAAGGTCTGGCAGTGCCTGTCCCAGCCAGGGCAGCAATGTCCCTGTACCCTTGGGCTGCACAGTCCCCGTTTTTTCCCCAACAGCCTCACCCCGAAGCCCAACAGGCAGCCCTGAACTCACATCCGACAGCAGAATTCCTGCTCGGAGCAGAGGCCGATGCGGCCGATCCCCGGCGGGCAGGAGCGGTGGGAGCAGAATCCCCCGCGGCGCTCGCAGTCCTGGGCTGATGCTCGAACCGGGGACAGCCCTGCAGGGCACGGAGAGAGGAGACTTTAGCCGAGATGCTGAGCACAGCCCCTGGTCCCTGCGCGGCCAGCGTTAGCCCAGCCCTGTTTGTCCCCAGCCACAACTGCTGAGCAGGCGCCTGCAGCAGAAATCCAGGTGAGTTTATGGCACTTGGATGGGGGACAGTCACTACACCCCTAAGCAGGCTCTGGGAAAGGTCTCCATCGTGCCTGCTGCCTCCTTCCTGGAACAACGGAGAACTCCAAGGGTAGAAGCAGGATTTCCCTTCCTCCCCGCTTCTCCTCCTCCTCCTCCTCTCCAGCAGGGCTGCTGTGCCCAGTGGTGCTGACTCAGAAATGCAGGGGTCAGGAGGTATGGAGAGGAGTCAAATCTCAGTTTTGGAAGGATGAGAGCTTTAATACAATGCCCCAGCTCTGGTCCCAACAGCAGAACCTGCAGCTGGAGTTTTTCCTTAAAGGTGTGGGGTCAGAGGGACCCCGGCGGGGACGGCACAGCCACCAGGAAGGAGAACTCACACGTGACTCATCAGCTCGGGCGACAAATCCTCCCTAAAAAACACCGACAGAGGACAAAACCTCCACATTTCTTACCTGTCACTCCCTGGAGCATCAGGAGGAGCAGAGCGCAGAGGACAGGCAGGATCCTCATGCCTGGGAGTCGCCAGCAGAGTCGCAGCTCTGGGGAGAAGAGAAAGGAGGCAGAGGTGAGTGGGAGGATCTGGTCGTGCAGGTCGTGCTGCACCTGCGCGGGGACAGAACCGAGGGCAGGGGATGTGACCGGTCACTGGTGGGAGGACGCTCTCGGCAGCCCGGGAGTCGGAGCTTCCTGGCACCAGCAGCAGCAGTTTGGTCTCTCCACGTGGCACAATATCCCTTGGGGTGGCTGAGTCTTCAAAATGTCCAGCCCCAAAGCTCCTTTTTCTGTTCCTTCCCCCAACAGAGAAAAACAAGCAGAGCTTTCCTCATCTGACACCTGAGAAGGATTCCCAGGCCTCCAGCCCAGGATCTTGTGTCATCCTGCCTTGCGTAAGGGCTGCTCGGTGCTGTGGTTTGCTGGACACCTCTGGGGACACACACACAGAGCAATCCTGTTCGTTAGGCCTTGGCAAACACTCAGCTTTCACCACACAAAGGAGCTCTGTCCTCCTCCCCCCGCGGGAAGCGCGCTCTCTATGCTTCGCTTGAAAATAACTGGGAAGACGCCACTTGGGATGACATCCCCGTCCAGCCGGCAGCCCTAGGAAGGACAAGCTTTAATTGTGGCTTTGTTTGGTGGAGTTTGCTGTGTGTAACCCTTTGCTGTTTGATGGAGCACCTTCATAAATGTTTTCAGCCTTGCTGCAGTTTCATCAAGCATTACATGTGTGGGGATGGATGTTAAAAACACACTCGTGCCTGGTGTGTGCTCACTGAGTGATCAGATGAACCATGGAATCACACAATGATTTGGTTTGGAAGGGACCAGGAGTTTCCAGCCAACTGCCGTGGGAGGGACACCTTCCAGTAGGTGCTCCAAGCCCCATCCAACCAGTCTTTGAGCACTTCCAGGGATGGGGCAGCCACAGCCCCTCTGGGCAATACATGAATATGCCTTTGATCCAAACAATTCACCATATTTCATTGTTTTTTCACTCCCCAGGGAGGGACACTGTACAAACTATTTACAGATCTATACCCAGGGGGATCACTACTACTCTGCCATGGCAGTCAGAGCACTCAGGACAGCTTCTTATTTCTTCAGCACTGAAGGAAATCCTGATCCTACAGCTACAGCCAGAAAAAGAGAAGAGGCCATGCCCCAATTCCTTTTTAATATCTGATGAGCTGTCTTGGCATCAAAACCCCAGGAGGCAAGGGACTGGGAGCAGCTATGTCCAGTAGTCAGGTTCCTTACAGGGCTTCATTAAGGTGGCAATTAGCAGCATCTCTGTGCTGTTGCTCTTTAGGACATGCATCAGCTTAATCTCTGGAAGTGTCCAAGGCCAGGCTGGACGGGGCTTGGAGCAATCTGGGATAGTGGAAGGTGTCCCTGATCATGGTGGAGAGGTTGGATCTATATGATTTGAAGGTCCCTTCCAACCCAAACCATTTTATGATTTTCTGATTCTATGAATTTGAATGTGTAGAGTGCTGGGGAGATGGGATTGGGATGAGAAGCAGGGAGGAGATGTGCAGCATGGATCTTAGGGCATTTCAGCCTGTTTCACTCTAAACTGGCTCATGAAGCCATTCCCAGCCATAAAAGCAAGGACAGCTATTTGTGGTGTGAACTGAAAGCATGATGGGACTGGATTCTGCATGATGGTGGCTACAGGCAGATGAATCTAAAATTACAGGGGCTGAACCCTCCCTGCAGTCCTCAATCTTTGAGCAAAAATCTTGTGCCATTCCAGTTCGTGAAACATTCACCTAGCGTGGATTGTGCAAAAATCTCTTAGGACATCAACTGTAAATTGCTGGTTTGGCTCCACTTGGCAACTTCCTCAGGTTTCCATCCAGGGAGATCCCTTGGAGGAGGCTGTTGGCCCAGCTTCCTGCCCTGCACAAGGCTGTGGTTTCAATGGTGGCAGAGTCATTTGCAGAAACTTCTGCTTTGAACAGGCCAGAGAGTGAGGGAGTGGGCCTGTTCAGTCTGGAAAATACTGAGAGGGGATCTCAACAATCTATATAAACATCTCCAAAGGGTGTCAGAGGATGGTGACTGACTCTCTTCAGTGGTGCCCAGCCACAGGATGAGGAGCAATGGCCAAAAACTGAAACACAAGAAATTCCACTTCTACTTGAGGAGTCTTGTNCCTTTCTGGAGACATTCCAAACCCACTTGGATGTGTTCCTGTGTCACCTGCTCCAGGTGACCCTGCCTTGGCAGGGGGGTTGGGCTGGATGAACTCCAGAGGTGCCTTCCAACTCTAAAAATTCACTGGTTCTCTGGTTCTGTGAGGGTGGGCAAATGCTTTGCAATAAATGGGCAGCTCAGGGCTTTGAGTCAGTCCTTTGCACTTAGGTTGGTTGCTTCCCTTAAGAAGTCAGCCATTACTGCTCCTCCCTCCACAGAATCACAGAATGGTTTGGGTTGGAAGGGACCTTAAAGATCATCTCATTCCAACTCCCTGCCATGGACAGGGACACCTTCCACTATCCCAGGATGCTCCAAGCCCTGTCCAACCGGGCCTTGGACACTTCTAGGGATGGGGCAGCCACAACTTCTCCGGACACCAAGGATTTCTTGTCAGCACAAGGATGCTCCTGACCGTGCACAAGCAGCTGCAGAGACAGGAGCTCTCTGAGCAACCTGCACCTTCTAGGTTTTCTGCTGTGGCCCAGGGCAGGACAGGCTGAATCTCTTAGAAGAGAAGTGATCAGAAGCACAGTGGGGTTGGCCTCACACACATGTTTCTGTAATTGCCTCAAGCAATGTCACAGGTCTAACTCTGATCTCCTGATTTGCAACTGCAGCTGATATAAATTTTGCAGATTCACTCCAAATTTATAGCAGACAGAAATGGCAAGTGTAAGATCAGACTTCAGATTACCAATTTGTCCTGCTCAGTGTGACTTTAGTTCTCATAATAAAACAATATGCTGTTCCCAGGTCTGAAAGCTCTGGATCAGATGGGAACCCAGAGTTTTCAGAGCAGAGGTGCTGTGAAGCATCACACTGGAGAAGATTTTTGTGCTCCCAGTGGAAATGGTGATTGATCTCAGTCATGACAGAGAATTCCCTAGCAGGCATGTGTGGAGAACTTGCCAGCACTCACTCAATCAGCAGCCCAAGAGGGGTAAATATTTTGGTGAACTACACATTCCTGGCAGGCTTAGATTCGTTTCAGAATTCTTGTTTAAAATTCTTAATGGAAATAAGACTTGGGAAATGAATGGGAAATGAATTACTTCTGGAAATGAATGACAACACCACACAGGGCAGCCATGCAACCTTCCGAGATCTTGCTTTTATTGAAAGGAGAATGACAAATCCTTGGTGGCTGCTACAACAATTCCTTGAATCCAGCGATGTCAGAAGCTCTCCTGGAGATTCTCCACAGTTAGCCACACTACAACCTACACAAAGGAAAGGATTTTCAGAATTGTGATTACGAGGAAAATCCTGCTGCTTGGGATTCAAATGATAATTTGGGAAGTCATCTTTGCCCCAGACAAATCCTGAACTTACCACCTACAGCAACTGTACCCAGAACGACACGAGCCCAGGTAATCGTTGCCACGAGGGCATTTCCCCCTGTGGCAGAAGGTCCCACGGTACCCACACTCCATGTAAGGTCTCCTGGGTCTTGCCAAGCTTCTACCTTAAAAAAGAGCAAATAAGCCAGTAAATAAACAAAGATGGGAGACATTTTATTTCTAGCAGGGATTTGCATTTTGCTTAATCCCTGTGAGCTGACAAGGTCGTGACAGTTCAGTCCTCAGAGGAGGAGGTCTGTGGGCACAACGACCAAGCAAACCCTCTAATTCCTTCTTCTGATGTATCTCCAAGCCCAGGACTTCCTTAGGAACTCAGATTTTAGGGATGGGCATCGGAGATCTGATAGAAAACAGTAAGCAGGCACTTGGCAGCTCTTAAAACCTTGTAGGTCACAATTCAGGAGAGATGCACCAGCTCATCTGGGAGAGTCCCACTTGTATAAAAAAGAGGGGAAGAGGCTTTTAATGTGGACAGACACACATAGGACAGAGGGGAATGGTTTTAAACTAAAAGAAGAGAGATTTAGATTCGATATTAGGAAGAAATTCTTCCCTGTGAGGGTGAGGAGGCCCTGGGATAGGTTGCCCAGAGAAGCTGTGGCTGCCCCATCCCTGGAAGTGAGGAAGGCTAGGTTGGAAGGGGCTTGGTGCATCCTGGGATAGTGGAAGGTGTCCCTGCCCATGGCAGAGGATGAAATGAGATGATCCTTAAGGTCCCTTCCAACCCAAACCGTTCCACAATTCCATGGTTCTGCAGATTTGGCCATTTCCCTCCCTATACATTTCACCCATGTCTCAAACAGGTCCTGGTGTCCAGCAGTCCATAGGGATGGCTCCCATACATGAATAAATTCATCAATCCAGGCAGAATAACATTTCCATAGCAGCAAACCCACCACACCAGGCATTGCCCTCTGGATCTGGGGCTGAACAGTCTGGAGTTGCTCTTCCCTGCGTGTCTAAATGGAATTCCCTTCATACCCACATTCAAACTGACTTTGGGAACGGCCACCAGCCTGTGCTATTCCCATAAAAGGTTTTATCCATGAAGGTGCTAATTGTCAGGGATCAAAACAACCCCAGGGAGCAGACCAGCAATTAGGCAGGAGGTTGCCTGGCCCTGTTTGGTCGATTAATAAAGATGCAGCCTGGCCGCTGAACTGTTCTGGATGCACCTGACTGAGTGCACATGAACCAATTAATTCCAGCTTCCAGCCCATCCATGGAACATTGCAAAGTCCAGCATATTCAGAGAGGGGGAGCTTGTTCCAGCAAACAGGGAATGGTTATTAAATATGGACAGTGCATCCAGCACATGCCTGGTGGGCTGGATTCCCAGCATGTGAGTAGAGTGATATACACACACCCAGAAAATCCCAGGGAGTAATAAAGGAGTGCTTTAAAGGGTGAATAAAACACTCCTGGTCTCAAACTAGCAGTCTGTGGGGCACTGCAGCGGTGGCTGTGAGCAGTCTGAGCTCTCAGGAACACTTTTCTTCCCAGATACAGATAAATTTCTGGCTTTAATATACGCAGAAGGTCCTACTGAAAACAGGCCAAACATCCCCTGTGTGTTAAATAAGGACATAAAACAGACCAAAGGAACTCTTTGCCCAGTGTCCTGCCTCTGAGAACTGGCACAGGCAGAGGCCCAGGTGAGAATAACATCAGACAACCACATAAAATCATAGAATCACAGACTCCTTTAGGTTGGAAAAGACCTTTAAAATCATCAAGTCCAGTTGTCAACCCAGCTCCGCAGGTGCCACATCCAGATGGCTTTTAAATCCCTCCAGGGATATATATATGACACTTTTCCCACATTTCTGGTCTGCTGCAGTTCATCACAGTCTTTTCCCATCCTTACTTCCCCACAGGACACTTTCCACCCTGTTCCCACAGAGATCAAAACTCCACCAGCCCCTGCTTGTGCACAGAGCACCCTGCAAGTGTAGCTGTGCCATTTTCAGGGCTGATATTAAAATACAATCTCTTTTTCTGGACAATAAAGTTGGTCTGGGGTTCCAGACTCCTTTGCACCCCCCAACAGGCATCATGATTTTGTTCTTCTCCGCCTTATGTCCCAGCTCCTAAAGCAAAGGATGTTTGAAGAACATGGGGCCAGATTCCTTTTTCTTTTTTTTTCTGTGTGGTTTAAGAATACTTGATCATGATTTAATTTCTTTGTTGGGTGACTCAGAGGCAAAGTGATTTAAGTAGAAGCCTGCAGGGTTTAATGGGGAAAACACTGGTGCTGAATGGTAATTTT
Source organism: Ploceus nigricollis (assembly GCA_013399945.1). Lineage (NCBI taxonomy): Eukaryota > Metazoa > Chordata > Aves > Passeriformes > Ploceidae > Ploceus > Ploceus nigricollis. The sequence continues at coordinate 45,746 of VXBC01001709.1, read as the reverse complement.
GAGGTTACCCCTTTCAAAGTGATGTTTGGAGTATTTGCCTGCTAATTTCATTTCTCATCTGTAATCTCCAATGAGTTTTGATGATTTATGTGAGGATTCTTTGCAGGAGGCAGCTTGGTCACATCCCAAAGGGGACAGGAGACCTTTGCTAGAAACCAACACCTTCTCTTTAGTCCCTCACCTTACCTGCAGCTCCGTGAAATGCCACCAAGAGGAGAACAAGGAGAAAGGGAAGGATTTTCATGGCAGAGGGTGGGCTGGGATCTCGGGTCACTGCAGAGAAAGGAGACCAGGACATTGGTTAGAGCCTTGTCCCTCCATAGTCCCAGAAGTGATATAGAGAAATGTTCCTCAAGACCTGGAAATTACCTAAAAGAGGTTATTACACATTTTTGTCATGATCATGTCTATTGTCCTAAGATTTTTCTGGAGCACACATAGGATCATAGCATAGGAAAAAACTTCCATGCAAAAAATTCAAATTTATATCCCCTTTTAATTAATGCATCAAGTGACCAGCAATTTATCCTGGATTTCTCGATAACTTGAGATGCATTGCAATAAATTTGATTTGCCTTATGGAAGGTAAAGCTGTTAATTCAGAAAATAAGACAATTTTTGCTAGATTTATACAAAACAACCCCATGGGTTTTCTCAATCTTTTCTACTAAAAAAAAAAAAAAAGAGCAGAAAATGCAATTTTCTTCCCAATTAACTCAAAAGCCACCTTCTCTTTATTCTTGCTTGGAGGCTGTTGTTTGTTCTTCCCCTCAAGAATTACATTATTTCCACGATAAATCTTTGTGTATTTGCATTTCCTGCAGCCAATAAAAACTCCTCTCCCTTATCAACATCTGACACCTCTAGAACTGGCTCATGACAGACTGGTGTCACTGCACAGTTAAGGCTATAAAACAAAATACAGAAAAACATCAAAGATACGAAGTCTCCAGCCCATTTAAGAAGGACAAAACCTTTTGAGAGAGGCTGAATAATGAGAATATTTTTGTTGTTACCAGGTAGGAGGAGCTCTAGGCTGGAACAGTCCCAGGATCAGTGTCAGCCACCCAGATGAAGACGAAGGAGCAGAGCGTGGGTTTCTGCTGTTTCTGGAGGGTGATGAGGGATGTTTGACCTCCACAGCCTTCTGGTGGCCAATGAGGTTTTGGGGAGCTCTGGGGACACCCAATGAATCCCCTTTGCTGTTGTCCTAAGAGGAACCAAGGTCTGGCTTTCAAACCATTGCGGCATCGCCTCGGGAAATGTGTTGAGATGAGAAAAACCACCCTGGGCCTCCTCCCTTTGGGCAACCCTTTGGCCACAGCACTCAAGGTCTCTGTTTCCATCTGTTTTCAGAGGTTTTGTATTTCCTTACAAACATGAAAAATATATCATCATAGAAGTAAAATAATCATCAGCTGGAATGTTGAAATAAAACCCACCAAACCTACGTTAAATGGGAAGTTAATTCTTTGGAAATTCAGGAAGAGGGTTAATGGGCTGTCATTAATTCTGCATCATTACTGCTGTTGGAAGGGAAAATCTGGACAATTAAGAACATGGAAAAGATCTGCACTAGGGAATGGTAGGGGGAAAAGTGAGAGAGGAAAAGAGAAATCTAAGAATGAAGAATAAGAAAGGAAAAAGTGGTTTGGGTTTTTTTTTCAAATTTTTGCACCAAAACATTTTCATTACTAGGTTACCTGCATGGCACGTAAGATATTTTATGCCATATCTATTTATGGGAATTATTACAGCCCATGCCCAGCAATTTTAGTTTTATTATTATCTTTACTCTCTTGCCATGGCTGAGCACAGCATCCTCCTTTCTCACCAAGGATTCCTCCAATGGCTTCCTGCTTTTTGCAGAAAATTTGTAGAAATGCAGACATTTCTACAAATTCAGGTGCCTGTTGCAAAGGGATCTTCACTTCTCTTCTATCCCTCTTTCCTGCCTGAATCCGGCCGGCCCCATTCCGTGGGAGTTGCCATTCTCCTCCCGCAGCTGCTGGAGCAGGGCTGAGCTCATCCCTGCGAGAGCCTCCCTGGGCTCGCCCTTCGTGCCCTGCAGGGATTTTTCTTAGATCTCTTTGTTTTCTTTCCCAATCAAAGCAACTATTTCGCTGAGGCTTCCAGCACAGCCTTTTCAGCAGCTTTCAGGCTGTTTTTTCTTGTTTCTCTAGGCTGCTCCTTTGGGTGCTTTTCTTCCCTCACTTTTGCTTTTTTTTTGAGATCAAACACTCGCATGTTGGACGTACTTGGTCCCACAACGTGGTTACACATAATTGTGCTGCGGTCACTTTTACAGAGCAGCTCCCACAAACAGCTTTGGAATTGGGTCCTTTGCACCTAATCCAGGAAGGCAAATGTTCTTGTGGATGCCAGGACCGGCTGTTCTAAGAATCACCATTGTACAGCAAGAAAAATGTACATTTTACAGAGGAAAAATCAAATGTCTGCATCGCCTGGCATCATCCACAATCACCAGACTGTCAGATCTGCTCTGCTGCATCACCTCAGGCAAGGGAAGGACCTGCCCTGATCCCCTGGTCCTTTAGGGCAGGGCTGTTGCTGAAACCCTTCCCTGAGGTGTTGTGAGGTGTTTGCAGACAGATGTGCAGCCAAACATCTGTGCTGAAAAATGGCTCAGCAGTGAGGAGCAGCTGGGTCTGTGTGATGTCACCTGTGGGTGGCTCGCCTGGAGCACCGAGTCCAGATCTTGGGGTCCCCAACACAAGAAAGACTTGGAGCTGCTGGAGAGAGTCCAGAGGAGGCCATGGAGATGCTCCAAGGGCTGCAGCTATGGCCAGGGACAGCTTCCACCAGATTCCTCCAAGCCCTGTCCAGCCTGGCCTTGGACACTTCCAGGGATCCAGGAGCAGCCACAGCTTCTCTGGGCACCCTGTGCCAGGGCCTCCCCACCCTCACAGGGAACAATTCCTTCCCAAATTCCCATCTATTCCCTCCCTCTGCCAGTGGGAAGACATTCCCTGTGTCCGGTCCCTCCATCCCTTGTCCCAAATCCTTCTCCACCTCTCCCTTCAGGCCCTGGAAGAAGCTCTGAGGTCTCCCTGGATCCTTCTCTTCTCCAGGATGTCGCTTTTTTGGAGACATGAGGAGTTTTTTAGCAAAAGAGGCTCCTGGGTGCTGAAATCCAGCAGAGAAAAGTGCAGCCAAACTGGTGGCTGGGAGGCAGCCAGAGCAACTGGGAGCTGGCAGAGAAACTGGGGAGGGTGGCTAGCTCTGGGAATATCTTCTGGAAGGCCTTTTGGCTTCCTCCTTCTCTGCCTGGCAAAGTTCCGGGGTGATGATGGCACAGGATTTATTCCTGGCTTGGAACACAGGAGGAGAGACTGAGGAAAGACAGCTGAGACTCCTCAGGGTGGGAATGATGGTGGTGGAGGGCAGGGGGGATGAGATGATGAGGTTCACGTGTCTTCTGTGGGTGACAAGAAGGGTCACGTTGTGCATGCATGGACCCTGGCAGCATCCTCACTGCTGAAGCTGCAAAAATGGTTCTTCCCCATCCCACTCTCAGGTCTGGAAGAGGCTTTGGTGCCCATTAGTTGTGCTTTGTATGCTAAAGATTGGGTTTTCTAGGAATGGGCCACGTGGTATTTGCTGCTGTGGAGGACAGAGACAGCCAAGGCTGAGCTTCACTTGGCTCCAGAGCCCTAATTACACCCCTGACTTTATTAAAATGCTTCGCTGGAGCTGGGCCCAGCAGCCCAACATCATTAATTAATGAAACACGAATACGGGCAGGGCAGTGGGACAGGAGGAAAAGTGGGTTGTCCTTTACACCCAAAGGGCCCCCAAACCCAATCAGATGGATTTGAGGCTGCAAAGATGCCAAGTTCCTGGTAAAAAGCAGTGCTGGAGACCCACAGAGAGCCTGGGGATGCTCCCACGAGTAGGGAAACCAGGTAAGGACATTTCTGAGCAGTTTGGTGGCTACTGTTACACAGCAGAGCCTGGGCTTTATTGCCAGAGTTGCAAAAAAACCTCAATAAAATTTAAAAAAACAACAATAAAGGTATGAAAGTCCCGGAACACAGGTACATCCAACAGCCCAGCTGATGTACAAAGTTTTGGGAGCTTCCTGCAGCATATTGCAAAAACCACCAAAACCAGAGGTGATATTTTGCCTTAATTAAACTTCCCTTTGGGGCTTTTCCTGGAGCGACCTGCTGGGAATTTATTTTCTAAAAGGTATCAGCGGTGGAGGCTGCAGGGCTGGAAATTGGGATAAAAACCAAGTGCACACAAGAGGGCCCCTGCAACCTCCGATGCTTGGGATCCCATTTCACAGCGGTTTCATCTCTGTGGTAAAGCGGGAAAACAACGGGAGTAATTTATGGCTCTGTGCATGTCCCAGCTGCCACCTAGTGCTCATCCCCGCGACACAGGGACATCGCGGGCATCTCACGGGGGACATCGGGGTGGGCGTGCCCCGGTGCACAACAATTTGGGGCACATCAGGGTGGGCTTGTGCCAGCGCACAGCAGCACAGGGAGCAATGGGATGGGCTTGAGCCAGTGCTGAAGAACCCAGGGGACATCACGATGGGCTTGTGCCACTGCACAAGAGCCCGGGGGACATCGGGGCGGGCTTGTGCCGCTGCACAGCAATTTGGGGGATGCGGGATGGGCTTGTGGCAGTGCACAGCAGCTCCGGGGGTCTCGGGCTGGTGAAGCCCCGCTCGGACTCTTGTCCCTAAGCCCCCGGGGGTGACGCAAGCACCGTGATGTCACACTGCCCGGGGAGGGGACACTGGGGGAGGTGCCCGGTGAGGCCAGGGAGGGGCGGGCGAAGCGGGACCGGCCCCGGCGGCTCCTTCTTCCTCCTCCTTCTCCTCCTTCTCCTCCCTTTCCTCCCACCTCCTCCTCCTCCTCCCCGCGCTGCTCCCAGGATGCGCGGGGCCGTCCCCAGGCTCAGCCTGACGCTGCTGGCGGCGGAGAGCGGCGCCCGTGAGTGAGCGCGCAGGATGCGCGCAGGATGCGCGGGGGCGTGCGGGGCTGCGCTCCGGCGGAGGGGAGGGGGAAGGCGGATGGGATGCTGGCAGTGACGCGTTTGCGGCCATCCCGGGGGTCCCAAATCACCTCCGTGTACCGGGGAGGGGGGGGTCATCCCTGCGTCCCGCGCTTGGGGAGATGCGCGGTTCTGCTCCCGGCACCCCCGCGGGCCCAGCCGTCCTCTTGGATTATTTTTCATATTTGAAAAATGGAATGTTTATCCCCCACTTATTTATTTATTTGTTTATTTTGGAGCCCGAGCTTTTTATCAGCGCCTTCCTGGGGGCCAGGCCCCTCGGTGGCGGTGGCTGTGCCTCAGCTGACAAAGCCACCGGGAGCCGGCAGCTGGAGATAAGCCCTGGACAAGGGCTGCGAACCCCCTGGACGGGCTGGGAGATGGAGTTCTGGCGGGAATGGCTTTAAACTGACAGAGAGCAGGTTTACATTGGATCTTAGGAGGAAATTCTTCCCTATGAGGGTCGGGAGACCCTGCCACGGGCTGCCCAGAGAAGCTGTGGCTGCCCCTGGATCCCTGGAAGTGTCCAAGGCCGGGTTGGACAGGGCTTGGAACCACCTGGGGTAGTGGAAGGGGTCCCTGCCCATGGCAAGGGGTGGAATGAGAGGAGCTTGAAGGTCCCTTCCCACCCAAACCATTCTGGGATTCTGTGGTTATGCTTGGCACCGCTCAGTTGCTGGGGGGGTGTGGCTGTGTCATCCTTCAGCACCGCCTCTCTGCCCTTCTCCAGGGCTCTGTGCCATCATCCACTACCTTGTCCGTGGGCAGCTGGGCTGGTTCGGGCTGACCATCGCCTGCCTGGTGCCCGGCTACGCCGCCCAGCTCCTCAGCATCCTCTGGTTCCGGGCAGACGGACACACACCCGGCTGCTGGCTCCTGGTGCTCCACCTCCTGCAGCTGGGCCTCTGGAAGCGGTGAGAGACACTCCCTGCCATCCACCCAGCCCCCACAACCCGGGTGCAGCCCCAGACTTCCTCCAGCCAGGGTGGGCATCCCGTCACGGTGGCTCTTGCAGGTACTGGGATGTTCTGCGGGCGGCGGCGAAGACGGGCGGTGGTGCCGGGGAGCTGCTGGCTCAGCTCGGGGATGTTTGTGTGCTGCGGCTCCTGGAGGCCCTGCTGCAGACCCTGCCTCACCTTCTGCTCCAGGCCTATGTCGTGGTGGCCGTGGACCCAGCAGGCTTCATCCCTGGTGAGTTCCCAGGAGGATGTTTCAGGGGTGATGCGGTTGGGTGAGGGATGTGTGTGTCCTCCGGATGGAGGAATGTGCTGCAAAGGGGCTGGGAAGCCTCGATGTGGAGCAGCAGGGACAAGTGTGGCTGAAAGATCTGCTGTGGCTGAATGCAAAGGTGGCTGCTTTGCCCCAGAGGTGAACTTTCAGGTGTGCAAAGAGGGAGGTTGAGGTGTGGAGTCACGGCATGTGCAAGGTCACACTCGCTCATTGTCCGTCTCTGCTCCGATGGCAGTGACCGGGGTGGAGCTGCCCTGGGGCTGCAGAGATCTGTCCATGGAGACAGCACTCAGAGGGTATCCACAGGGAGATACTCAGAGGGTACTCTGGATACTCAGAGGGTATCCACAGGGAGATACTGAGCATGCAGAGACCAGATTTAACAGGATTTATTTGAAATGCTCCAGTTTCATCTCTGGTAACTTTCAAGTCATGTTGGACAGGGCTCTGAGAAACCTGGTCTGGTGGGAGGGGTTCCTGCTCATTTCAAGGGACTGGACTAGATGGCCTCTAAGGTCCCTTCTGTGATTCCTTGATTCCGTGATTCACTAGGCAGGATCAAGGGGTGTCTGGCTCGTATGGGGGTGCCGTGCTACCAACACCTCCTTAACACAGACAATTGGCCCTGCTGTGCATTTGGGCCTCCATCAGAGCCCTGACTGCCCCTGTCCCCCTACAGGTGTCAGCGCGGGGCTGTCCCTGCTGTCCCTGGCCTGGGCTTTGGTCTCCTACAGCCACTTCACCTTCCTGCTGAAGCCCGGACACCTGAGCCCACCAGCTGCTGTCATCCTGTGCCTGCTGCTCTGGAGGACAGGGATGCTGGGGACCCGGGTCCTGGCCCTGGTGCTCTTTGCCAGGCTCTATTCCTTCTGGGTTTTCGCTGTGGCAGGTAAGACCTGAGATCTGTCCTCCACATCCCACCCCAATGTCAGCTCCTGCTGCTGGGACTATTTGCAGCCTTCCCCAGGAATAGCTTTGCAAATTCAGTCCCTTCTCCCTGCAGGGGTCCACTGGCTGCTCATGTCCTTCTGGCTGGGGGCCCAGCAGACGGATATCGTGGCCCAGCCGTGCCGCTGGAGACTCTTCAACTGCCTGCTGGGAGCTGTGTACATCTTCTGCTACATCAATGTCCGGCCCGGCCCCTCCAAGACCAGGGTGGCCATATTTTATGCAGTGAGTACCTGGAATGTTTTGTATTCCACGTGGATGCAGCTGCTGGGGACAAACAACAGCTTCAGACTCTCCATTTTCATCTCTCACATCACCACTTGCTCAAAATCCAGCGTTTTACTGTGTCCTGACAAAGCCACGTGGTCACCAAGGTGAATGTGCCTTCTGCACTGGCTTTGATTCCTTAGGGGCAGCCTTACAATGTCAGCGGTAAAAAATAGGGGAAGACCTTGCAGAAAGTTCAGTTTGACAACTTCTATGTTTTAAGTGATAAATTAGGTGCAAAATATAACAGGAGAAGTGCTCAAGGCCAGGTTGGGTGGGGCCTGGAGCAACCTGGGATAGTGGAAGGTGTCCCTGCTCATGGCAGGGGGTTGGAATGAGATGAGCTTTAAGGTCCCTTCTGACCCAAACCCTTCTGTGATTCTAAGAATCTATGAAAATCTAGAAAATGGGTGTTCTCTGTTATGAGGCACATCTAAAGCCATCAGAAGGATATAAGTGATGACTCTCTTCCCTCTGCCTTGCAGATAATGCTGATGGAGAACACGCTCCTGCTGCTGTTGGGCACCCGGTTCCTGCAGGTAGAGCTGAGGAACAGCCTGACTGTGACTGGGGCTGTCATGTCAGGGTCTTTAATAGGTAAGAACATTGATTTTAGAGCCTGGATTGCACATTTTGAGAGTAGTTTCAGGAAATGAGCATCCAGACTCCTGTCCCAAGTCCCTCTCCAGCTCTCCTGGAGCCCCTTTAGGCCCTGGAAGGGGCTCTGAGGTCTCCCTGGATCCTTCTCTTCTCCAGGTGAACCCCCCAGCTCTCCCAGGCTGGCTCCAGAGCAGAGGAGATCCAGCCCTTGGAGCATCTTTGTGCCAAGCAGGGTTATATTTTCCCAGAGGGATGGGGGCAGAGGGAAGTTGTGTAACTCCTCAGACCCTCAGATCAACCATGTTAAAGAAATGGGAGAAGGAGCAATTCCTGTCGTCTTGGATGAGGTTAGCGTATAAGTAGGAAGCTGTCTTAAAAACTTGCTGGTTTAAAGGCCAGAGGCTGGGGATCCTGTGACATGGAGGGTTTCTTTCATCACACATCTCCCTGCTGGGCAACTTTCAGTCTGCAAATTAATCCAGATTAAATCTGGGGTTGAGTGTGCACTTCTTTTGCCAAAATCTGCTCAAGTGGGATTCTTGCATCCCCATAAATGCTGGAAAGATGTGCTGCTCACACACCTGATTCTCAGCAGTGTCTTTGCAAAGGTCTTGTTGATCTGGAGGTGCCTCAAGGTCTGGCCTCTTCTCCACAGCTGACCAAAATGCTGCTGGGACTCCGCAGTGACACTTTTCTGCTCCTTTCCAGGTGCCACAGCTCTGGTGGTTTACTACAGCCTGCTCCATCCCAAGTCCACAGAGATCTGGCAGGGATTCCTGGAGACAATGTGCAGTGCTGCAGCAGCTGGGGATGAGGAGGTGTCTGGAGAGAGCTCCCAAGCTGGGCAGAGTTCAGGGACTTTGGGAGATGAGGAGTCCTTGCCTGTGGAAGGGACCAAGACAGAGCCCAAAAATGAGACCAGCTCATCGCTGCTGCAGTCCAAAGGGTGTTTGGAGGACAGCTGGGCAGACCATCACCACTGGCTGCTGGTGAAGCTGGCCTTGAAGACGGGAAATCTGTCCGTGATCAACGCAGCTTTCGGAGATGGTGGCGTGGGAGAGGCTTTTCCTGGAGGATGGATGATGGGGAAACCCCCTGGTGTTGAGCCTGGGGCAGACTTTTCCCTCTCCATGAGGGACATCCGTCCCTCTGGACTGGCAGTGGGGAATGGAGGAGGCATCAAAGCCAGTGCTGGTGCTCTGGGAATGGCACAGGAGGATGGAGCAGGGCAGGAGCCTGATTTTCCCCCATCCACATCCCATCCCAATGGCTTCTCCCCAGATTCCACTGAGAGCTCCTCTGTGTATTTCAGTGCAAGTGCAGGAGGCATCGCCTCGCCTGGGACAGGGACAGCCACAGCCACAAGCATGGCCCTGGTGCAAAGGGACAGCAAAGCTCAGCCTCCCCCAGGCTGCCTGGGAGAAGGAGGAGGAGGAAGAGGAGGGGATTTATCCCTTGGGATGGCCAGCATCAGCCCAATCCTGGGTGCTTGTGCCCACAAGTGTCTGCAGAGAAGCTCTTCCTTTGGCAACACAGGCAGCTGTGGGGTGGCAGGTCTCCCTAAAGAGGGCTCAGAGCCCACAGGGACAGAGGGTGCCCTTGTGGGGTGCCATCACCTTTGGGACACCCACCCTTGTGGCCCACAGGGGACTGTGGTGAGGAGCAAGCTGAGGTCACCGTGCTTCACCTCTACCCCCAAGGCCGGCTCTAAATGCTCCCAGCAAGGACTGGGGGAGCTGGGAGAGGGGACAGACCTGTCTGGGTTACCAGAGTGACCCTGTAAATGGCTGTTCTGTCACCTTGGATCAGCCTTGGGGTGACTGTCTCATCAACAGGGCATGGCAGGAGGTGGTGGGACAAAGACTGTCCCCACAGTGCCCCTGCCATGGGCAGATGTGCTCCTCCATCACTGGGACATCACCTTCCCTCCCAGTACATCTTCTAGTGGCAGTGTTGAAGAACTTCAAAAGCCTTAAAAAGCCCTAAAAGTCCAGGGCTGGTTATTTATTGAGCTTATTTATGTCACAGACCTGCCAGGCAGCTGGAGCCTTCTGCCTTTGGTGTATTTGTGACAATGACTTGAGGTGTGTCCTTAAACCAGTGCCCGCACAAGCTGCTGGCTTGTCCCAGTGTGGAGATCTGGTTGCTGTCTCCAGGGGCTGCAGTGCTGGCCAAAGCAGTTTTCTCAGGACAAATAAGTGCCTAAATCAGAAAAATGATGGGTTTTACTCTCGGATGTCCTTCCTCTGGGCAGAGTAAGTCCTCAAGTAAGGCTCAGCATTGCTTGATTGTTTTTCCTAACCAGGATTATCTTGAGGCCTTTACCAACTCCAGTTTTGGGGGTCACATAGGATTGCAGATTCTCTTCCTGCAACATAACAAAACCTCAGAACCTGGAATTACAACCAAAAGCCATGTCCTGCTGCTTGCCCACTGTCTTGCCTCCTCAAGTGGTCTTTTCTATCCAGCCTCCTCCTTGTCCCCTTCCAGCTGAAGATCACAGGACCCCAGAATTATTTGGGTTGGAAGGGACCTTAAAGCTCATCCAGTTGCAACCCCTGCCATATGCAGGGACACCTTCCACAAGACCAGGTTACCACGTTATAATCCACATCTGCCTGGATGCTCCCTCCTAAGTTTAGCCTCAGGCCAAATCTCAAACCAGTTCTACCGCCACCATAAAACCCGCAGTGCAGGCAGGGTTTATTTGTGTCAGGAACTAAAACCATCGATACCATGGTCTCAAACAGCCAGTGCTTCCCACCAGGCTGGCTGAGCATGGATTTGTGCCCAGGGCACAGGTTTGTGCCCAGGACATGGCTTAACATGTTAATTGAGGTGCGATCAGCTGGATTCACCACCAAGCTCCTGAGGGCCATCTGGAGCACATCTGGCTGTGCTCTCCAGCTGTTGTCCCACTGTGGGCAGGACTCTGCTGCTGCCACAGGGCAGGAAAGGCAGCAGGAAGGGCACAGGCATGTGATGAATTATTAAAAAAAGCTTCCATGATGCATTCACTGCTCAGGGCTGACCCAGCCAGATGTTTCCTTGGGGCACAGAAAACCCAGTTGGTGCTGAGTATGGAGTGAAGCCACATTCCAAGGGGATGAAGGCTCCCTGTCTCCATCTGGACCCCAGCCCCCTGTGCTGTGTCTGTGCTCTGCAGGCAGGAGCAGTTCCAGTGGCTTTTCCAGAGCCCTTCTCATTGTGTGGATCACATAGAAGGCAGCAGTGCTGCCAGGCCATTGCAGGAATTTTTATCTAGCTTGGTTTTCTACTTTTGATAATATATAATTATACTTGAAAACACTCCAAATCAGCCTTTGCTGTGTCTGTGTCTTATGTTGGGGGTGAAAATAAGTGTGGAGGGGTCTTTCTTCCCACTCTTGGCTCTTGCAGCCCTAGGATGAATTTTCTGTTGGGATTTCCAGTAGGAGGGTGAAGAAGGGACCTGGGCAACAGGATCTAGGGGAATGGCATGAAAATATGTCAGGGAAGGTTAAAGTTGGGTGTTACAAAAAGATCCAGAAAAAGTTTCATTCATGAAACTCTCCTACAGGCCAGTCAGAAAAGAAACAGACAATTTTGAGAAAGTAAAGAATACTTTCGTGCACAGGAGTCAGGAATGAATGTGGACTTTGATTTCTCAGAGCACATCCACAGTGCAGAAGTGCACCATGAGCTGATACCTCTGACCTCGGATCAGGTGGTTGTGGAAATCCTGGATAGATCAAGGAATGGCAAAGAGAAGGGGGAATCTGGGGACAGAGGGTGTACAAGGACTGGGGTAGGGATGAGGGTGTTTGTGTGAGGGCTGTGTTCCCACAGCTTTGCTCCCTGATGATGAGAGTTGGTCACTGGTGAGCCATGCTCCCCTTCACCTTCTCCTTGGGAGCAATGTGAAATCAGGTAGGATAATATGGATTGTCTGTCCTTAAAGGCTTCCAGCCTGTGTGAGAGCCCTGTTGTGTGCTGGTACAGTCCCAGCACTGAGCCACGGGGCTCTGCCTGTAGAAATAATCTGTATTTAATCAGAGAATCACAGAATGGGTTGGGTTGGAAGGGACCTTAAAGATCATCTCATTCTAATCCCCTGCCATGGGCAGGGACACCTTTCACCATTCCAGGTTGCTCCAAGCCCCATCCAACCTGGCCTGGGACACTTCCAGGGATGGGACAACCACAGTTTCTCTGGGCAACCCATGCCAGGGCCTCCCCACCCTCACAGGGAAGGATCTCTTCCCTACATCCCATCTAAACCTATTCTTTAATGAATTCTAAAGCCCTGTTTGAAGTAGGAGGACTCCAGCAGCAAATCACAGCTTCAGACATCCTTCCCCACCCTTCCCATCTTCTGTGGTCCAATGACCTGGTGCACCTCCAGATTTTGCCCAACGCGCCAGACCAGGAAAATCACGCTGGGGAAGAGTTTCTCCCCAAAACTCCTTGTCCCTTTGCCACCAGAGGGAGATGCTGCTCACGCTTCAGATACACCTCCAGTGCCTGTGTTATGGAATCATTAAGGTTGGAGAAGCGCTGAGCTCATCCAGTCCAACCATTCCCCAGCACTGCCAAGGCCACCAGTAACCCATGTCCCCATGTGCCACATCCACACGACTTTTGAATCCCTCCAGGGATGGTGACTGAAGAGGAGAGGGAGGTGCAGGACTGATGCTGCTGTGGCATTACACTGGGATCCAGTGGGAATGAAATGGGGAGCTCTGGGATACTGGAGGTGGAGTGCACAGCAAGTGCCTGGAGGAATCTCCTGGCTGTGGGCATCTCCTTTTACTTCCCAGGCATCACTGGGACATGGGGAATGTTTGAAAATCACTGTCAGGGTCTTGCCCTCTTCAGGAGAAGAGTCATTGACCTGTAAATATCCCATGGTGCCTTCATGTCCAAAGGTGTGTGTGTGAAGGGAGATGCCCCAGATCACCCTGGATGCACAGCGGGACCCTGAGGGTTTGGCAGAACTGGCTCCAGCTGTCACCTGAGTGCTGAGTCCTGATTTTGGTGCTGTATCCTTGGAGCTGTGCCCAGTTGGGTGACCTGGTCACTCCACACTCTGGTCTGTCCTCAGATCAACCCTTGGGGTGCAGAAATGCCACAAATCCCATGCCACTGCTCTGTGTGAAGCAACATGGAAGCCTGGGCCAGTCCAAACCCAGGATGGAAAACTGCAGCTGGCAGAAAGGCAATGGACCAACTGCTCCAGGCAACCTGCTGATGTTATCTTCCAAATATCCCAAATGCTTGAGGAGACCTGGGCAGATCCTCTGCTCCTTCTGCAGCATCTCCCATGAAGCTGTTTTTTGGATGAGGAATGATCCTGATCTAGACCAGGATCTGCCCGGCTTTTGGGGGTGCTCATCACCAACGTTTGGGCTCCAGCCACCCACAGAAGGGCTGCAGCAAGGGGATATCTCCATCCCACTGAGATTGTCCAGTGCTTTTGCCTGCTCTGGAATAGAAAATTTCTTCTCATTTGCCTCCTGTGAACCTTTTCCTTTCCATTTTGTTTCTTAAGGAAACCCTCTCCATCACTTTAGACAGGTGGAGGGTCATGCCCCAGCCCAGGAGAGCTCAATGCCACAGGTGAGAGGAGCTCTCAAGGGCAACATGGGAGCAGGAACCAAGCATGAATTTTGACAATGCAGGGAGTGACCCAAGAGCTCCTCAGGAGAACTGGCTGTGCCACTCTGGTGATCTGGAAAAAGAAGCAAACAGGCAGGAACAGAGGCTACGTCCCTAAGAAATTAAACAATACCCAGGCGAGTGCCTGGGCTTGGGAACATGGCTGTCCTGACTGCTGGCACTGTCCCCTCCCTCTTTCAAGGTGAAATAAAATAAAGCAGGATGCAGTTGTACCACAGGGCTTGAGTGTGGGGCAGCAGCCCTGCCCCAGCCCTGCTGGGATCTCACCTTCCAGCAGCCCAATTTCTGAGCACTGTCTGTGGGTGCCAGGTTTTGGACTGGGTGAAAAACATTCCCTCCAGCTCCACAGTGATGTAACACCGCCCTACTCCCCACCCTCCCCTCATCAAGAAAGATTTCCTCAGAAAAACCATCTTTTCACTTCCAACAACACTGAAACACAATACTTGGACCTTAGAGAAAATAGAATTATTTGCCCTGGGGCTGTTGTTATTTGTCTGGTTTTTTTTCCAGGCTGAAACTTTGGATATTTTTTTCCCCCTTTAATTAAATTTGGTTTGCTGCAAATCCCTTTCTGGTGCCTTCAGTGTTCCTGTAAAAGGCAGGGCCCAGGCTGCAGCTCTGTGCCCCTGGCTCCAAGGCTAAACAATACCACAGAGGGGGGGGAGCAGAGGGTAAGCCCAGCTAATCAGGACTTGCCTAATAGGACCGAGTGCTTAATGAGAACCCAGGGACTGTGCTTCCCCAGCTGGATTTGGCTGGAAGAAAATGCTTTGTGCTCTCAACACCAGACTTGAGATGGCTCAGTTCTCTCAAATGTGCTGGAGCAGTGTTCTCTCCCTCCTAGGAATCCATCCTCACTGGACACAAGACAGATCTGAGAGGGATCCGTGGGGATCCAGGGATGCTGGAGGAGCTGAACAAGACTCTAGAAGCAAAAGGATCCATGTTTTGCTTAAAGGGAGATCTTTCAAATCAAAACAGTGTTTATACCTTGATTTTCCTAAGCAAAGCCACCAAAGGGCCCTGCCCACTCCCCTCATGTCCTTGGAGCTCCTTGAGGAGCTTTAGGGGGATTTTAGGGATTGACTTCAATAAATAACAGCAAATGTTCCACTGTTTTGCCCTGGAGACCTGTTCAGATTGTCTCTGTCCCCACTGCTACACCCCCAGATCGAGCTGGGGTGTGGTTTTGGGAAGGGGGTGGGATAGGAAAGGCACCCTATGCCTCAGGCCTTTCCCTGGTTAATGAGGGAGATTTGGGATTCAGCACCTTGGGATGCAGAGCAAGGTGTCAGGGGGTTGCAGGGTGTGCAGAGGGGGGTGGGTGCTGGGAGACAGGTGGGTGCTGGGTGCATGGGAGCCCAGATGTGCATGGTAGGTGGGTGCAGATGTGGGTGCAGAGGTGGGAGGTTGCCTGCACAGAAACAGTCAGTGAGTGGGTGCAGAGGCAGGTGAGCATCCCCACATACACCATAGGTGGGTTCGAGTGTGGGTGGCTGTCCAGATGTGCACAGTACCAGGGCGCAGATGTGAGGTGGTGCCAAAATCAGTGTGTGCCTCCACCCGCTGTGGAGTGCTAGGGTGTGCTTGGGACAAGCGGGAGCCGTGACCGGGGTTGGGTTCTCTGTCTGGTGCCGGGCTGGGTCCTGGGTCCCGGTTCAGTGCTAGGTCCAGGGCTGTGCTGAGCTGGAGCAGGGCTGGATCCAGGTCCGGGGCTGGGGCTTGGTGCAGGGAAAGATCCGTGTCCGTGTCCATAGCCGGTGCCAGGTCTCGGCTCTTGGTCTGGGTCCACATCCGAGCTTTCCCTTGCGTGCTGGGTCCAGGTCCCGGGGCGGAGCCGGTGCCGGGTCCGTGTCCAGGGCTGGGGTGAGGTCCAGTGCCAGTACTGGGGCTGGGTCCAGGCCCGTGTCCGTCCCCAGGTCTGGTCGGGCTCGGGGGCAGGCTCGGGTACTGGGTCT